>CM048753.1:96320146-96882646 GCA_026315105.1 Locusta migratoria | reverse complement strand
ATTACTTCCGCTTCAATGGGGAAAGCTGCAAAAATATTCGAGGCACATATTTCTGCTTGACTAGGTTCCAGCTTTTATCGTTCCATTCATCCATCTGTTCCACTGCTGTTTATTTACGCATCATCCGTTTCCACTGGCATTAGACTAAAACCTTTGTATCTAAAATAAAACAACCGTATCGTGAATTACGTAGAAAATGGTGTGACAGTAAAGTGTTATTCATACGAGTTAAATGACGTTAACAGGCTACTCGCTTGCTCACCGCTTGGAGCGCTAGTGTTGTCTTAGCTGTCGGGCGGTAACAGATTTTACACCAGTGAGTGCATCCATGCACTTCAATTTATTTTAAACTGTGGACATCGCAAGATAACGACTTTGTAAACATTTATAGTCCAGAAGATGATAGCAGAGACCATCCAAACCGGTCCTCGGAATAAAATTATATATTAGCGACCTTGGCTTTACCCTCTCTGGAAACTTTCATGTCAAGCAGTGTTTATAAATGTCAGTTCTTTGTCCTTCCTTATTTTCTAGTGTTCATTTTCTTTCACTAGTGCATATATTACCCCCACTACTTTATTTTCAAACGTAGTTTCTTCTCTGTTTTCTTAGACAAGGTCCGTGTCTCATTTGCGTAGCTCACTATTGGCTTGATGATGGTCTGATATATTCTTGTTTTTGCCTGCCTAGATAGTAACTTTGATCTTACGATGTGGTGCATAGCTCCTAGACATCTTCCCGCAGCTTGAATTCTTCTCACTATCTCTTGTTCAATAGGGTTATTTTGGTTAATGTTGACACCGAGGTACGTGAATGTGTCTGCCTTCAGTATTGTTAGATTTTCGACTTCTAGATGGTTTGCTCTTAAATGAGCTCTTCTTCATACTACCATTAACTTTATCATTTATAGATGTACTAGCTTAAACCCGCGGCTCCTCTCGCGTGTTGGTTGATTATGATATGTAAGCTATCTTTGAATAGTGTACTATGAGACTGGTTTTTAGGATGAAATAAAATACAATACCTTCTTTAAAAAACAAACATTTTTAATCAACATTATTAGGAAGGTAATTAGTGTAGATCAAATCACACGCAAAAATGCACTCATTTCGGAGAATCCAATGACGAAATTCGATAAAAATGATTGTAATAATATCACAGATCGATCACTTGATGTAATGCGCGAAACGTCAAATCGATTTTTTAAAGAGATGTATTAAAATAAATTTCTTTTTTACTGCTTTATTTATTTATTCTTATATTTCCTTATTCGTATACTTATCCTTACAGAGAAAGAGCTCAAGACACTGTAGCACGCATAGACCAAAGGTATGGTCTGTAATGTATGTAACCTCCTTGGTATAGAGTCGGAAACGTCATCGCTGGCCTTCAGTCAATTTTTTTTCTAATTTGACGACTTTCAAACACCATATCTTCCACACACTTTTAGCTATCGGCATAGAACTGCCATGGTGTACAACGGGAGACTTCGGACAAGAGTTACACATAGACCATTCGTTTGCGTTCTTTAGTTGTCGCTGCAGAGCTGCACACACGTAGAATTTTATATACACCGGTAACTTTTCATCCCAATATATTCTACTCTTTTATCATTATCAACCCTCAAGCAACAATGCAACCAATAAAACCGTTATCAATGAGTAATTATTGTTCCGCATTTCGCGTTATATTCTTAAAATTACTAAATATCTATCAGATCGCTATAAAACCGTGCCTAAGACCTTCCTCAGGTATAAATTAGTAACTGCACAAATATTTAAGTCTCTGCGTCTTGTCGTTCGGACGTGATAAGCGTACACCGAATATATATATATATATATATATATATATATATATATATATATATATATATATATATATATAGCTATCCGATCGCCATAAAACCGTGCCTAAAGCCTTCCTCGGTTAGTAACTGTACAAATTTTTAGCTCTTTATGTCTTGTGGTTCAGACGTGATAAACGTACACCGAACAGACATTCACATTTATATATATAGATTACTCTTTAATTCATTATTTACAGATATATTAATTGGCCCACTTTAGGTTACGATAGTAAACACTACAGTGGGTCTTCGCGATTGCCTTTTGACAGCTCGAAATTTAAATGAAAATAACAGTTCTTCATCTGTCACGAAAATTGAATAAACGAATTAGGAGGGGATAAAATTTTTGCAACTATGCTCTCTTGTGTTCCTTCATATCTCGCATCGTTTCAGAGGTATACCCATCTTACCGTTTATTTTAGTCAAATTAAAACTCCTGTTTGCCACTGGACCGCCTACCTGAGCGCTGGTTATATTCCACGGGGCTCCCACTAACTACACAAAAATGAGTAGTGTGGAATCGGCTTGTTATTTTGATAGGCTTTATCCTGCAGAAACATTTATAGTGGTTCCAGAACAAAAATTGAGAAGGTTGAATACTAATTGAATTTGTTAAATACAAGCAAATAATAATGGCTGGCAATGGATAACGAATCTGATGGGTAACGCGGAACCAGTATACATGGTTTGCAAGGAAGGATACAGCCAGTTTTATAGCCCAGGGCAAATTATATCAACATTGAATAACGTTATTTCAATCGCATCGAAAAAAGATGGAGCAAGAGGTGTTGAATTAATATAGCGTACAAGAACGCTATGTTGATTAAATGTGGAGTTTTATTCTACTTCAACATAAATTTTCATTAACAGACACACACAGTTACTGAACAGATTGTTACTGAATGCGTCATTTTTGAACCTCATAAATTGAATAAACGTTGGTTTCAACAACCTTTTGTTTCTCAAAGGAAAAAAATAACTTTTTAACAGTGAACGGATTACATTTTAAACAAAATTACATCAAATGTGTAATGTTGTTTAGAATTTACAGGTCACCTATAAATATAACACAATCACTCTCCCACACACGCTGTGGAGGGAAACAAGGAGAGTGACAAAAATGATTATGAGAGAAATAAAATAAATACACTTTTTTCATCTCCACTTTGCTTCTTCGCCTTGGTCAGATGGCCAGAAAACCACTGAATAATGCTCAAATCCACTAAATATCAAAATTTGAAAATGCAAATACTCGTGATGGTGCAGCTTTTGGGTCTTCCCTGCTTGCAGTATTAGATTTGTGGTTGATTCCCCCTGTTTAACACACACACACACACACACACACACACACACACACACACACACACACAACAAAAACATACACAAATATACACCCACAAAATAATGTTAGTATCTAAACCATTCAAAAATCGCGCTCCACATCACAGACACGACACACAAACAAATGCTACACGATACAGACACCACCACAACAAGAAAAATGACGATGTAAACAGTTTTGTTTCACAGGAAAAATCGCATTGAAGACCATAAAACATAAGAACAAGCAGCAACACCACAGCTCATATGTAAGTAAGCCACATAGAAATAATTTCCAGGCTAATGTAGGCCTACAATAAATCAGTTTTCGTAAACAAAAACGTCTCGTTGTTGCAGATGACAGGCTGTCAAAAATTGTCATTCTACAATTAATGCACATGCAAATCCTGCGACAATGTACCTTGAATAAATTAGGCCTAAAACATCAAACAAAATTGTCAAACCAAACAACTTGAGCAAACGATTGTATAACCAAATTATGTAACATGTTATTATAGCAAATAAACACCAGAAACCAACGGAAGATGGCACAATAAGTGCCGAAAATAGTCTGGGTATTAAAACAAAAACAAATGTGTCTTGTATAAGGCGGAATCAACCACAAATGCAAATACTCGTTTATGCGGTGGAGACAACAGCAAATGGATACGAAAATTGGTAATCAGAGCGGGTAAGGCAATGAGGAGATACGGCAGTAACGTATCACTATTTGCAAAAATATCGGCGATTTGACACAGTCTGTGCAAATTCAAACGTTTGTAAATCTATGGGTCCTGCCTTCTGTGGTCATGAGCCCCTAGGCTTAGAAATTATTTAAACTAACTTACGCTAAAGACACCCATGCCCGAGGGAGAACTCGAACCTCCCACGGTGGGCAACAGCGCGCTCCTCAGCAAGGCGCCTTAGAGCGCTCTGCTACTCCACCACGGCGACACTGTCTGCCAATCTGTAACGTGTTCCCACTTTTCTACATCTACATGGGATACTCTGCAAATCACATTTAAGTGCCTGGCAGAGGGTTCATCGAACCACCGTTATACTATTTATATCCCATTCCATTCTCGAATGGCGCGCGGGAAGAATGAACACCTGAATCTCTCCGTTCGAGCTCTGATTTCTCGTATTTTATTCTGGTGATCATTTCTACCTATGTAAGTGGGAGTCAACAATATATTTCCGCATTCGGAGGAGAATGTTTCGAGTTTCGTTAGTAGACCACGCTGCAGCGATAAACGCCGTTGTCGTAATGATTCCCATCCCAGACCCTGTATCGTAACGCTGTCTCCACTGTATCGTGACAATACGAAACGAGCTGCCCTTCTTTGGACTCTTTCGATGTCCTCCATCAAACCCACCTGATAAGGATCCCACACTGGGGTGCAATACTCCAAAAATGGACGGACAAGCGTAGTGTACGCAGTCTCTATAGTAGTTCTGTTGCATCTCTTAAGGGTTTGCGGCGGAACGACCTCTTCGTTGATGGAGGAACGTGTCCTAAAACCTTATCTTCAAAAGCACTCGTCTTGTATGTTTAGGGTTGAATGTGGCCGTGTCAGACTTCGTAATCCTTGAGGTGTCCACTCGCCCATAAAAATTTATATAAAATTAAAAAAAAAATATGTCCATGTAAAATCTTTATACGTTGCAATATTTCAAAAATCAGATTTTTGCGCCGAGGGAAGAAGTCTTTAACAGTCACTCTTGTTAAAATATTTTTTTCTCATAGATAAGACGGTCAAAAGAAATTCTTCAGTTTGTGGTCGTTGCTATAGCCACAGATCAATGTGTATGATCGATCACCAAAGTCCTAAAAAAAAAAAAAAAAAAAAAAAAATTATCGAAGTCTCCTTGACGTAACTTTCCCACCAATGAAAATTCATAAAAATCTTCCTTCAGATTGAAGAATATTTAAATTAAATCATCTACTCGTTTCATTAATATATTATTCATCGTAAAATAATTCTTCATAAATGATGTACTCTGACACTTTCGTCAAGTTTAAACACAATGACATTTATTGCTTTCTATGACTTTACATATGTAGTCATTGACAGACAAAAGGGAACTGACTTTTAAAATTTGTTATTTTAACATAAAATGTCGATAATAATGTCAACTCTCGCGACGACAACCGCAGAGATGAACATCTTCTTGCCTCGTGGCCGTCGACCCGCGAGTTGATGTGGCCGGATATTTACTTCTTGGAATCGGCGTCGAAGATGTTGCCCTCGTAGGCTGACTCGCCTCACAGCACATGAAACATAAAAAAACATACAAATAACTTCTTTAAGAATCATATAACATTAAACCTTTACATAAAAATCATTTAAGAACACAAATATAAGTAAGTTATCCTGCACAAACTGAGTTGACATGAGATATGTAGCGGAGACAATAATCCGTCCCACTACATACCCCACCCGCAAGCTCAGTTTAGCAGGTAGTCAGAATGAAATAAAATTCTTTTAGCTAATCTTTTAGAATATAAGAAGACCTGCTTCATAAGCTATGCGTGATAATTATCAGAGTCATGCTTTAACTCATTAAACAGTTTCAACACAAACACTACGAGAGTCACTTCAAACACTTTAGTTAGTCATGGCTCTTATTGTCCATGTAATATTCTGAATGTCACATAACTTTTCTCTTAAAAAAGAAAATAGTTTATTGTTCTCTTAAAAAAAAGTTACTTATAGACTCTGAATGTCTGTGTATTCTATTTACACCACTATTGTACCGTCATCATATTTCTTGCTTGCCTTCATAATGCATTAATATCTTGTATGACGTTTATGAACATATACCTACATATATATATATATATATATATATATATATATATATATATATATATATATATATATATATATATATGAAACATTATGTGCATATGTTAATTGTCTGACAGAATATCCAAACGGTAATAAATCAGTGTCAAATATTTTCTCATGACGTTATGATCTAGATATTCTATGCAATAAATTCCTTCCCTTTATATCAGAATGCGCTTCTTTAAATTAATTTCAATTAAAATACGAAAAATATAATTTATTCCCTAAACAAATTTAGGAAAATCTTTCTTATTGTTGAAATATGGTTAGGTCATAAAAGGATCAACCAAATATTATTATAGTGAACACACCGTACATAAACCCTATGTCTTCTGTAACTATCTCGTAAATAAATTATTTGACCGATAAAATTATAAGTCTAATCATTTTAATAATTCTCGTAATATATACCTATCGATAAAACGATAAATAATCGTCTTCATCATGGACGTAATCGAAATAATACGACCAGTTGCTGTGTCAACGTAACGTCTCTGACGCGTTACCAACTGCTCGAAATTACACCTACTTCTATTATTTTCGTACTTTAAATCCACAATTATAGTGAACTAGTCTTAATAAGATATTATATACTTTAACAATTCTTAATTTGCTTCCTTATATAATCGGTAGATATGACTAAAACACTACCATAAAGCTTTCGACATTTCGTCGCCTCAAGTAAAATTTTTCCAGTCACCCGTTGAGATCCCTCACTTGGCTATACCAATGTATCTTTGTACACTCTTTGTACTTACCTCACCATATGTATACGAAACAAAAAATATATAAAAATAAATAAATAAAACTTAAATCTTCTCTTCTGAATAGAATTATTCTCTATATTTCTTAATTACATGAGGTCATAAGAAGATTAATTTTCATTGTCGTTGAAACATCGGCACGGAGCTTTCCTTTCGGCCTTCGTACGTATTTTAGGATAATAGATGCCGTATTAGCTAACTATGAGAACTGTGATAGTGTCAAGCTTGGCCCATGCAAACTTATATACCACATATATAAGACACATCACTAGATTCTCGCAAGCCGTAGCTTCGGACGCCTCATGGCCCCATTTCATTTATATATATATATATATATATATATATATATATATATATATATATATATATATATATATACGAACATCTATTCCTATTACGACTACAATCCGAGTTTCCTTGATATTTATTGCTATAATCTCATATGTACCTCTATAGTCTTATTATAGCTTAAGACTAAAAGAAATTTTAATGAACTCATTTTATAGAGAATATCTCCTAATAAGGATAGACTCTCTACCCTTCAACATAACTCACATCATATTCATTATGTACATTCGCTGAGGAGTACAGTGTACTATATATTTTGCCTTTGTATATACATTAAAAGATCTCTCTTCGGTGAGCTGTATAAAAACTTACTTATACCTAACAGATTTCCTTTAAAATTTAGTCGTCGTCTTGTATCAAAATCTAATTCTCGTCGGTCGGTTGGCTGATCGTGTTACTGTCTTACGCATTCTCACCCCTCTTTGGGCAAGAAAGGCTTAATTTGACTTACATTACAAAGTCCCTTTATTATTTCTGTTGAAGGCTCTTGCAACACTACAGCCTTCAGATGAGGAACTTTGTATACTACATAAGGGCCTTCATATAAAAAGAAAAACTTCTTGCATTTCTTTGTTTTCTTCACGACTCTATGGATGAGACAAAGCAAGTACCAAATCTCCAATCTGGTAACAGGGTACCTTAGCTTGCTCGTTACACTTCCTGATTCGTTGTTCAGCGTTTTTAATCAGTTGTTCTTTAATATCATTTTCCTGTATAGGATTAATTTTATTTAATGGAGGCCAAGGAATATCAGTTAATAAAGGTTCTCCTATGATACGTTTACCTAAGATCTCAAGTGGGGCTAAACCAGTACTTAAGTGAGACAATTCATTTAATATCTTTTCAAATTCTGGAATTAACTTAGCCCATCGTGTATGTCTGGAAGCACAATATGTCCTACAAAGTCTACCTAGCTCTTTCATTACTCGTTGCACCGGATTTCCTTGTGGATGATATTTGGAAATGAGAATATGTTTTATATTATATGACCTTAACAACTCTTTAAATTTGTTGCTGATAAAAGCACTACCATTATCAGATAATATTCTCTTAGGTGTGCCCCAATTAACAAAATAATCTCTACTAAGACAACGTATTACACTTGAAGTTGTTGCTCCTTTTTACATGTACAACTTCACATATTTCGACCAGCATTCCAGTATTACAAAGATATAACTAAAACCCCCTGAGCTACTTGGTAAAGGGCCGAAAAAGTCTATTGAGAGAATATCCCATAATCCAAGAGGAATTATAGAATATAATTTATAATTATGGGGACTATTTCCTATTTTTACCTTCTAACACAATTCGCATGTTCGAATAATAATTCTAACTATACGTGTCATATTCCTAAAATAGTAAAACTTCATGAGATGTTTGATACATTTGTGGATACCAAAGTGACCATATCCTTCATGTATGTATACTACCAAGTCATGTTCGACGGCTTCAGGTACACAAATCTTCCAATTGTTATGTTCAGGTTTCGCTTTCCAATACAATAAATTATTAAAGTACAACCAATTATCTTTAACTACATAAGTGTCCTCATTGTTGTCAAAGGTTTGCAATATTTTACCAAAGATAAGGTCAAGTCGTTGTTAACTTTAATAGCTGTTAATATTTGCTTCATTTTCTGTTCACTTTCTTTATTGGTCAGGAAATACACATGATAGTTAGTCCCTCGTTCCTCAGTGATCGAAATATTTTCCATCCCTAAAGGAAGCCTGCTTAATGCATCTGACACTACATTCTGTGAACCTTTTATATAACGTATTTCATAATGAAACTCCTGTAAATACAAGACCCATCTCATTAACCTACAGTGTAATAACCTAGAATTGGACAGAAAAACCAAAGCCTGGTGGTCGGTATACACAATAGTTTTCCTTCCGCTAAGTAATCCACGAACAGTTTGGAAGCTCCAAACAACTGCAAGAGCTTCTTTTTCCGTTACAAAGTAATTTCTTTCGTGTTTATTCAAAGTTCTGCTAGCAAAAGCTATAGGACGATGTAATCCATTTTCGTCAGTTAATTCGCCCTGAAAGATCTCACACCAAATTCCGTAATCGGAGGCATCTGTATACATACAAAATTCTTCTTCAAACTTTGGACGGTATAGCATTTTCGCGTTTATTAAAGCATTCTTTATTCTATTGAAAACTTCCTGTCCCCAAGTCCACACAGACTTTTGTTTAAGCAAATCTAAAAGCTTAGGATTTATAATATCAGTTCCTGGAATAAATCTTCTCAGGAAACTTACCATTCATAAGAAGGATTTTAACTGCTTCTTATTCCTAGGACTAGGGCATTTAGCAATAGCTTCAATACGTTGAGGATCCGGTCTTACTCCCTTACTATTCACTATATGTCCTAAAAACCTCACTTCGCCGGCCGCGGTGGCCGAGGGGACTGAGGCGCTCCAGTCACGGTCTGCACGGCCACTACGGTCGGGGGTTCGAATCCCCCCTCGGGCATGGATATTTGTGCCGTCCTTAGTCTTAGCTAGTCCATAAGTAGTTTGTAAGCTTAGAGACTGATGGCCCCGTAGTTAAGTCCCATAAGTTCTACAAACATTTGAACATTTGAAACCTCACTTCTTCTCTCCCGAAATATGATTTAGACAATTTTAAAGTGATACCATTAGCAATCAACCTTTCGAACAACTCCTGTAAAACAGAGAGATGTTATTCCCATGTTCTTGTAACAACAAGGATGTCATCAACGTACACTCTTTGACAAAAAACCTGGCCGCCGGCCGGCCGCCGCTGAGCCTAAGTCCGAGCCGATCGCGACATGGGACAATAAAAGTGGCCGTGCTGATTCGCTCTAAGTCCGCCTATCTGCACAATCTGGCAACACTGTAGACTGCGGGAGTTCATACAGTACTTCTTGTGTGCATTTAGAAGATAACTGGGTCAGCTCCCTGCTTGGTCTTGCGGTAAAGTGCGCGACTTGCATCTTCAGTATTAGCGATCGAAACCGACTGTTGACAAAAATTTTAAATTCACGTCACTCGTTCATGCTCATGCCCCACGTGTAAGGGGAGCATATGTGTAACGTATTTCATTTTTTGGTACTCTGGTAATAACATTTCGGCCCAATAACATTGCCACCTCTGGCAGCAGCACTCGGCACAGCTCTCCGCGGCCCATATACCTCGCCGGCAGCAACGGTGGGGGCGCTACACAGCGCTGCCTCGCCCTCTGCCCACAGCGCCTGCCGCCGCTCATCGCCCTGGATACGTAAAATGCTGTAGTGTTGCTGGGTGGTGACCCACAAAAAAGGTTGCGATTCGTATTTCACACAGGATATAACGAAGCACACCACCTATTCTGAATGATGAGCATATAATACATTAGAGAGGCAAAAAATTGTCATTGTCCAATCCAATGGCACTCTACGATGATTAACACTTATTTCTGGTTTAAATTTCTATCCTTTTCCTTTCAGAAAAGCCTTTCATGTAATTTGTTATTGTCATCAGTTCATATGTTTTCATCAAGACACAATATGTAACTCACTAAAATGTTTTAGTGTCGTTGTTTCATTCCGTACGGTAAATGTATTAGCTAAATTATGTGAATACGTTTCAGTCCACGTTCTAAAGCAACACAGGCACACTGCAAGGTTCGTGTCTTCACGTCTCATTTCTAAAGGAGATATTTCGCATCAATGGAGGTGAATTCGAATTTCTTCGAAGGCGTTTGTATGGTGAAGCAAAGAAGACATCTAATACCATTTCCATAATTTGAAGTCGACCTTTCTGAAAGACTTATTGTATAAAGTTTTTCTTATGATTCCGTTAAAGAGTTTCTTCTTGCAATCTGGAGCGTATAAAGTAAAATAAAACAAAATAAAATTCCATCCCAAAACGCAATTTCTCCAACCAGGATTAGAACTGCCACCTCACACTAGGCTTGCATCACAAGACACAAGCAGAACAACACGGCCAACCACACACTGCCGCATATTGCCCTCAGTATCTCACATAGTCAATGCTGAGCCTCTAACGCATCGCGAAAGAACCTGAAAGTCACCTACACAAATAACTACATTCCTTGCGTGCAAAAGTTAAATTTCTGTCTCTCATTTCACATGGGCATTACATATCATGAGTCACGAAAGTAGAAGAGGAATGTCAAGTGAACTTAGCGAGACAATTCAGCACCACTTGAGGAAGTAACTTCACTGTCACAGTGTTGCCAAATATCAGCAACGATGTTGCCAGTTCTTAGCTGTACTAGGAAGACCTGTGTAGCGATAAGCGACGCGAAATCGCGCTAGTCTCATACGCATGCGGGCTTCTAGAGGGGAGTCGCGCATTTCGGTTAATATGCGGCGCTATCTCCTGATAGATTCCGTCGTCACATTTACTATGCAGATATAAAATTCGTCCAATGAGGTCGAAACTAGCGTTTAAATTTTTTGAAGCTTTACTGCATTATGATATATTTTCAGCAAATGACTAGAGAAAAAATACTGATATTGTGATTGCAACATACGGCAGATCAAAGACTGAGATACGTAAACTTGAATCACGATTACAGTTTCATTCCCCCTCCAAAAAGGAGACTAAAACAATTGCTTTGTTACATTTCGACAAAAGCAAATTTTTTTGATGAAATGTTATTGGAAATTAATGATGCCCCATCCGTCTCGAAAAACTTCGCAACTTGAAAGCGACTGCGTTTCAAAATACAGTCTTACGACTGTATAAGTAATATTTCATGTCTTCTACGTGTTTGTTTGCTTGAAAGCCAGAAGAAACATAGTTAACTGATCATTTGTGCAACACAGTAATTATTTCACTTAAGTATTCAGAAGACTGGATATTTCAAATTACGGCCATGAACACAGAAACTAAACTGTATATGTGGGAAATGTGCAATTCTGAGGTTTTTCTTCTGCAAACATATACATATAATCTATAGACTACTAAGCAGCTTATTGATTTCGTAGTGTTACTGCCTTGATGGGCCAACAAATGATTATGAGAATCCGAACCCATGTGTCTGATGGAGGTTTCGAACGTTGCAACCTATAACTTGCATGTGTTGTTGCTTAGTATCTATTGTCACGATGTTAAATCAACAGAAATTGTTACAAACATTTTACCTACTCTCTCCTATTGTCCTATTTTTCGTCAAACCACACATTCTTTCTGGTCTTTTCGCCACATGGGAAAGAACGCTTTTGCAACTGAATTAATGATAATAATGATAGTAATCAATGATGTTTACGGCATTACAGCAGAATGATAAACATTACAATAACAATAGAAAATGACTATCTCTTGGTTGACACACTGCAATGAGTTTTGGTATTTCGTTGCTACATGCCATTTAGGACATTTTTCAGAGGAGAAAAGTAGGCCTGAAGCCACACACGTCACTAGTACAAAGATACCTCACTAATCAACTATGTTTCTATGTTTTGCTGTAGATCAGAAAACGAGAACGGCGCCACCGAGCTAAAATGAGATTACTCGTTCAGTTATCTGACATTTGTTGGCAGTTAATACAGACAGTCCCGACATAAAACACAAAATTGTTTGCAATTTAAGGAGGGGTAGATCTTTCTGCGGTCGAAAATTTAATTCAGGATAACAGAGTCATTTAAATGCAATGACTAATCTCATATCCTCATGAATATTGGAAAATACTTCGAATTCTGGAACTAAGGGAACGATCAGAGTTTCCTACCATCATAAGCAATACTGATAAGCTATAGGAAGAACTTCTTAGGCATCCCACAATATCCTCATTCCTACAAACAGTATGCTTCAACTGGCTTTTATCCATGCTGCGCTGCCAACGCCCATTCTAAGTAAGGCTTCAGTCCGAAAGCAGACAACATCATTGAAAATGCTGATGAATAGATGACTTACCTTCATCAACTTACGGGGAGAGTTCCTTTCAACGAAACGGAGAAAGTGTGAAATGACTACTTTCTCAAAAGTTCCTACGGACTTTTGTCCCAAATTGGACGTATATACGTCCAATCTTGTCATACACGGCTTACATTCCAGGAATATCACCAAAATGAGTATCTGGCGGGTACCGTCCTAGAGCAGCTATTATGCAAGTTTTTACCGATAATCATAAAATTGACAAGACAGCTTTTGCTGCAGAATATAGTGACTTCTATTACATCCGCATAACCTTTCCAAATAAGAAACTGTTTTCTTCGTATAGTGATGCCCCTGTTTAGGTGAATTATAATGTTAGTCTTTAATGTTGCTTCAGAAGTACTTTTTGTCTTAAATATTTTTATATTTGCAGGTGATTCAAAGTAATTGTAGTAATTAGTTTCCCTTCAAAGTACTCCATTAATTTGATCTGTTATTTGTAAAGTAATTGCAACCGCCAAAAGTGAAATTGTCCTATAAACCAAACCGTTTGGTTATTTTAGGTCATTCGTCCATGGGCAGAACACTTTCATCTGAAATATCTCCACGAAAGGCAGAGAAGCGGACGGTTCTCTGTCATAGTAGAGTTAGGCTCGCGTAGCCAGTCCTCTGTGCAGAAGAGATGGAATTATATGTTGAAGAAAGAAGTCATATCTAAGAAACTTGCATTTTAATTTTATTTTTCTCGTGTATTTACATTCTTTCAGTTTATATTCGCCTTTACTTCTCACAAAATAATGAGATATATTTTTCTCTGCTAGTAGCTACCTTTGGTCGTTTCCGACCGCATTAAATTTTCCCTTGTCTCTAGATGGATAAGACAATGTCTCTGCCTACCCCAGATTTCACGTCAAAAGAAAACATGTGCTCCACATAATTCATTTCGCAGTAGGCGGTCGTATTTCCACCGTTGGTATATTTACTTGTACGAATATTGTTCGTAACCGTAAACAATTTGCTCTTGCTGTTCATCTCCATAATATTGTTAAACACATATTTTCCCTATAATTATCCTTGTGAAGTGGTTGAACTGCTGTACTTTATTGTTGTTAGTACCATTAATTTTTATTTCCAGTTGATCTCTGAATTTGTATTTTGTATTACCGTTATATTTGTTTGTTCAATATGTTTCACAATATTGAAGATCAACAAGTTCTCATATCCATTAATATAAGCGACTTGGAGCTAATGTATAACGTTCATTTTTGTCTTGTTTCATCCGTTAAAGTGCTTCTGAAAATCTGGAACACTTCTTTTAACACACTTAATTTGAAACCGATACGTTGGCACAGGACATTCACGGATTGCTCATTTATTAACTTCATTCATAATGATAATTTGGATCAAATTTATTTACAAATTTTGTACTCAGTCCATTTAATTTTTATGATAGCGGTAAAATTACAGCCTTGCGCATTCTAGGGCATCTGTTCAAAATCAATGAATAAGAGATACGTCAATACTTTTATTTACTATCTTTTAACAAGCAACAGTGCTTTACTATCTTTTAACAAGCAACAGTGCAATTGCTTTCCCTAATATTGTTCCAAACCATGGCGCAATTCATCGATCAATTTTAATCGTTGGAACACGTGATTATTAGGTTGCTTTATTGTCTATTGTGTTTTTGTTACAAATTTTACAATTGATTTTATATTAACGATAGGCAAGAAACTTAATTAACGTAACTCAGAACCGCGTGATAATGCAATATTTACTCGCATTCGTTTTTACTACGGAGCGAGTTGGTGCAGTGGAACACACGGGACTCATATTCGGTACACGGCGCATCGAACTGGCCTTCGACCATTTGGATTTGAGTTTTCCATGATTTTCCTAAATCAGTCTAGGCAAATGGCGGAATGGTCCCTGCGGCAGGGCACGGCCGATTTCCTTCCACATCCTTATCATGACAATCCGAACTTCTGCTTCGCTCTATTGACCCCCTTGTCGAGGGGACGTTAAATCGTAACCTTCCTTCTTTCTTTCGTGTCTCTTGTGCAAAAGAGCTTACTTTGTTCATGGTTCCGTGTGTTGGTACAAATTTTGCAGTTCATTTCAAACCAACTTCCCTCTGAACAAGAGACCTTGAACTTTCAACTTAACTTAGAACTGGATGACACTGCTTCATTAACGCCATTTCTTAATTGGTGTGTGGTGGAGGGCAATTTTTATACAACTGCTGTTTCCGCCTGTTTCTCTTCCAGTCGTGAATGGTTCGCCGTTAAAACTATTTCTGGTAAGACTTAGTGTGCGTTCATATCGCCCTATCTTTTACCTTCGCGATCTTTTCGTGACTAATACGTAAGAGGGGTCAGGTGAAATAGAAATAAAACAAATGAATCTCATGCCTCTGTTGTATTCTCATAAAAACGATTGAAATTGAATAAAAAATTTCACACATACAAAATTTGAAAAATGTAAAATAGTCATTCAGATGGAAAATGCATTTAAAGTTGGTTTTAAAATAGACTAAGACGTATAAAGTAACTTTTGTCCACTCGATAATTGCTACTGCGTTAACGATAGTTCCAATAAATTTTCGAATTTTTAATAGCTATGTCAGACATCATACTAACACTGGAACATAAAGTGTTCTTGCATCATAAGTAATGCTAACAGTAGCGTTTAGTGGCCACCAACTTGAAGGGTAATTTATTTCATTAACGTTATGAAGTCGATGAGAGGTATGACGCGGTGGGAGCAGCCACGGTCGTTTTGGTAAATGCGGCACAACGAGCGAGCGAAGTTTCCGTCTGGAAACGGAGAAGGCGGAGCGCGCCTACTGGAGGGATAGTTTTCGTTCTGAACAGAGGAAGCCATCAAAAGGAGCCTAACAGATGTTCGGTAGACCTCTTGGAACTTACGCGTTTTGACTTTAACATAAGAAGTAAATGAATTCACGAATTGCATTGAACATTGCAATGGTTAGTAAATTAATGTCGTCCGCTATCTGCGACGACACCGATCGAATGATAATCTATCGACGACATCTAAAAGTCGCCATTAAGTTTGTACTTTGAAACCTATCACCACGCCGTAATGAACACATTGCAATTAAAACTATGTCTGCATTGCATCCGGCCATGAGACTACGTAACATTTTATAAAATCAACGAGGCAGGCAACAAAGACAGGTCCGGAATCCATTGAGCACCTCATCAAGGAACGTGCTCAAAAAATTCAAATGGAACGCTGTTTAACGTAGCAAGATGTTCTGTCAATAACAGGTCGTTTGTAATATCCATATTGACCTGTGGACATTTTATTTTGTCAGGAAGCAAATTCGAAGGAAACTGAACAAAATTTGAGTATTTAGGAAGACTTTTCTGCGACAAATTGTGAGTCTTATTGTTAGTTAATGGAGTACAGTAAACATAACGATAAGTCCTGCATATGAATCAACCATAAACCGAGAAACAAAACGGGTAATACGCTCCATGAGGTATTCATTGATTTCTTTCTTTCGTTTTTTTTTTTTTTTTTTTTTTTTTTTTTTTTTTTTAAATAGCTGGCCACGTGACATATGTGCAATTTGGAGAGCGCAGTATCTATAGCCTGAGTTGAATTACGGATCCGGATCCTAACATGCAGGACGCCAGCTACAAAAACTTCTTCATCAGGGCATCAATGTAATCAAGATGTTCCAACGTAGTAGTAGGGCCTATTGTTTTGCAACTTTGGCATCATGTAGATGTGAGTCTGATATGTAATTCTGCAGTCAGTTGACTTTTTCTTGTCACCTACATTAAATATTTTGAAAAATTATCATCATAATATGCTCGTTGTAGTAGTTAACTGAATTTGTGTTCAAGAAAGTCGTTTCAAACATTAACTACTCCTACTCTCTTTCACGTTGCGAGCAATCTGCTTCAGCTGTGAGTAAATAAATGAGGTAGGGTTTATAGCAGTAATGTCTAGCTGTATAATAGTCACTTTCTGAAAACCTAGCCAATTTAGAAATCGGGTCCGTTTTGTTGCAAAAGCTGGATCTCATCATTTCGTCTCGTTATGCCTTTAATTTATCCGCTTACTGTCAAACAAAATCATCCGTGCCAACTGTCTCCTGGAAACCTCATAGCAGATGCTGTAACCACCTAGTTCAAGAATATCAAGTGACATCAGAAACAAAACGAAAGAACATTTTCTTAAATGAATTTATCAATTGCTCTAAAATGATGGTAAAATTTTAAATATAGATAGAAAACTTATTTGGAAATCACTTAAAATGTAGTCATCCCATAAAGTAAATAATAAAATCTGAAGCCGTGTCAGCTGTTTTATTATTATTATTACTATTATTATTATTATTATTAAGAACGTTGCTTTACAGGTCCAAGACCGTTTTCACGTTTTTAAAGACCCATCTTCAGGTGTTAATTTTTTTCATATGAAAATTCATTATTGAGACAGAAGGTTCTAATTGCTTTCATCTGTCATGGGAATAAAATTTCATTAATTAGGCTCAGATATATGGAACCAGTCCAACATAAATCATCACTGTCATTCAGAATGAAAACCAAGGACATTAAAATGTGGGACAAATAGTCGCGTAATTTTGATTACTGTATTTTCAATGAAACCAGTAGATCGCCGACGAAGTGGAGTACAAACCAAAGAAAACTGTCCAAAGAATCGAAGAAACCGATAGATGATGGATTTGTATTTTTTTCATCTTTCCATCAAGTATTGCGGCAAGGTAAAAAAACTTACGAATATGCGCAACCACGTAGATTCTCTGTTTTGTCACAGCTTCATGAGGACTAAATTTAATTAGGTAATATTCCTTGAATGTGAGACGCGTTTGACAAGACTCAACGTAGATACAGTTCATCTTCGCACAACAGTGCCTAGTATCATTGGAGAAAATGATGGTTCGCATTACTTTTTCGTTTTGTTACAAAAAGCTCTCACTGAAAGTTGATGAAGGTAAGTTATCAATTAATCATCATTTCTTCCCAATGCATGGCTAAAAGCCAGTTGAGGCCAGATGCTAGGATTCAGGATATTGTGGGCTGTCGCTTTCAAGATGTCAAGTGTTTGATACCTTACTGTTTAGTGACGGATGATACAACGTTCATTTCCAGTAACTCATAAAGAATTGCTTTTGTAGTAATATCTAACAAAGTAATTGTTTTTGTCTTTTTTTGGAGGGGGGATGAAACTGTAATTCTGATTCAAGTTTACGTATCTCAGTCTTTGATCTGCCGTATGCTGCAATCACAATATCAGTATTTTTTCTCTAGTCATTTGCTGAAAATATATCATAATGCAGTAAAGCTTCACAAATTTAAACGCTAGTTTCGACCTCATTGGACGAATTTTATATCTGCATCGAAATGTGACGACGGAATCTATCAGGAGATAGCGCTGCATATTAACCGAAATGCGCGACTCCCCTTTAGAAACCCGCATGAGCATGAGACTAGCGCGATTTCGCGTCGCTTATCGCTACACAGGTCTTCCTAGTACAGCTAAGAACTGGCAACATCGTTGCTGATATTTGGCAACATTGTGACAGTGAAGTTACTTCCTCAAGTGGTACTGAATTGTCTCACTAAGTTCACTTGACATTCCTCTTCTACTTTCGTGACTCATGATGTGTAATGCCCATGTGAAATGAGAGACAGAAATTTAACTTTTGCACGCAAGGAATGTAGTTATTTGTGTAGGTGACTTTCAGGTTCTTTCGCGATGCGTTAGAGGCTCAGCATTGAATATGTGAGATACTGAGGGCAATATGCGGCAGTGTGTGGTTGGCCGTGTTGTTCTGCTTGTGTCTTGTGATGCAAGCCTAGTGTGAGGTGGCAGTTCTAATCCTGGTTGGAGAAATTGCGTTTTGGGATGGAATTTTATTTTGTTTTATTTTACTTTATACGCTCCAGATTGCAAGAAGAAACTCTTTAACGGAATTATAAGAAAAACTTTATACAATAAGTCTTTCAGAAAGGTCGACTTCAAACTATGGAAATGGTATTAGATGTCTTCTTTGCTTCACCATACAAACGCCTTCGAAGAAATTCGAATTCACCTCCATTGATGCGAAATATCTCCTTTAGAAATGAGACGTGGAGACACGAACCTTGCAGTGTGCCTGTGTTGCTTTAGAACGTGCACTGAAACGTATTCACATAATTTAGCTCATACATTTACCGTACGGAATGAAACAACGACACTAAAACATTTTAGTGAGTTACATATTGTGTCTTGATGAAAACATATGAACTGATGACAATAACAAATTACATGAAAGGCTTTTCTGAAAGGAAAAGGATAGAAATTTAAACCAGAAATAAGTGTTAATCATCGTAGAGTGCCATTGGATTGGACAATGACAATTTTTTGCCTCTCTAATGTATTATATGCTCATCATTCAGAATAGGTGGTGTGCTTCGTTATATCCTGTGTGAAATACGAATCGCAACCTTTTTTGTGGGTCACCACTCAGCAACACTACAGCATTTTACGTATCCAGGGCGATGAGCGGCGGCAGGCGCTGTGGGCAGAGGGCGAGGCAGCGCTGTGTAGCGCCCCCACCGTTGCTGCCGGCGAGGTATATGGGCCGCGGAGAGCTGTGCCGAGTGCTGCTGCCAGAGGTGGCAATGTTATTGGGCCGAAATGTTATTACCAGAGTACCAAAAAATGAAATACGTTACACATATGCTCCCCTTACACGTGGGGCATGAGCATGAACGAGTGACGTGAATTTAAAATTTTTGTCAACAGTCGGTTTCGATCGCTAATACTGAAGATGCAAGTCGCGCACTTTACCGCAAGACCAAGCAGGGAACTGACCCAGTTATCTTCTAACTGCACACAAGAAGTGCTGTATGAACTCCCGCAGTCTACAGTGTTGCCAGATTGTGCAGATAGCTGGACTTAGAGCTAATCAGCGCGGCCACTTTTATTGTCCCATGTCGCGATCGGCACGGACTTAGGCTCAGCGGCGGCCGGCCGGCGGCCAGGTTTTTTGTCAAAGAGTGTATACAATTATCTTACGGGACAGTTGTGGACCTAATGCAGAGTCTAACGCTCTTATAAAGGTTGGCACAGATATGCTAAGTCCAAATGGTAACACCTTAAATTGGTAAGACTTACCTTCAAAGAGAAAAGCTGTATATTCTTATGAGTCAGGATGTAAAGTAACTTGATGATATCCAGCTGTTAAGTCCATAGTACTCATATAACGAGATCCTGCAATTCTTAAAAGTACTTCCTCCATAGGTAAAGGTCTATCCCTTTCCATCTCAATGATTTTATTTAATTCCTTAGCATCTAATACTAGGCGAACTCCACCTCCTATCTTCTTCACCGTCCACAATGGACTCTTGAAGGGACTAAATGATCTCTCAATGACACCTTGTTCCAACATTTCATTTACCTCTCTTGTGGCAGCTTCCTTTAGCTCCACAGAAATTGGATAACGTTTCTTAAAGAACGGTTTTGGGTTCTTAATCTTAAGCTTACATACATAGTCTTTAATACATCCATGTTTGTCTGAAAAAACTGACTTAAGTTTTAATAATACTAATCAAGCCCTTCTTTCTCCTGCTGAGAGAGGAATGTATTTATTTCATTATAGATACTATCATTGAAATCAGAATGATAACCTTCCTCTGCTACCTCCTCACAATCTAATGATAAGTTCATGGCATCCACGTATTTAAGATGCAGAGACTCATAATTATTATCCACATCTTTGAGGTGGTCAAACTTAAATCTTACTGTACGGTTTTCTACATAAACTGTAAGAGTGGAATTCTTAAAATCCAAGAGAGCCTCATGCTTACATAACCAACCAACACCTAAAATTAAGGCTACATTTAATTTATCCACTACAAGAAATGAATGCGAGAAAGCTTGCTGGTTAATTGTAAAAGATAGAAAAAACTTCTTCATTGATATTTTGACTTTTCCTGCCAGTAACCCCTACAATTCTTACATTACTTACTGGCAACGTTGGAAATTTCCAATATTTCCTCTTGATTTTAAATAATTCTTTAGATAGTATACTTACCTCACTACCAGAATCAATAATGATATTTACTTCTGTATCTTTGATGAAACCCTTGATGACTGGTTTAAAATTCCTTACTTTCTTTATGTTATTCTCTTGAAACAGGAGATCATCCTGTATACTATCTTTATCCGATCGATTTAAAGAAAAATTACAAGTGGGTCGTATAGAACATAAATCTACGGTCCGCTTTAGTAGACCCGCACTAAGGGGCGGTTTTAGTTTCCCGAATTTTCTATGATGACGTCACCTATGATCTCATCATTATCCGTTATTTGTTTAGTGTTCGATTGATTACCTTGACCACGTATTTTACGTACCTTAGAACCACCTTCTTTATTCCCTATACTACCAGTATCTTTATAGGGTCTCTTAACTTGACAAAACCGACTTCGATTTGCGTTGTTGCCTTTACGAGGCTCAAATCGATTATTGCCGTTGTTGCGAATATTATTTTCTCGGTTATTTCTAAGTTGCTCGTCCTCCTTTTCTTTGTTTAAATTGTCGAGCTGTTCTAGGTAATTTAATAAATCTCTCGGACGTGACCATTCCCTTTCTATCATTTTTTTCCTTAACATAATAAGGTAGTCTACTAATCAATACCCTGATTAGATGTTCTTCCATTATGGGATGCTCTATCAGTTTTACCCGATTTAAATGCCATTCAAAATACTTTCTGAATCCTCCCCAACGTTTTGAATAATAGGGTGGGTCTAATAATTCAAGAGTAAGACGTTGTTGCTTCCCTTTCGACCAATATTTTTCTTTAAATTTGGTGATAAAATCATCCCATGTCTTAAATTCACTACGGTTTAGAATAGCCCATTCAGTAGCACTAGCTTCTAATTGTCCGATTATAAATTGTATTTTTCGTCTATCATCCCAGTTAACAGGAAATGAACTCTCTATGGCTTTTACAAATATAATAGGATGCAAGCCACCCTCTGGGTTGAAGGTCGGATATTTATTTGCTGCTTCTGAGGTCACTATTGCGTGACAATTTCCTCCACAATCATTAACTGGTCTTGTTTTGTTCACTTCACATTGCGAGGAAGTAGTCGCATCGTTTTTATTATCTGCTGACATGCGTGCTACAATTATATTGTCAGCGCTTAAAATTTCACTAGCGGTACGACTATCGTTCCTAACAATGTTGGTAGAACTGCTTTTACCGCTAGTCATATTATCTTTGGCACTGAACCCTCTAACTGTTTATTAATTTCGCGTAACTGGAGTTCAGTATTGGACACACGGCTTAACAGTTCCGCGTTTCAACTGTCACCACAGTTTGAACATTCGGCCGACTGATGGTTGTCACTATCTCTGACTGTCTCAATATTATTATAGATATCAGAGATTAAAGTTTTAATATTCACTCATTGATCTCTATACTCTCTGGATGTTGAACTTCAGTTTCCCTAGCGTGCCAGCCATAGATATTCATATTTAGTTTCTTGCCAAATTCAAACATGGCTGCTAAGAAGCGTTTAAAGAAAAAGAGAAGAAAATGTGTTTCGATTCCATTCCCATATCAGCCTACAACATCGAATATTGAATTAAATTCCAAGTCAAGAGGTAAGCAAGCAATTCTTTGTCACGTAATAACTGATGGAAACTCGGTTGCCAAATTTAAACATGGCGGACAATGCGAAATCGTGTGCAAAACATTTGAATGTGCAGGCACGCTCCAATTCAATCATCAGACACCAGAGTTATACATCCAGTTTGTATAGAGATCACTGTATTCACTATCTCAGCATGATCTTTTTCCACTTGCTGGGATAGCTGGTTTAAAGCAGGATTTTCTATCGAAGAATTTTCTACGTTCCTGATAGAAATTTCTTGGATAGATTCCTGTAACTCTTTCCGAATATTTTCGGTTTGTAATATAAGCTCTTCATGGATCTTAATATTATTAACTTCTATCTCGTCACGTATCTTAATATTATTTGTTTCTATCTCCTCACGTAACATAACATTACTCTTTTCTATTTCAGTAGATACTAAAACATGATCTGTGTGTTAGCTCAGCGATACCTTGGCGCATTTGAATTTTTTCTTCACGTGACTCTTTGATATGTTCCTCGAGCCTATTATTGAGACCTAATATTTGTCCCTGAGTTTCAGTTTGAGCCGATTCTACCCTAGCCATTTGTTCCTGAGTTTTGTTTTGAGAAGATTCTATTTTAGCTATTTGTTCCTGGGTTTTGTTTTGAGAAGATTCTATTTTAGCTTGAGCCGATTCCATTCTAGCCATTTGTTCCTGGGTTTTGTTTTGAGAAGATTCTATTTTAGATTGAGCCGATTCCATTCTAGCCATTTGTTCCTGGGTTTTGGTTAGCGTAATTGCTATCTGTCTAAACATGTCCTTAATTTCATTATTATTGTCACTTATTTTATTCTCTATTCTATTTATGGATTTGTCTATTTTCCTATTGAGAAACCGTCCTTCCCTACTAAGTGGAGGTAATCCTACTTGTTCGTCACCCGATATTTCACCTTCTGACATATTGGCTAGATATGCACAGTCTACACACGTAAAATAACCTTTTGAACACTGTTCACTGTCACACACCAATATTGCCTACGTGTAATTGACTCACCGGATGTTTTAATTTAAATTTATGCAGCTCCGTGATAGGTGAGATGTTACTCGCAGCCACACCAACTGCCGTCTGCGTTGCACCGGATGATGCCGATGCCGGTGTGTCTGCTCTCTCTCGCAGACGCTGCCGACGACCCCAACTGCTTTGTCACCAGCGGCCCTTCTCCACTGCACTGCGCACCGTAATCACCCACGACAGCGTCGTAGCGATGCCGCGGAGATGACTGCTCACAGCTGCTGGACTGGGCCTGTTAAGTTTAAAAGAGAAAGGGTGTCGGGAACAGCAACATGCTGTTCACGACTGCAGCGTAGTCTAGTAGAATATCTGGCTGCCCCCGTCGTCAACCAGACCTCTCGTTGATGGAGTGAGACAGGCTGCTTCTTCCTCCGCGTCTGTGTGCCAAATTTCTTCTTCGAATGGCACACAAGTCCATCGGTCGCCACGCGCGGCGGAACGACCTCTTCGTTGATGGAGGAACGTGTCCTAAAACCTTATCTTCAAAAGCACTCGTCTTGTATGTTTAGGGTTGAATGTGGCCGTGTCAGACTTCGTAATCCTTGAGGTGTCCACTCGCCCATAAAAATTTATATAAAATTAAAAAAAAAATATGTCCATGTAAAATCTTTATACGTTGCAATATTTCAAAAATCAGATTCTTGCGCCGAGGGAAGAAGTCTTTAACAGTCACTCTTGTTAAAATATTTTTTTCTCATAGATAAGACGGTCAAAAGAAATTCTTCAGTTTGTGGTCGTTGCTATAGCCACAGATCAATGTGTATGATCGATCACCAAAGTCCTAAAAAAAAAAAAAAAAAAAAAAAAAATTATCGAAGTCTCCTTGACGTAACTTTCCCACCAATGAAAATTCATAAAAATCTTCCTTCAGATTGAAGAATATTTAAATTAAATCATCTACTCGTTTCATTAATATATTATTCATCGTAAAATAATTCTTCATAAATGATGTACTCTGACACTTTCGTCAAGTTTAAACACAATGACATTTATTGCTTTCTATGACTTTACATATGTAGTCATTGACAGACAAAAGGGAACTGACTTTTAAAATTTGTTATTTTAACATAAAATGTCGATAATAATGTCAACTCTCGCGACGACAACCGCAGAGATGAACATCTTCTTGCCTCGTGGCCGTCGACCCGCGACTTGATGTGGCCGGATATTTACTCCTTGGAATCGGCGTCGAAGATGTTGCCCTCGTAGGCTGACTCGCCTCACAGCACATGAAACATAAAAAAAAACATACAAAAAACTTCTTTAAGAATCATATAACATTAAACCTTTACATAAAAATCATTTAAGAACACAAATATAGGTAATTTATCCTGCACAAACTGAGCTGACATGAGATATGCAGCGGAAACAATAATCCGTCCCACTACAGGTACTGCCAATAAAACGCAGTCTCTGGTTCGCCCTTCCCACGACATTATCTACGTGTTCTTTCCAGTTTAAGTCCAACTTATCGACAACAAATTTTCCAGACGTAATTGTTGACCGCCAGCCATCAGAACTTCCCTTTTTCAAATATTTCGGACAAAAAATAGGTTAGTAACACTAAAAATAGAGAGGTCGTGATGGCATTTTGACAGTAAGAAATTTAATTGCAAATTACGTCTTAACCTTTCGTTTGAGACGAAAATTGAATAAACGTTTTTTTAGAGGAGAAAATTACGAACAACTTTGCTCTGTTATTTCCACCGTTTCAGATATATTTGCAAAAATAACGATTATTTGTCACTGCCACTTAATTTTACGTAAACCATGACAGGCAGAGGAATTACACTTGACAAAGAGGGCAAACGACCACGGCAAGACAGGTGACAATATTTTGACGGAAAAAGATAATGGAAATATGTGGGAGGTATTGAAATAACAGCTGAAAGAGGTGAAAGGTTCATTAAAAAAAAAAAAAAAAAAAAAAAAAAAAAAAAAAAAAAAAAAAAAAAAACAGAATAATTGTCAAAGGTAAACTCAAATATCATATAATTTTGGCTGTGTGTTACAATACGATCAGAAAGAATATTAGGTGTCGAGTGTATAGATATTATCACAGTAATAGAGTCGCAATCGTATCGTCCATTTTTTTATTATTTACATTTTTATTGGTTTTGTTCGTATTGTTTTCCAAAAGACATAAAACAACAGGAAAACCTGAAGTGCGTCGAAAAACACCCCAGTGTATTTTTTAAAATATAAAACGCTCTATGTCGCCAGTTTATTGTTTTATTATCAACTAGATGACCCGGAGAACTTCGTATCACTTACCTCTTAAAATAAACCATTAATTTAAATCCAGTAGCTTTATAAAGGCATCATCAGATACTCCAAGTATCGGCTCGTTAGTTGGCGGAAAGAGTGGGCAAATCACGTACACATATCCAGGATAATGTTCATGTCTCATTCGTGGAAGTCCAGGGAAGGCTTAAACGGTGATAAAATATGGAAAAATTTATCGTAATCAGATGAATGGTACTCATATTATATAGAAAAATCTGTTTCTATTATTTTTTAATGTTCCAATTTTCGGGGATACTTTTCCAAATTTTTATTTCATAAGTACGTTACTCTTGCTTTGAACGTCAAATATGCAAACTTTATCGCAATCAGACGAATGATATTGATATCCCATTGGAAAAAAGCTCTTTCAGTTTCTCGCGATTTTTTTTACTGAAAACTTTCCCAAGACTACAATGAACAAAACAAAATAAGAATTACCCCTCTCAGTCTTGCGAATAGTCAGTTACAGTGCTGAATTCAATCAAAAACACATTAAAAAACGCACTTTCAGTTATCTTCCAATTTTCCGTAGATTTTCCAAAAAAATTATTTCATACAAACCTTGTCCTGTCAAGCTGTACTCAAGTGATGCTCTTGCAACTATGTGGCAATTGATTTTTATTCATAGAAATAAATCGCTATCGATTTTTTCTAAATTTTACTACTTTCCACGCGAATTATCCAAATTTTTATTTGCTGCGAATCTTCTTCTTGCTTTGAACATGAAATATATAACATTTTATCGCTATTGGACGAACGGTATTGATAGCTCACTGGAAAAAGCTGTTTCAGTTTTTCCCGATTTTCCTCTTTTTCTGGGCAACTTTTCCATATTTTATCACCGTTTATACCTTCCCTTGACTTACACGAATGTTTCAAGACTAAAATGAGCCAAGTCGGTTCAGTCGTTCTCGAGTTTTAGCGAGACTAACGAGCAGCAATTAATTTTTATATATATAGAAGATTAGTTTCGACCCAGTGTTGGGCCATCTTCAGGATATTGCTCTGTAATATACAGTTTACATTTAGAGGATTTCTAAGACGAAACTACATTAATTGTAATTACTTCCTTAAAATATGCCTTACGGTTCTTGTCGAGGTTCCGTCACCACTAAGAGCAACGTCATCGGAAGCGTGCATGAAAAACATGACGTCAGATTTGTACGTTAGGAGCACAGTTTCTGGGCTGGATGAAGTAAAATATAAAATTATGTACTTACAAAATGTATAACAATAAAAATTAAAACACCACTGTGCTGTGAGAAAACATGCAACCAAGTCACCAAGCCTACGTTAGACACAGTGTTGCGCAAACACGTGACACGGCTACAGAGATGCACGGAGGGGCCTCATACAGTGACCATCCCGAGACAACAACATCAAGAATCGCTTCTTGGCTTTCCAAAAGATCAATGTGTCTTTCTTTTATTTCCCAAGGTCATACAATGTACAATCTCCAATGTTTTTGTTTGCATTCCGTAGAACCGATAGAAAGACCTCGAACCATTTCAGTTCATTCTGTCGACGACAATAACTCAACTGATCCCCTAATGGTTTTGACCAGTGTGTTTTGAATATATTAAGCATATACCAATATAAAATATTAGCAATAGCAGCAATCAAGTGTTTGAAACTAAATTCCAAGTTAATACAGTCAATAAGTAACGCCTAGTCTCTGGAAATAAATCTTGGCAAATATCCCGTCTCTTTCTCATTTTATCGTTCTGGAGAAACTAAAACTGACAGTTCAGCAGGAAACTGTGTTGTATAGGTAACAGATTAAGGTATCCACAGTCCCAAATCGACTTTGAGAATGTGGCCTCTACGCACTGAGGTCTATGGGCTGTGCGGCATTGAAACCATGGCATCATTTAGCCCGCAGAAACTGGGAGGAACATCAGGGTTGGAGTCGTAACGAATGGCGGCGTGTTCTGTTCACAGATGAGTCAAGATTTTGTGTTCAGCCGGACAATCGTCGTTCCCTCATCTGGAGAGAACGTGGAACAATCCTAGAAAGTAGCTTGTTAAGTTTTCTATGTAAGATCTCGTCAGAAGAGATCTGTAAAAGCAAGCTAAAACGCTCACTGCTCTAAATTACTTTGCGAGGGGCCACAGTACTTGCGCAACGGAAATTTATCTCACTGCTCACTCCTTAACGTTTTAACAAACACGAAACTAATATATAAAAAAGGAAATAGTTAATTAAACATGAGTCGGGGAGCATTAAATTATAAAGCAGAGGTATGAAACTTTAAATCATCATATATTCAATAAAATAAACAAGCAAATAAATGTAGGGAGACCAAATTAAGCACAATAAAGTACACACATTGTACAAAAGTGAATTAAATCATAAAATTACTGTCAATGATAAAACTGTTTCTGCCCTTTATGAATATGGACGTAACGTGGGAGGAAATTTGCAACTAGACAGTGGATAAAGGAAATCACATTCAGTCACACACAGAGCATAATCCTTGCAACACTTTATTCATGGGGGAACACTTCATAGCAGCGGAGAAACGAAGCGTCGGCGGCGTTTTAACTAGATGGCGGGTATCTTCAAGCACAAATTAAAACCAACTATGCACCAAACGAACTCATGTGTGGGGATAAAGTGGCATACTACCCTTAAGTATCGCTTGGTGTGCAACCACAATGAAATAAATAGAATTTACAAAAAGAAATTAATTTAGAATAAGCAAGTAAAGCACATGCGAGAATTCATATAGAAGAAAACTAGTCTCAGTAAGAGCATGTCTGAAGGCCGAAGTAAAGACCATTACAAAAGCACATGGTGCAATTGGTCGTACCAAGATAGGAAATCGGAATCAACCAACAAAATCTGAGAAAAATTTAGCATACTCGACACGATGCAAAAACGTTAGTTAAAAAACAGCAAGGAAATTCAAACATAGTTTACACAAAGGCTGACAGCCACACACGTGAATTCTAACTTGAGAAAACCGGACACAAATTCATCACCGGAATGAAAATGCAAATACTAAATTTAAACAGCATTACTCAAGTTCTGTAAACCAAGAAACACTTCGCCTCACATAGTGAAAGAATTACACAAGAAAACTATCACTGATAAACCAAGACTGCCTGATCCGAAACAAAGCTAAGTTCGAACAGCATGCCATCCCCTCCCCATGATTCGATGATAAACTCACTTCAGCAGTCGCAGCAAGAGTGAAGCCTCAGGCCACGCCAAAAGCCTTCCCCTCTACGCATCGGATGTAGGGCGTGCTAAAAGCGATCCAGGATGCGTTCAGAGCCTACTGTCTACCAACCCTCGCTACCTGAAGAAGATAATACCATTTACTAGAGCTCCAGAGGGGTCTCTTTTGTCACCTTTTCGTTGGTACTATGCTAAGAACAGGCCACCTCACCATCTTGCCAAGAATGTCTCTGGCCACCCAGCAGACGGCAATGCAGACATCATACGAAACCATGCTTCCCTAACTAAAGTAAACAAGATGTAAAGCGTGAGAGGCGACTGTAAGCACCACCACCTAGAGAGAAGGTCGCTGCGCTGTCGTGTGACGTCAGGCAGAGTAGGTTGTGCGCATAGCTGACTGGGTAGCCGCTGGGGCACGGCCCACTATGCCGAAGCAGCGAGTCATTCATTCAGCTGTGCGCGTGCAACCTACTCTGCCTGACGTCACACGAGAGCGGTGCGGCCTTCTGTCTAGGTGGTGGTGCTGTAGGCCATTGCGCGGCAGTCAGTGAATATGAAAAGCAACCTTCCACATTCATACGAACACACAAGTTCAGTCACACAGGTGGAAACATATATAAATATGGGGTATTAGTCATTAATAAAGGAATAAAATAACTGAGATACAAATAGACAATATTAATGGCCAGAGGCACCGACTTTTGCAAATCAGTGTGGGTGCTCTATATCACCATTCACAAATGATCGAAACCAACCCTCCTGAAAATCATGTTTGTACATTTTTGAATGAGCAATACTTGATAAAATTAAAGGGTCTGGCCTTTTAAAGATAGAAGGAATAATGCAGCCATGCTTTCATTTTCTTCCTCCTCCTTATTCCTTCTAGGACACTACAATACGCGATATAATTGGCCGAAGTGGATATTTCGATATAAGTAACACCCCAAAACTTCTACACGACCAATGAAATAATTTTTCTCTGTACACTAATCTAACACTTTTTGTGCGAAGCTATTCTTTCTGACAAAAGCGTTTGGTAGAACACCGTCACCAAGGTTTAAAGAAATCTTTGAAATGTTTTGAGATTTTGAAGTCCGACATCTAATTTTTTTGGTCAGTTCCAAGCAAGTACTGTATACTTCATCGAAACTTACATCACTTCGAGATAACTTCATGACAGTATTAATATAGTCCACGGTTTTTTTAAGCCTGAGAGAAAAGCATTACAAATTTCAACTGAATCTATAATTTTAATAACAAGGGAAGTGACAAAGATAAATGAAAAACGATTAACTTTAGCATAAGCATCAGTTTCTTCAAGCTAAATTCATAAATACGTACACCTGAAATGTCAAAACAACCGACGTACTTCAGGATGAATAAAGCTAGCATAGTGGCTAAAACACGGACACTCATTACTACTCGCTTGGGGACCCGCGTACAAAACTGATCATTTCTTTCACGTGTGAATTATCGTCTCTCGCTATGGTCACGTTTTGCATTGCCTCTTGAGTCATAAAGTAGGTATGGATTTTTCCAGATTTTTTCAAAATTTAAACATTTTCCACCTCAATTTTATGTGGGTGCTCAGCACCCCCAGCAAATTCTTGGAGGGTGCACAAGCTCCAGAGCACCAACGGAGTCGGCGCCCTGTTAATGGCAGAGAAACACTTTAGGGTAATGAATAACACAAAATGGAACACGACCACACATTACATGAATGAATCACCAGCATATCAGGTTGGTGGACGAATGGTGTGGGCAGCAGTCAGAAATGCCGGACGTACGGACCCCTATGTCGTTTAGACTGTTCAAAGGTACAAAGACCATCGACTTTTTGTTGTGCCTTACGCTGGTGCCATAGGAGATTGCTTCTTTCTGGTGGACGATAACGATCATCTTCACCGAACTGAACTGGTGGAGAGATTGAAGTTGGAGTGGTAGATTGTTTACCGCACTGAAACCCGATTGAGCATGTGTGGGATGCACTTGGCAGACGCATTGCCACCAGGGCAGCACCTTCCACAATGTTTGACATTAGACTCATGGAAAAATGGCCTAATATCCGTCAAGAGCTGATTGTCCATGCCACGTAGGTATGCAAATGTACTGGCCGAGAGATGTGATCACGCACCATACTAGAGGGCAACGAGAATGACTTTTACACTAATATGGTTCCTCGATCCCAAGAAAACGCCATGTAAAGAGTTGCGACAGTAAAATATCGTACTGTATCACACGCAGATTACAATTGTAACCAATTGTGTATTGTGTGTGATCCTAATTATTTAGAACACTTTATTTTTCACTCGCTGTACCCACGTGCCGTTCTCTCGTCCCCTGTATATGCAATACTGCTGCCACGTGTATCTGTAAGTGTCGCTGTGTCATGACTTTTGTGTCGTCGGTGTACAAGCGTCGATCAGTTCACCTCTACGAGGGAAAGATACCTGCGAGTATTACGTTGTTGTTGTGGTCTTCAGTTTGATGCAGTTCTCCACGCTACCCTCACCTGTGCAAGCCTCTTCACCTGAAAATACATACAGCAACCTACATCCTTTTGAATCTGCTTACTGTATTCGTCCCTCGGCCTCCCTCTTAGATCTTTACCTCATACACTTCCTTATAATGCCAGGTTGACGATTCCTTCATGTCTCAGAATGTGTCCCACCAACCTGTCCCTTCTCTTAGTCAGGATATGTCAGAAACTCCTTTTCTCCCCAATTCGGTTAAGCACTTCCTCATTAGTTACGTGATTCAACCATCTAATCTTCATCATTCCTCTGTAGCAACACATTTCAAAAGCTTCCATTATCTTTTGGTCTGAACTTCTAATCGTCCACTTTCACTCCCTTACAAAACTACACTTCAGACAAATGCTTTCAGAAAGGACTTCCTAACATTTGAACTAATATTGGATGTCAAAAATTTCGCTTCTTCAGAAACGCTCTTCTTCCCATAACCATCATATCTTCTGTATTCGACTGTCAGAGGTTATCTTGCTACCCAAATAACAAAACTCATCTACTACTTTTATTGTTTCATTACCTAATCTAATTCCTTCAGCATCACCTGATTTTCTGACACTACATTCCATTACACTATTTTTACTCTTGTAAATGTTCACCTTATACTTGCCTTTCAAGACATTGTCTATTCCATTTAATTGCTCTTCCAGATCCTTTGCTGTCTCTGACAGATGTCGTCAACAAAACGCATGGCTGTTATTCCATCTCCCTGGACTTTAATTCCCTCCCTAAATTTCTCCTTGCATTCCTTCACACAGCACGCTCATTGTACAGATTGAACAACACTGGGAAAATGCTACAACCCTGTCTTACACCCTTCCAACCCACTGCGACCCTTTCATGCCCTTCGACTCTAATAATTGCTGTGTGCTTTTGTACAAGTTGAATACAACTCTTCGCTCCCTATATATTTTACCCCTGCTGTATACAAAATCTGAAAAAAGTGTATTCCAGTCAATTTTGTCAAAAGCTTTCTCCAGATCCACAGATGCTAAAAACGTAGATTTTCCTTTCCTTAAACTATCTTCTAAGATAATGTAATGTATTGCCTCCCGTGTTCCTACACTTCTCCTAAATTCAAAGAGATCTTCCCCAAGGTGGAATTGCCCAATTTTTCTATTTGTCTGTAAATAATTCGTGTTAGTATTTTGCAACCATGACTTATTAAACTAATAGTACTGTAATTTTCACATTTCTCTTTATTACTTTTGTTCTCAGGTATTGGAATCAGTATATTCGACGTCTGAGGGTATTTCCCCTGTCTCAAACATTTTGCATATCATGTGGAATAATTCCCTCATAACTGGCTCTTCTAACGATAATAGCAGTTCAGACGGAACTTCATCTATTCCAGGGGCTTTTTTAAAACTTATATCTACATGTACATATGTTGCTGTTGTGGTCTTCAGTCCGGAGACTGGTTTGATGCAGCTCTCCATTCTATCCTGAGCAAGCCTCTTCATCTCCTTATAAGAACGGCAACCTACATCCATTTGAATTTGCTTACTGTATTCAACTCTTTGGCTCCCTCTGCGATTTTTACCCAACACAATTCCCTCCAACGCACAATTCCTTGATGTCTAAGAATGTGTTCTACCAATCGATCCCTTCTTTTAGTCAAGGTATGCCAGAAATTCCGTATCTCCCCAATTCTGTTCAGTACCTCCTCATTAGTTACTCGATCCACCCACCTAATCTTCAGCATTTTTCTGTAGCAACACTATTCAAAAACCTCTAGCCTCTTCCTGTCCACACTGTTTATCGTCCATGTTTCACTTCCATACAGGGCAACACTCCACACAAATGCGTTTAGAAAGGACTTCCTTATGCTTAAATAAATATTCGATGTTAAAAAATTTCTCTTTTTCAAAAACGCTTTTCTTCCCATTGCCAACTGCATTTTATATCCTCTGAACTGCGACCATCATTTGTTACTTTACTGCCCAAGTAACAAAACTCATTTACCACCTTTATTGATTCATTGCCTAAGTTAATTCCTTCAGCATCGCCTGATTTTCTAAGACTGCATTCCATTACCCTTGTTTTGCTCTTGTTAATGTTCATCTTATATGCTGCTTTCAACACACTGTCCATTCCGTTCAATTGCTCCTCCAGGTCCTTTGCTGTCTCTGACAGAATTTCAATGTCATCAGAAAGACTCAAGGTTTTTACTTCTTCACCCTCAACTTTAATTCCTTCTCCAAATTTCTCCTTGCTTTCCTTTATAGCTTGCTCAATATACAAATTGAATAACAAAGGAGAAAGACTACAACCCTGTCTTACTCCCGTTCCAACCACTGCATCCCTTTCATGCCCTTCAACTCTGACAACCGCTGTCTGGTTTTTGTACAAGTTGTAAATAACCTTACGCTCCCTATATTTTACTCCTGCTTGCTTCAGAACTTGAAAGAGTTTAGTCCAATCAACATTGTCAAAATTCTTCACCAAATCGACAAAAGCTAGAAATGTAGGTTTGCCTTTTCTTAATCTATCTTCTAGGATAATCCGTAAAGTGAGTATTGCCTCCCGTGTTCCTACATTCCTTTATAGCTTGCTGAATGACATACTACATATATACTCCGCAATCCACCGTAAAATGCATGGCAGAGGGTACACTGTACCACTACTAGGAATTTCCTTTCCTATTCCACACCCCAAATAGAACGAGGAAAAAAAGAATGCCTGTATGCCTCCGTACGAGCCCTATTTTTTTTTATCTTGTTTTTGTGATCATTACGCGAAATGTAAGTAGGCAGCAAGGAGATCGTTATACAGTAATCTTCAAATTCCTGCCCTCTAAATTTCCTCAACAGAATTTCTCGAGAAGAACGTCGTTTTTCCTCCAGCGATCCCCATTTGAGTTCCCGGAGCATTTCCGTGACACTCGCGCATTGGTTGAACCTACCGGAACAAACCTAGCTGCTCGCCTCTGAACTGCTTCTATGTCTTACTTTAAACTGATCTGCTGCGGGCCCCAAACACTTGAGCAATACTCAACACGTGGTCGTACAAGCGTTTTATATGAGGTCTCCTTTACAGGTGAAATACATCTTCCAAAATTACCCGAATAACCGAAGTCGGTTGTCCGCCTTACTCACAACTGTCCTAACATGTTCGTTCCATTTCATATCGCTCTGCAATGTTGCTAGCTGCCATTCTTTGCACCAACTAGAAATTTTCTGTAACTCATCCTGTCATTTAAAGACGACACCCTCCCATACACCACAGCATCATCATCAAACAGCCGCAAATTACAAGTTACTCTTTCCATCAGATCATTTATATAGATAGAAAATAATATCGGTCCTATCACACTCCCCTGGGGCACGCCTGGCGATACACTCGTCTCTGATGAACATTCGCCGACGAGAACAAGGTACTGCGTTCTATTAGTTAGGTGACTTCCATTTATATGACAGGAAAGAGAACTTACCCACATAATTACATGCTAATATCGTTGTCATCATTTTTCTGTAGAATTTTGGAGTATATTCTAAGTTCGAATATAGTAAATGTCCTTGAGACGGAAAAGCTTCTTTCTATGAATCAGCACTTGTTTAGGAAACATCGTTCGTGTGAAACTCAGCTTGCCCTTTTCTCACATGATATCTTACGTGCCATGGATGAAGGGCAACAGGCGGATTGTGTTTTTCTCGACTACAAAAAGGCGTTTGACAAGGTTCCACACTGCAGACCGCTAACGAAGATACGAGCATATGGAATAGGTTCACAGATTTGTGACTGGCTGGAAGACTTACTAAGTAATAGAACGCAGTACGTTGTTCTCGACGGCGAGTGTTCATCAGAGACGAGTGTATTGTCAGGCGTGCCCCAGGGGAGTGTGATAGGACCGCTATTATTTTCTATCTATATAAATGATCTGATGGACAGAGTAGCTTGTAATTTGCGGCTGTTTGATGATGATGCTGTGGTGTATGGGAAGGTGTCGTCTTTAAATGACAGGATGAGTTACAGAAAATTTCTAGTTGGTGCAAAGAATGGCAGCTAGCAACTAGGCGCAACATTGCAGAGCGATATGAAATGGAACGAACATTTTAGGACAGTTGTGAGTAAGGCGGACAACCGACTTCGGTTTATTGTGAGAATTTTGGGAAGATGTACTTCACCTGTAAAGGAGACCGCGTATAAAACGCTTGTACGACCACGTCTTGAGTATTGCTCAAGTGTTTGGGACCCGCAGCAGATCAGTTTAAAGGAAGACATAGAAGCAGTTCAGAGGCGAGCAGCTAGGTTTGTTCCGGTAGGTTCGACCAATGCTCGAGTGTCACGGAAATGCTCCGGCAACTCAATTGGGGATCGTTGGAGGAAAGACGACGTTCTTTTCGTGAATTTCTGTTGAGTAAATTTAGAGGGCCGGAATTTGAAGCTGCCGCCTACTTACATTTCGCGTAAAGATCACGAAGACAAGATAAGAGAAATTAGGGCTCGTACGGAGGCATATAGGCATTCTTTTTTTCCTCGTTGTATTTGGGAGCGGAATAGGAAAGGAAATGCCTAGTAGTGGTACAGTGTACCCTCCGCACGCACCTTACGGAGGATTGCGGAGTATGTATGTAGGTGTAGAAGTCTTCCAGTCAGTCACAAATCTGTGAACCTCTTCCATTTGCTGGTATTTTCGTTAGCAGTCTGCTAGTGCCCTGTCAAACTCTGATCGCAATGTAGTATCTCCTATCTCATCTTCCTCTACTTCGTCTTCCATTTCTACAATACTGCCTTCAAGTTTATAGCCTTTGTAGAGGCGCGAGTGTTATACGACGCTGGTGATGAGCAAGGACAGTCGCGTTAGTCACGACTATAGCCCGGCACTGGGCACACGGGGCGACCGCCGCCCTTGTCCTCAAGGTGCAGCCGCAGCCGCAGCCGCAGCCACGATAAGCGGCCAGCTACTAGCCGGCCTATGCCACAGTGGCCACGGCGGACGCCTCGTAGCCACTGGCCGCTATCTGCAAGGCCAGGCCAGCCCACCCGTCCTCCCGACCTCTCCTCGCCGGACGTAGCCCGCTCACCTTCTCATCCCAGCGCGCCTTATGCTAATGCCCGCGATAGCTTGTCACGACTTGCTGCCGTTACGTCTCTCAAGGCCGTAACTCCCCTACCAACATACTGCGCTACAGTGTTCGAGGCGCTTCTGCCGTTCCAGAGTGGACAGCACATAGGCCCCACTGCGCAAAACACCGTCTGGTGAGACAAGCGATCTCAAATCGATTACGTATTTCTACATTTCCGAAAGGTTTATAGTCCCTGCACCCTTTGACAGCAATACCTACGTTACCGAAGCAAACAAACAAACAACTTGTACTTAAAGTAAATTTCTAGTCCCACAACAAAACTAATAGCAACCCAGACAAACTAACTTATATCACATAATATATAGACAATCCTGAAGACTCTGAGCACATTTAATAACAACATAAACATATACTTGTTTTTCGACTATTTCATAATATGTAGTTCGCTCTTTTAGTTCGACCGCTCCCAGTGACGGCTGAGCGGCGTGGTCTGCGCATGCAGGTGGAGGGAGAAGTTCCCCCACCTAGCTGCTTCATGCGCTTGCAGCTTGAGCCGCTAACGATATCACGCAAATCAAAAGAAACAGTTTGTGGATAATTTCTCGCGTTTACGTTTAGAGTTATCTCTATATCTTGGTATTATGGAATTTATTAGTCAGATATTGCAGAGTGCAGAACACATCAAAACAGAAATTTTGTAGCACTGAACTATGTAATCTAGCAGGCAGACGCTCACCTCGAAATGACTCATCAGCAGAAGGCAAACACGTGATTTTTAATTCTGCTGCGCGCCCTCTCGCTATTGCCCGTCGGTCTTCGGAAAAGAATCCAACGAACTATGAGGCGAGATACGTTTGGCATAATCGTCCGCTGCTCCTAGTTCGTCCGCTCCTTCTAGTTCGTCCGCTCTTTTTGGGTTTTGCTACCGCTACTAAAAGAGCTCTTTTTATGACAGTTTTTTTTATATAATGAATCAGTGTTGTCAAAGCGTCTGCTGTTGCCCGTATTTTTCGGCAATTTGACATCAAATATTTAGGCAAATAAACCAGTTATTTACACGAATGGGTCATACAATGGTATTCAACTACTTTGCAGACACAGTACTCTGTACTCGTAGTACTTTATTTTTAAAATAGATTTCTTGTAGCAGTGAACTACGAAACTACAGCTGAGCTGCATCTCAGCTGGAAATGAAGGTAACTGGCAGAAGGGAATCACGCGATTCTACGCGCTCTCGCGTCCTCTCGCTGTTACCCCTCAGTCTTCGGAAAAGAAGCGGACGAACTAAGAGGCGAGCGAACTAGTTAGCGTAGTTCGCGCTCTTCCGAACTAGTTCGTTCGGGAACTACACAACACTACTATACGGGGATGATGCTGTGTTTATCACTTAGTAAACTCACCAGATCAAAAGCAACTGCAAAACGATTTACACAAGATGTCTGCATAGCGCGAAAATTAGCAATTGAAAAATGTGAAGTCATCCATATGAGCACTAAAAAAATCCGTTAAACTTGATTTGGACGATAAATCAGTCAAATTTACAAACGGCAAATTCAACTAAATACCTTGGAATTACAATAATGAACAACTTAAATTGGATAGAATACATACAAAATATTGTAGGGAAGGCGAACCAAATGTTCAAATGTTTGTATAGCTTATATCATCAGTCCCTAAACTTACAAACTACTTATGAACTAGCTAATACTAAGGACGGCACAAATATCCATGTCCGAGGGGGAATTCGAAACGCCGACCGTAGTGGCCGTGCAGACCGTGACTGGAGCGGAAGGCGAACCAAAGGTCACGTTTCATTGTCAGAAAACTTATAAGATACAACATATCTACGAAAGAAACTGCCTTCAAAACATTGGCGCGTCCTATTTTGCAGTACTGCTGCGCATTTGGGGTCCACACCAAGTGTGACTGACAGACAATTTAGAGAAAATTCATAGAAGGGCAGCTCGTTTTGTAAGGTCACGATTTAAGGGATAGAGTGTCACGATAAATTCTGCACAAGCGAGATTATTTGCGAAGTTTCTTTACCAACTTTCTCTACCGAATGGGAACATATTTTGTTAGCACCAACCTACTTACGGAGACATGGTCATCATTATAAAATAAGAGAAATCAGATCGAAAACGAAAAGATTTAGGTGTCCCAGGGAACTATTAGAGAATGCAACGGTATTGAAAAGACGGCCGCGGTGGCCGAGGGGACTGAGGCGCTTCAGTCACGGTCTGTACGGCCACTACGGTCGGGGGTTCGAATCCCCCCTCGGGCATGGATATTTGTGCCGTCCTAGTTCGGTAAGTAGTTCATAAGTAGTTTGTAAGTTTAGGGACTGATGACCCCGTAGTTAAGTCCCACAGGCTGTACAAACATTTGAACATTTTTTTTTTTTTTTTATTTTTTTTTTTTTTTTTTATTGAAATACCGTGGTTTGATACACCCTCTGCCATGCACTTAAATGTGATTTGCAGGGTTCATATGTAGATGAATACTCCGTGTGAAATCGATTGACCTTAGTGCGTTTGCTCACAGCACGTCATCGAGACTGTTCGGAGAATTCATGTTTCCAAACAACAATGGAATTTTCATTGGTGACAATGTGATGTCACCGAGTCGCAATTGTTCGCAATTGGTTTGGAGAACATTCTGGATAGTTCCAGTGAATTAATTAGTCACCCAGATCGGCCGACGTTGGAGCTCCTGAGAATACATTTTTAGATTCAGATAAACAAAACTCTCAAATAACATCTGTTATATAAAAGTTAGAATTATGAAGACATTTGCACAAATTAGCCGCTGCCAATAGTAACAATAATACTAATAATAATAATCGAAGTCCTCAAAGAATGTGCTAAAAAGTTGGAGTAGAAATTTCTTTCTCAAAAACCGAATTTATGACCTCAAAACACATCGGAACAGAAAATCTGATCAAAAAATACGGCACAGTAATCAAGGTTAATAATTTGAACTACTTAGGTGAAATCATCGAACCCACAAGTATGGAAAGCATATGGGAAAATCGCGGGCATCTGCAACAAAAAATGCATTCATATAAAAACCAAAATTTGATACTACATAACAATTATCAAACCTGAAACACTCTATGCCAGCGAGACCTTAAACCTCAACTACAATAAGGACCTCGAGAACACCAAGAAAGCTGAAAGGAAAATCATCCGAAATATTTGGCCCAAAACTCACAGACGAAGGATATCGTCTACAATTACAGAAAAATTATTATTGAAACCGATTTTCGCAAACGACGGCTGAAATTCTAGGGACACATCATGAGACAAGATGACAACCGACTAACAAAGAAAATTTTGATGTACCTACAGAAATTAAAAACAACTACAGTCTGAATCAAACGAGTCCAAATTGATCTAAAAAATGCTAACGTCACAACCACAGATATTGTAGATCGAAAATCCTTCAGACATAAAATCCACAGGTGAGAAATTTTACCATAAGATAAACGCAATACATCGAAGAGAAAATGGACGAAGTACATCGAGCCAAACGCAGCGAGATGATGAAAGAGTTCTGGAAAAAAAAAAAAAAAAAAAAAAAAAACATCGACAGAACATAATTTGCTCTATGTGATTCTGTGTACAGATCAATGCTACACAGGGCAACAAAAATTCCTTTAAACCAAGAAAACATGAAACAAGAAATAGCCATAGTGAAAGAAATTGCAGTTGCCAATGATTGTAACCCAGCCGTGGTTGACACCATACTGAACTAAAAAAAGAAAAATCCACACACCAGCCGCACCACAGATGAACAAGACATTAACAAATGCATATCCAGAATCCAATATATAGGCAAAGTTTCACACAAGATTGCAAACATCTTCAAAAATCACAAAATCAAAATTGGCTTTTCTACAAACAACAAATTATAACAAAAGCCACTCATAACATTAAGTGCAAGCATGACCCATATTCTGACTCTGGAATATATAAAATAAAATGCCAAGTATGCTCCAAATTCTACATAGGACAAACAGGCCGAAATATAAACAACCGATACACAGAACACATCAAAGCGTACACAAACAATAAACACACAAAATCAGCAATAGCAACACACATAAACACAGGACACCCATTTAAAGAAATTGAGCATAATATCAAAGTACTCCACCGACTAGACAAAGGACATAAAATGGACCTATATGAAGAACTGGAAGTGTATTCACATCATAGAAAATATGAAGACAAAATATTAAATGAAAAAGTGGAAAATGAATCTGTAAATTTTTCCGATTTTTCGATAGCATACTCCAATAAAAATGTTAATAAGTGTAAATGCAGCACCATTGTAAGTATGCATAAATTAGGACATTGAACAAAATTAAAATATCCTTTATAAAAACGCAGCATATTTTATGGAAATTTTGTTTTGATAAAATCCAGCTACGGATTCCTTTGTATCATACTCTGTAAAATGTATCTTTGGTAAACTTAAGCTTAGAACATCTCTGTAACTGTTTATTTATATGTATGTTTGTGACAACTAAAAAAAATGTTCAAATGTTTGTAGAACTTATGGGACTTAACTACGTGGTCACCAGTCCCTAAGCTTACAAACGACGTATGAACTAGCTAAGACTAAGGACGGCACAAATATCCATGCCCGAGGGGGGATTCGAACCCCCGACCGTAGTGGCCGCGCAGACCGTGACTGAAGCGCCTCAGTCCCCTCGGCCACCGCGGCCGGCGTGACAACTAATGTACTTGTGTGCAAAAATAGTATATGTGATGTTTGACATGTGTGAGAGCTGCCACAGATGGACCAGACGAAAACTGTAAGTAAACATCTTTTCAAAAAAATTCCGCCATTAACTCCATATAAAGATAACCATAAAGTAAAATCGGGCGTATTCATATATTATAGCAACGGCAGCAGAATGAAGCAGGCACTCACACAATCAAAACGTCATAAATAATATGAAACAGCAGCAGAAACGCACTTGAAGATGGGAATTAGACTGGTAGCATTATTGTTATTTATAAACAAATCCATTTTGGCTTGTAGTTTAGCACTACTTCGGAATCTTCTATTTCCTATTCCAGCAAATAATTTGACAGGTACAATGAAGGTACGTTTTCGAACTCCATTATGTATCTACGTTTCATCCTGTAATCCATCTTATTTATGGCTTTCATAACCAGTTCCGCACTTTCCGGTAATGCTTCCAGACGAGAGCATTCGGGTATTTTAAGTTTACCCATTATTTTCTACATGGCATACTTGTTATAACACTACACATTATCCTATGAATACGATGATAACTCTTCTGAAACACAGTACTTTGGTATTTCTGCGGAGAACTTTACGTTTACGACTTTGGCAAAAGAGGTTTTGTTAAATATTGTTATTCAGTCAGTTTTTAGCTCCGCGAATGTTTTCTCTGTGGGTAAATGGACACATGTAGTCCTCCACATTCAGATGCAATTTATCTGTTCTTTTTAAGCAGATCCAAACGGGAGTGCATATTTATAAATACATTTTTCTTGTACCCTTCAATGTAGAATTGTTTCCTTTTCTTGGCTTCGACTTCCTTCGATCTCTTTTCTTGCCTGCGATCTCCTTCGTTTCCAGTTTTCTTCTCCATGCACATAAGACGTTAACAGCTCTTAGAAGTGTAATTTCTTTAATGGGGAATAGCTCATACATCTACATTTAAGTGCCTGGCAGAGGGTTCATCGAACCACCGTTATACTACTTATCTACCATTTCATTCTCGAATAGCGCGCGGGAAGAAGTAACACATGAATCTCTCTGTTCGAGCTCTGATTTCTCGTATTTTATTCTGATGATCATTTCTACCTATGTAAGTGTGAGTCAACAATGTATTTTCGCATTCGGAGGAGAATGTTGGCGATTGGAGTTTCGTAAGTATCCCACGCCGCAGCGATAAGCGCCGTTGTTGTAATGATTCCCATCCCAGATTCAGTATCATTTGCGTAACGCTGTCTCCCCTGTATCGTGACAATAAGAAACGAGCTGCCCTTCTTTGGACTCTTTCGATGTCCTCCGTGAAACTCACCTGATAAGGATCCCACACTGGGCAGCAATCTCCAAAAATGGACGGACAAGTGTAGTGTATGCAGTTTCTTTTGTAGTTCTGTTGCATGTTTTAAGCGTTCTGCCAATAAAACGCAGTCTCTGGTTCGCCTTTCCCACGACGTGTTCTTTCCAATTTAAGTCTGAAGTAATAGTAATTCCTAGGTATTTTGCGGAGTTTACGGTTTTCACGTTCGATTGATTTATCTTGTAAACAACGTTTAACGCATTTCTTTTCGTACTCATATCGACTACTTCACACTTCTCATTATTTAGAGTCAATTGGCAATTTTTACACCATAGTGATATCTTATTCAGATCGTTCTGTAGTTGGTTTTGATCTTCAGATGATTTTACTAGATGGATATCTGTGCGATGGATATACTTTTTCTTGGGACCTGTGAAATGACGTTGTTTGTAGGCACCAGACCTAGTCCAGCTATATCCGTATCTTGAGGCATTGTCCTGAGTAATGTTCGGGATTAGGAGAAGTGAAGTTTCTCCTGCTTTAATGTAGCTCTCCTGTGTAATACTTATTTCGTCCTTGCTGCAGCCAGTATTATGAATCTCCAACGTAATTTATAGGAAGACTATTGAAACTGAAAACTCATAGAACATATTGTATAAGCTGTCATCGACCTTTAGTGTCTGGGAGTTTCCGAGCGGTCTAAGGCGTCTTGCTGCGGAGCGCACGGTTGCTCGCCGTCGGAGGTTCGAGTCCTCCCTGGGGTATGGGTGTGTGTGTTTGTCCGTAGGTTAGTTTACCTTAGTTTAAGTAGTTTGTAAGCTACGAACGACAACGCAGTTTGGTCCGATAGATTTACAAACATTAGAACATTTTTATTTATTTATTTTGTGTTGGAGATTTACCTGTAAAGCAGTCTATTACCCCATTAAACAACTTGCGGAACACTATTAAACACTAAACGACAGCTGTTCTCCAAGGCATTTGTTAGCCGAGACTACATGGTTGGAAATGGCACACTGTACAGGGATGCAATTTGTAAATACTGTCAGTTCTCGTTAAAAACACTTAAACAAAGGGCAAAAACACTATCCATTCGGTAACCTACTACTTTAGCCTCCTGATAATGCCATGTTCTCAGCTCAACGAAGAAGTAAAAGTTTCTCGCAAACGGATGTCTGTACACTTTATAAAATCAATCAAGTGCACAGGGAACAGAAACGTGATTGTGGACTGGGTAGGAAGGTACCTCCAACGGACGAACGCTTTTGGTTGTGACTTACTGGCAAACGTAGACAAACTTGTTACTGATATTGGTAACACAAATCACGTCGATAACGCTACGCTCCTCAGCAAGAAGAACTTAAGTGTGCATATTTAGTCCGCCACTATTAGATTAAGTGCGCTATTTCCAACCAAAGGGTGCTCTTAATCTGAAGATGGCCGATGCACCGAAACTTGTCATTTTTATACGCGAACATTTTACGATCTTGTTAGTTTTATGCCATGCCTCTTTTTTGTTGTAATAATTGATGTAATTTCCTAGTTTCTGCGGTAACCTAATATTTCACTTCAGTGGAATTTTTAGGTATAAATATTGCTAGTCTTTATTGTTTTATTTATTTTAAAACAAGTGACATTTTGGAACCACTGCTAAAGACCAGTGACATTTTGGAACCACTGCTAAAGACCAGTGTCTTTACCCGGACATTGGCAATAACAAGAAAATAAATACATAAATAAAAATAAAAAATAAAATTAAAATAATAAAAAAAAGCCTCTTACAACTGACACCAAGTAAATACCAAAAACAAAAAAACTGGTTATTCACAACTACAATAGTGGTATCGGTTTTAACCGGGCGGTTTTACCCGGTCGGTTTTACCCGTCCCTATTCAATGCACAGCTATAAGACGCAGTCATGAATTCTACAGGCTACCAAATAGGCGCCTGAGGACTCTCCTTGGTGATAAACATTTTGATAGGGGGCAAAAATGTCCCGTAGGCGTTTCTAGTGTTGATGCCAACGGTAAGTAACAGCCAGCGCGGCAAACTGATATCACGAAGTTTCTCGTGCCTGTAGTGTGGACTCCGCTGCGACGAAAATATTCAGAGCAGCGGTAACGGCAGTTGGCGCCCAAACGGCACTCGGAGCCGGCCGCGCATGCGCCGTGCCTTTGTTGACACGGCGCGGCGCACGCAGCCGCAGCGCAGCTTCCCCGCGGTTCTCGCGGCCGCCGCGGGCGGCGCTGCGGTCGCGTCGTGAGCGCTCCGCGACTCGCCCCTCAGTCTGCCTCTGACTTCCACGGAGAGAGGACCTATTTTGTCGCCGCCGCAGACCGCCCCGTCGACTTTTTCTCGTGAGTACCGCCTTCGCGCTCTACTTGCTCGCCTGCTGGACGCCCAAGCTCGAATCGAAAGTTGTCTCAGGACACCAGTTTTTATTGCCAAGCTTTTTTCCCCCCCTCAAAGTCGAAGTTTTTTTCAGCAACACGCACATACTTCGATACTGCCTATTTTCAGCAGAAATGTTTCTAGTTTTTCGGTGTGCTATTAATTAGCTCTCACGGTGTAATATCCGTATAGCAACTTCCTTAGTCTTAGTAATAAATTTACGATTTGCAATAACCCGTAAAGACTGAATGCAGTTCGAGCATAAACACAATAAGTTATACGGACCTAATATATATATATATATATATATATATTAAACATACAACTGTCAACGCTCAACATCACGTCGCTTGTTATGTATATATGCTTTTAGAGTGTGTTCTGGGAGTGCCGTCTTCAACGCTCTGTCGTCCTCAATATTTTTGTATTTCGAATTTCGCAAATTCTCAACTGTCCGTCCGGTCTTTGATATTGCCGGCCACGGTGGCCGAGGGGACTGCGGCGCGCCAGTCGCGGTCTGCACGGCCACTACGGTCGGGGGTTCGAATCCCCCCTCGGGCATCGATATTTGTGCCGTCCTTAGTGTTAGCTAGTTCATAAGTAGTGTGTAAGTTTAGGGACTGATGACCCCGTAGTTAAGTCCAATAAGCTATACAAACATTTGAACACACACACATTTCTGGTCATTGCGTTCAGTTTTGTCTATGTTGTGTTGAACTGTCCTATGAACAGGAGCCGCAAATGTTTCCTGACAACTAAACAGAATTCTGCGCTGGAAAACATGTATGATGATCATGCACGACATTTCTGACAGCACATCCGTCATACGATAGAAATCGCTCATCGACGCAACTAACTTCTATGCCTAGTGAGATGTGCCTCCTTGTCCTTTCAGATGTTCGTAACACCTTAAATGTGATCACTCCCAAAGAAATGATGAAAACCTAACAATTTGTCACATAAGTACAATGTATGATATGAGAGAAACATTATCCCAATCACAAACTTGTTCTTGAAGTTTTCCTCGTGTACACCATCAATCCTTCAAATGTCCAAGCAAATCTTAACAGCCGCGGTGGAGTAGCCGAGCGGTCTAAAGCGTCTCGCTGCGGAGCGCGGTTGCTCGCTGTGGAGGTTAAGAGTCCTCCCTAGGGCATGAGTGTGTGTGTGTTTGTCCTTAGGTTAGTTTACCTAGGTTTAAGTAGTTTGTAAGCTACGGACTAATGACCACGCAGTTTGGTCCGATAGATTTACATTTTTTTTTTTTTTTTTTTTGAAATCTGAACATAACAAGTTTGTTTGTGTGGCCATCTGCCGCTACAAGTACCGAATTATTTGTTTTCGGAAATGTAACAGCCGTTTTATAGCTGGAATCATTTCATATCCTGTACACGCGTTTCGCCCTGTATTTTAGGGCATCGTCAGTGGATTCTATATTCGAAAACTACATTTATGTTTACTAATGTAGCGTCAACAGATTATATTAATTTTTTTTGTAATCGAAATAAATATAGGTTACGGTACTAACGTTTTATAGTCTCCCGACTGTGTGATCTTCCCACTTGGTCACTGGTTGAGTTCACACAGCTTCGCCACAATTTGTGTACTTCCTTCGTCATTTTAACACTTTTTAAATGCTTTCTGTTTCAGTGTTCATGGTGTAGCTTCTTTAGGAATTCTTTTGTTTACGCGCGTTTGCCAACTTAACATGCAAGGGCAACGAATTGTCTTGCCACATTTCAGGCCGTTTCCTTTTCAAATTTTCTCGCAAGCGTCGCCAAACATCCCGATACTGCTACAGATTAACAGATCATTCCTGTGGCACGAAATCAGAATTAGCTAACTAGAAAGCTACCGACGTTTGACCAGACCTCACGAGCTGTTTTGGTCTGTGAGAACCTTTACCGCCCCACTGTAATGATAGAAACTCAGTAAGCAATCATCGCGTACGCTTCCTGCATCATTTGGCTTGTCTCTATAAATGTTTTCTTGACTTTCACGCAAAATTTAATGCACATTGCTCCTCTAAAGCTCTCATCTCGAAATTCACAAACTGTGCAAGACAACATTCTCCTCAATACAGCACTGAGCCATAAGTAAGTGACTTATAATAGTGAAATCTGCGGCGGTTGTACACTGAACACACAGATGCCAACCGAATTTCGGTCCAACACTCCATTGGAGTGACATTGCGAATGTTTTAGAATTTTTAAAACGTACCTGATATGTCACGGGGACAATCCTTATTCGTTACATAAGCCGGCCGCGGTGGCCGAGCGGTCTGCGGCGCGCCAGTCACGTTCTGCACGGCCACTACGGTCGGGGGTTCGAACCCCCCCTCGGGTTCAAAATGTTCAAATGTTTGTAAATCTATCGGACCAAACTGCGTGGTCATCAGTCCGTAACTTACGGACTACTTAAACTAAGGTAAACTAACGTAAGGACAACACACCCATGCCCCAGGGCGGACTCGAACCTCCGACGGCGAGCAACAGCGCGCTCCGCAGCGAGGCGCCTTAGACCGCTCGGCTACTCCACCGCGCCCCTCCCCCTCCTCGGGCATGGATATTTGTGCCGTCCTTAGTATCAGCTAGTTCATAAGTAATTTGTAAGTGTAGGGACTGCTGACCCCATAGTTAAGTCCCATAAGCTCTACAAACATTTGAACATTTTTGTTCTTTACGTAAACAACCACGAAAAATGATTTTTACTTCTCTACAGTAATGCAATATTAACACGCTTAACAAGTTGTTCGAAATGTTCAAATGTCTGTAAATCTATCGGACCAAACTGCGTGGTCATCAGTCCGTAGCTTACAAACTACTTAAACCTAGGTAAACTAACCTAAGGACAACACACACACACCTATGGCCCAGGGAGGACTCGAACCTCCACGGCTAGCAACCGCGCGCCACGCAGCTAGGCGCTTTAGACCGCTCGGCTACTCCTCCGTGGCTTAACAAGTTGTTTCGAACCAAGTGCGATAATGGAAAAAAATGAGTCAGTGCAGTTTAAACATGCCGTCGACGATAAAGTCGTCAATTTACCATTTATATCTAAGTCTATTATGATTCTTGTTGTTCTTATCCGTGTTTTCAGGGTGTTGCGTACTTGATTTTTATTGTTTAAGACTTTCTTCCGTGGCTATCCACAAGCGTAAGTACGAGGGTGGTTTGAAAAGTTCTCGGAATCACAACAAGTGGTCAGAAGTAGAGCGAGTTGCTTACGTGATAACCATTGGACTGTTGAGAAGGTAAATAAGCCGTGCCCTTTTTTCAGCAAAGATACGGGCATTCACTCATTTAGGAAAGCTAAATCTCGGTGGGTCAGCGAGAATTTGAAGCCGCCCTTCTTTCCGAAATTGGTTGTTTGTCTCACCACTCTTCCACCACAGTCCGTGTGATAACTTAGTAGCCTATGGTGGAACCTGACGTATATATATATAAAAGCAAAAAAAAACTTGGCTGTCACGGTCAGTAGTAAAACAACTTATTACTCTAACAGGACCCCTGTGGAGGGGTTGCGAGGGGATTGCCGCGCGATCTAAGGCTTCATGTTGCGGACTGCGCGGCCGCTCCTGCCGGAGGTTCGAGTCCTCCATCTGGCATGGGTGTGTTTGTTGCCCTTAGTATAAGTTGTCTTGTAACTCTATGGACCGATCACCTCAGCAGTGTGGTCTTTATGGTTTACAAACATTGAACCTCTCTGGAGATGAAAAGGTAGCATTCCGTGTCCAAGTATATGGCGGCATAACAACTCTTGAGCAACGTCATTGAGAGCTCGTTTGGAGCTAGGGCTGATAGCTGATCGTGGATAAACATTCGGATAGCATATTTTTCCAGAATGCGGCTGAGAATAACACTGTGCATAGTAAACGGGCAGTATGGAGCAATTTAGCGTTAATGTGCTCGGGACTCTATGCTGATGACGTGATGCTGGCAGCAGAAGACAAGCTCGATCTGCAGAGCCAAACACAAGAATGGAGTGATTGGCGCAAAATGGTTTGCGCCTTAACTTGAAGAAAACTGACTGCTTGACATCAGACAGTCAGGGAATGGGAACCAATTAATGGTGAAGGCCTGACTCATGTGAGTAAATTTAAGTACCTTCGTTCCACGTTGACTTTTGATAGGTGAATCACCGAAGAGGTCAGCACCAGGACTCAAGCAGCCTGGATGAAGTGGCGAACAACAACCGGAGTCACTTGCGACCGCAGGATGAAAGACGGCTGAAAATTTAAAAAATGTACCGCACTGTCATCCGACCAGTCACCTTGTACGGCTGCGAGTGCTGGCCCACTACGGACAGAACGCCATCTAAGTGTAATGGAAATGGAGATGCTAAGGTGGAAAATGGGCCTTACTGAGATCAAGTTTCCAACGACAGCATCAAGAAACAGTTTGGGGTTGCATCGATCCAAGAAAACATGCCAGTGAGCCGTCTTTGATGGTTTGGGCATGTTCTACGGACCGGTGATGACTCTATTTGCAACACACACTTGATGTCGTCGGCGGAAGACCCAAAGGACGACCAAAGCAACGCTGTTCTGATACGCTTCATAAAGACCTTAAGAACGTGAAAATCCTTCCAGATGCAGCCCGAGACAGAGCGAAATGGAGACAACGGACCCATGTAGGGGACCCTACAGGTGTACTGGACAAACGCTGAAGGTGATGTACTATGGCAGAAGACAACCAATTCCAGTCCCTTTAACACCACGATATCGCCTGCACACCTCCTGACCTCGTGGCCATACCAGTTCGACTCCTGACTGGGAAACCTTGGAATACTCATGTCGCGATTTCATTTGGTAAGATTCCACTGTGGCCCCAACACCACAAAACTAAAATTAAATTAAAAAAAATATATATAAATAAAAATGAAACGTAGTGTTTAACGTCCCGTCGACAGCTTGGTCATTACAGACGGAGCTTACGCTCGGAATATCTGGTAAGGATGGGGAAGGAAATCGGCCGTGCCCTTTGAAAGGAACCATCCCAGTATTTGCCTGTAGTGATTGAGAGAAATCACGGAAAACCTAAATCTGGATGGCCGGAGATGGATTTGAACCACCACCCTCCCGAATGCGAGTCCAGTGCGTTACCACTGCGCCACCTCGCTCGGTCCCACGAAACTAAAGAACCCCAGATGTGAACGAGGCACTGCGATAGCGGCACGAGAAGAAACGGACACATGCCCGTGTCTAAAAAACTGTTCAGGTATTTGTGAACCTAAGAGACCAATCTGCTGAGGTCGTCGATGACAAGACTTAACAAACTAACTTATCCTAAGGACACACACACACACACACACACACACACACACACACACACACACACACACACACACAATGGTGACATTCTACGGTCGGCAACACGTCGTTCGCGATCTACCGGTAGATCGCGAGTGTTTATTTAGTAGATCGCGCCAGTACAGAGTGTGCAGAAGAAAAATTATTCAATAAAATTGACAATTGTTTTATCGTAGTAAGAAAATCCTCTCATCCGACACAAGTTGGTTTTATTTGTTAACAATCGTGTACAACTGGTTGCTTGATTCTGTAAAACTGTGTTTCTCGCATTAGTTCGGTCAACCGCTACCTGCGCACTACTAGTTGCTCCACTATTTCCATTCATCTTTGGGCAATGTGTAGCATAGTTCGGTACGTTTCCGTATTAGACGGCGAGCTTCGTGCGAAGACCTTGTTTCGTGCCTTCTGCCGAAATAACTTTAATATTAGCTCGATGCTCTTGCCGTTCATGCTTGTTAGAATATGAATTTCTTTGGTGTCAACATGTTTAAATTTTTGTTAAACTTAAGGGACTTAATTGCGGGGTCATCAGTCCCTAGACTTAACAAATACTTATGAACTACCTTATACTAAAGACGATACAAAATCCATGGCCAAGGGGGGGGGGGATTCGCACCCCCGACCGTAGCGGCCGTGCAGACTGTGACTGGAGCGCTGCAGACGGCTCGGCCACCGCAGCCGGCTTTGGTGCCCTTACCGTGAACTACGAACTTCAGTGTTTTTTAATGTTTGAGCGGGATTTGTAGCAAGAGATTAATATCGTCTTTAATGCAACGACAACACTTATTAAAAAAAAAAAAAACGTAAAGTTTGTTATTTTTATTCCGAATAGGAACACGAGTTTTTCGTAGCGGAAACAAATGGTACATGTATCTGTTTATTGTGTCAAGCTACGATCGCATTTGTGAAAAAGAGAAACCTGGAGAGACATTACAAAACTATGCACTCAAGTGTGAATGCCGATTTTCCTTTCTCCAGTGAACTAAGAAAAGAAAAAAATCAAGAAAAATTAAGTGTTCAACTAAATATGTTCACAAAACCATTGGATAAAAGTGTTGCTGCCACCCACGCTTCGTATAGTTTCAAATGTACTGGCGAAAAGGAGGAAACCGTCCTCAAGTTTCACATTAAATGTAAGTAATAAATATTTGTAAAATATTAAGAAATAAAATGTTTGTTTTAAACAAGTGGTGAACACGTAAAAGTTTTATTGTTAAATATAGTTGTTTCACAGTATTGGAAACACAAAAATGTACCAATCGTAGTATTTTTAAAAGTAGATCACTACGGTAAGGTTGTACGAAATAGTTGAGCGCGAAGGCTTTTTGGTTGGCTACCCCTGCAGATGATTTCCATAATTGAACAGTTAAAAAAAAACGAAAAAAGATATTAGACTTCTACTTTCTTGTCCCGAAAAAGCTATTCCAGTTAAGCCTTCCTAAGTCCCGAAGTAACTGGTATAGACGTGCATATGCAGACACACGGATATGTAAACACTCAGAGGATGACGCTACGGTTGTCAACGCCTGTATAAGACGACAGGTGCCTGGCGCAGGCGCTAGACGTATTCCTGCTGCTACAGTGAAAGAATATCACGATTTAAGTGTGTGTGGACGTGGTGTTTTAGTAAGATGCACGTAAGATGAGATGCAGCACCTCCGAAGCAGCGACGATTTTTCCATACCATCATTTGACGAGAGCTACGTCAATATCGGGAGTCCGTTAAAATAATATCAGACCGCTGCAGTGCAAGAGAAATGCTGCAAGAACGGGACCAAAGACGAGTGAAGAGAATCGTTCACACGTGACAGAAGTGTAGCCCTCCCGCAAATTGCCGCGGATTTAATTGCTGGGTTATGTGTGTAACAGTTGATGTGTTCATTATATCTAACTTGAAAATTCCTGCCGGTCTGTCCTGTATAGTACTTTGAGCAAGTCTTGCATACCTTATGTCTAGGTGACCTTCTCAAAGAAAAGAAAATAAAATAAAAGAAAATAAAAAAATAAAAAAATAGGTGATATAAAGTAATAGTAGCTTTCTCTACAAACTAGAATGGAAATTAGTACCCACCTTAAAGAACAACAACAACAAAATTCTCAGACTCAGGAATATACACAATCAAATGCTGGACATTCCACTTCTCCCTCGCGGCTGGTTCGCGTCTGCGCTTTATGTAATAGCTCATTAGCGAGGAGGTAATTGGCATCGCGGCGCTGATGGCTGCCCAGGAAGTGGTTAATCGCGGGCTACGTAGCCACGCATCGCGGTGTGAATCAAACTGGCCCAAGCCGTCGTCTCCACGCGAGGGAGCGCCTGCTTTGCCTCAAGAGTCCCAAACAGCCTCTCTAATTGCACATTCCTCGCCGGCTGGGTGCTGTCTAGTTTGGAACAAATTGAGATATTTTGTGCTTTAAGGGAAAATTACAACAGAGTGCTTACGAGGGTTGGCATAGTGGCAACACTGCTGTGGAGACACCATGCAATGGACTCTACTATTGTCGCTGATAGCACACGTCGTTGACATTCCTACCTTACTTCCGAGCAAATGGACTCGCCCGTCCCACGTCACCGGCGTGCGCACGATCGAGGAAAACACAAGTCACTTGTGAGCGTGCGGTCTGACGTAGCGGCCGGCCGCGGTGGCCGAGGGGACTGAGGCGCTTCAGTCACGGTCTGCACAGCCACTACGGTCGGGGGTTCGAATCCCCCCTCAAGGCATGGATATTTGTGCCGTCCTTAGTTGTAGCTAGTTCATAAGTAGTTTGTAAGCTTAGGGACTGATGACCCCGTAGTTAAGTCCCATAAGTTCTACAAACATTTGAACATCTAACGTAACGGTGTCACTGTGTTTCCGAAACAGGAACAGCGGAGTTGGATCAAGATTGGATATGCCAGAGGTCGTACAGCACGACAGTGTAGTCAAGGTCTTCAAGAGACGTGCGGGGAATCGCTATTGCCGTACAGAACAGTGGCACGTTGGGTAAAAGCATCGGGCAGGTCGTCCTAGAAGAAGTGCATACTGTTGCTGCGTTAGTGATCAGCGAGCGACACCAGACGATTCCTGAGTTCGCCCAAGAAACCGGATTATCACATACGACTCTTGATTATATCCATAATGGATGTGAGGTCGTGGTTGTATTACTTAATTAGTTTGTCAAGTAGGCTCAACCACAGAAATCGTGTAAAAACACTAAATTATGACGCGTTTCAAGGGTCAAGCCCTCATCATCAGATAAGTGATGAGTGATTTGAGTTCAAGTAGCTGTTATAACGCTATGATAATAGCTATATATAGCTGAAATCCGGGTCTGCCCCCCAATAACACCAATGGAATTGCGACTGATGGGTGTCTCACATCCTGTTTGTTTTTATAGAGCTTCTGTTGAGACAGAGACAATGTTCAAAATGTTAAAATGTTTGAGAGCTTAAGGGACTAAACTGCGGGCTCATCAGTCCCTAAACTTACGAACTACTTATGAACTACCTTGCTCGCCGTCGGAGGTTCGAGTCCTCCCTAGGGCGCGCGCGCGTATGTGTGTGTCTGTGTGTGTGTGTGTGTGTGTGTGTGTGTGTGTGTGTGTGTGTGTGTGTTGTCCTTAGGTTAGTTTACCTTAGTTTAAGTAGTTTGTAAGCTACAGAATGTTGACCACGCAGTTTGGTCCAATAGATTTACAAACATTTCAACAGTACTTGCCAGTCCCATCGACCGAACAGAGCAGTCACAGGTTGCGCTGTATGCGCCCGCGCATTGTCGTGCAAAATGATGGATGCATTAGGATAACACCATCGCAGTCGTTCACGAGAATCACCATAATTTTCACCATATTGGGGCTCGGATGCAGGCTTTCGCGTCGACCCATAATGTCGCCATTAGTTGAATTCGACGTTTCATTTTTGGGTCGTATGATGAGGCCCATATCTCATCCAGTGTTACGATACGGCTAAGAAAGCCTTTGCTTCGTGATCCAAGTGCGTCTGAGCAGCTTTGTAACGCATCCGTTTCTGCGTTTCCGTCACTTCATGCGGAAACCATCGCGATGTAGTTTATCGCATGTCTAGGCGTTCCTTCAGGATGCGAATCACAGTCGTATGCGCTAATCTGGTTTCGCGGGCGAGCTCTCGAATCGTCTGGCGTCGATCATTGCCCACTAACGCGGCGACTTGTATGCTCTTCTGGTTCAGAGACGCAAGGACGACCTGCCCGATGCGTGTCAGCCACAGTTTGCCTACCTTCGTTGAGGGCTTTTATCCAACGTGCCACTGTTCTGTACGTCAATGCCGATTCCCCGCACGCCTCTTGAACACCTTGATGACACTGCCATGCTGTACGACCTCTGGCACATCTAGTCGTTATCCAACTCTGTTGTTCCTGTTTCGAAACCATAGTCACACCGCTAAGTTAGACCGCTCGGTCACAAGTGACTTGCCCTCGATTTTGCGCACGACGGTAACGTGGGACGGGCGAGTCCACTTGCTCGGACGTAAGGTAGGTATGTCAACAACGCGTGCTATCGGACTCCATTGCATAGTGTTTCCACAGTAGTGTTCTCTCTCTCTCTCTCTCTCTCTCTCTCTCTCTCTCTCTATTCGATTAGACGCTTCCGACTCTTGGTGACCCCATGAACTAAAGCACGCTACTTCCCTCTGTCCTGCTCTTTCTCCCGTAGATCTTCCAGATTGGAACTCGTTGCTTCTGTGATGCCATCGATCCACCTCATCCTCTGCTGTCCTCTTCTTCTAGTGCCTTCCCCAGCATTTTTTTTTTTTTTTTTTTTTTTTTTTCCAGTGAGGCATGTCTTGGCATTGTGTGTCCAAAGTAGGTCAGCTTCTGTTTTAATATTAGACCTTCCAGAGAGCAATCTGGTTTGATTTGCTCTAATATAGATCTGGTGGTTCTTTTTCTGCACATGGAATCCTAAGAATTTTCCTCCACCACCACAATTCAAAGGAGTCAATTCTTCGCCGTTCAGCCTTTCTAATGGTCTCACATCCATACATCACAAGTGGGAACACCATAGCCTTCACAGTACGTATCTTTGTTGTTAAAGTTATTTCTCTGGATCTTACAATCTTCTCAAGGTTGACATCGCCTTTCTACCGAGCAACCTGCCTTCGTGGTCGCAATCGCGAAGTCGAACGTAGACACCGTCTCCGTGGATTCTCCTGCCATATCCCTTGAATTAATAGATGCAGTTACCATAATTTTGGTTTTTCTTCACATTTAGCCTGAGATCGGCCTTTTCACTTTCGTTTTTTACCTTCATCAACAGAGTCTTTAACTCTTCTTCACTTTCTGCCAGCAGTATCTATCAACTGCATATCTGAGGTTGTTTACATTTATTCCAGCTATTTTAATTCCTGTCTCTTCTTCATCAATCCTAGCATTCCTCATAAAGTGTTCTGCAAACAGAGTGAATTATAATGGAGCCAATATGCAGCCTTGCCGGACTCCATTCTGAATCTTCATCCATTTAGTTGTGCCGTACAAAGTTCTCTTGTGGCTTCTTGGTCAAGGTATAAACTCCGTATCAGACGAATGAGGTGAACTAGTACTCCAATTTTATTGAGTACGTCCCATAATTTGTTGTGATCGACGCAGTCAAAGGCTTTGGCATAATCAATAAAGCAGAGATACACATCGTTCTGGAATTCTCTTGCTTTTTCCATAATCCACCGAATGTTGGCAATCCGATGTCTGGTTCCTCTCCCTTTTCTAAACCCAGCTTGTTCTTCCGGTAGCTCTCAATCTAGATATTGGCGAAATCTGTTTTGTAAGATTTTCAACGTGACCTTGCTAGCATGCGAAATAAGTGTAATTGTTCGGTGATCTGAACATTCCTTAGAGCTTCCCTTCTGTGGAATCGGGATGAGTACTGACCTTTTCCAGTCTTCTGCCCACTGCTGCGTGCTCCATATTTTCAGACTTATTGAGTGCAGCACTTTCACTGCATGTTTTCCAATGACAGTAGTGTTACCACTATTTAAGTTCCAACCTTCGTATTTAAGCACGGCGTGGTTTAGTTGACATACTTTCTGGATGATTTTTGTAAACGAGTTTTTTTGACGCCCGATGTGGCACAAGATCTATTGTGTTACACGGTCACCTACAAAGGGCCTGAATGAGCTGAGGAACGGATGAATCACGGCTGGAGAGAGACAGAGAAAGAGCACTAGGTATTGGTGCTCGCCGCAGATAAGCAGGTAGTATCTTCACTTTCATCGGAGGAGCATCAGCGAGTTTCTGCTCTCACAGCGGACGAATCTTCGTTAGCGGCGTCGGCAGAGCGGCGTTCTGCCGGCGAAAGAGAAAACGCCGTTCTCAGCCGTCGGTTCCAGCGCAGTTGCCGCCGACTGCCTCGCCGATTACCGTCGTCGGCACGCCGAGCGTGCAACTGAACGCAAGCGTTTAGCGCGCCCAGTCGACCGTGCGACAGAACGCCCACGAACGGAAGCACTTGCGAGTGCCTCAATGTGTCACAGCGCTCTCTAGCGACAGTTATGCGCAGCTTAAAACTGGTATATTGTTTAGTGGGATATAGGTAAGGCTGTTCTATTGATTGGAAAAACAGAGTCGCTATAAGGATTTGGCAATAGTGAGCCAGCTAAAGGAGGTCTGCTTCAAAAGCTCCTCATTCAAAACTATGTTGTTGTTGTGGTCTTCAGTCCGGAGACTGGTTTGATGCAGCTCTCCACAATACCCTATCCTGAGCAAGCCTCTTCATATCCACATAAGAACGGCAACCTACATCTGTCTGAATCTGCTTACTGTATCCATCTCTTGGTCTTCCTCTGCGGTTTTTACCCCACACACTTCCCTCTAATGCTAAATTCACAATTCCTTGATGTCTAAGAATGTGTCCTACCAATCTATCCCTTCTTTTAGTCAAGGTATGCCAGAAATTTCTTTTCTCCCCAATTCTGTTCAGTACCTCCTCATTAGTTACGCGATCCACCCACCTAATCTTCAGCATTCTTCTGTAGCACCATATTTCAAAAGCCTCAATCCTCTTCCTGTCCGCACTGTTTATCGTCCATGTCTCACTCCCATACAAGGCAACACTCCATACAAATGCCTTCAGAAAGGACTTCCTTAGGCTTACATCAATATTCGATGTTAACAAATTTCTCTTTTTCAAGAACGCTTTTCTATCCATTGCCATTCTGCATTTTATATCCTCTGTACTGCGACCATCATTTGTTATTTTACTGCCCAAGTAACAAAACTCATCTACCTCCTTTATTGCTTCGTTACCTAATCTAATTCCTTCAGCATCACCTGATTTTCTTACACTGCACTTCATTACCCTAGTTTTGCTCTTGTTAATCTTCATCTTATATGCACCCTTCAGCACACTAAACTAATCTGGTGTTAAATGCAGCATTAATAATTGTCATCAGCTGGTAGTTAACACTCACAATAAATAACTTTCCAATCTAGCTGATTAATCACTATTATTATTAAACGTCACATCAATAAAGAAATATATTAATCAAACTCAGCTTAGTCAATATTATGCTTTGATTTTAATAGCCAATAACTTTCAATGAAAGGAACAGGGTTAGCTTTCTAACTACAAAAGTGAAACAGGTAAAGAGGTTCAACTTTCTCAATTATTATTAACAATAATGATTATAATACCTTATGATTGAAGAACAACAAAATCTTCTCAGACTGATACATATATCAATAATACAAAATCTTATAAAGACAGAAGTGTGTCTGTGAAAATCAGATTTCAAAATTATTCCATCAGCTCGTACAAAAGCAGCTAACCAAAGAACGTCGGATCAATACCAGGGCTACACACTGACTGACTCTCTCTCTCTCTCTCTCTCTCTCTCTCTCTCTCTCTCTCTCTCTCTCTCTCTCTCTGTTCAGCTATTACACACATACATAGTCCTTGACAGAGATGTTACATAACAGAGTAAACCATAGACGTAATTACTCAAAGAAGTTCATATAACAGTTTACATCCAAATATCGATACAAGACAGGCGAAACAATATTATTGAATTTGTACAGACATGTTTCAAGCTGTTAGGAGTAACAAGTTCTGCTGAAGCAGAATTGCTTAAACACGGCTTTCCGAAATTTATTCACCAAAGAAGGTGGAGGAAATGCTCGTGAATTCGAATCGAGAACAGCTGTTAACATGTGAAATTTAGGATATCGCTGCATAGGTGCCGACTGCGGGTATCCTCGGTCGCTGAAGCGCACCCCAAAATTTGAGTGGATATGCTCGGCATACCCCAACGAAAATTTCAGTATTATTTTTTCTTTGCGTTATATTTCTTGACTGTATTTAAGCCGGCCGCGGTGGCCGAGGGGACTGAGGCGCTTCAGTCACGGTCTGCACGGCCACTACGGTAGGGGGTTCGAATCCCCCCTCGGGCATGGATATTTGTGCCGTCCTTAGTATAAGGTAGTTCATAAGTAGTTTGTAAGTTTAGGGACTGATGACCCCGTAGTTAAGTCCCTTAAGCTTAATAAACATTTGAACTGTAATTAAAACCGACTCTCTAATCCCAGTGATGGGCGGCTGGCTTTTGTAACACACCGTTGTAAAAAGATTCTCTTAAAACAAATAGCTAATTGAATTCGTAGGCATTAAAATCCGCGTTGATATATGAGTGAATTGATCATTTTCTAAATGGTCCGAATGTTAATAGAATGCCTCTTGTTATGGCAATATTGTAAACTGAAGGCGGCATCCTTTAATTGTCATATTAAATAACTAGAAATAAAATGGGTTTGGTACGATACGATGAAAATGTTTCTACTACTAATTTAACATTTATGTATTCTCTTAGAAGTCAATTGTCTTCAAGGAATCTTGTTAGTGTAATTCGTGACATTTTTCATCCTGTTTACTGAATTGGTGTGAGATGTAACAATGGGTTGTGAACCTGTTGGTATTGACATGGTATGAGAACAGAAGTGATTATGGATTATGGTCTATTTTGGTGACACTGTATAAAAAAAACTGCAGAAGAATGAAGCCAGGAAGACGATCCGCTGTAAGTGTTTGCGATAGCGAACACAGTATTCACAATTTACGCACATCGTATCTGATATGTATTTCTCAGAATACGAAAACTCTGAAGATGATTTTAGTAGTTACTACAACGGGAAATGAACGCAAAACTCTCCCAGTAGTTCTAAAACGTGAAACTGAAATTAATGGCTGTTAATTTATTTACTGTGTATTAAAAATTACTTTTCCCCTTCCAGAGATTAAAACGGTCCTAAATTAACACCAAATGAAGTAAAAAAGAATAAATAATAAAATTATTGCTTTAAACTTTGTATTTGGAATTGGCAAAATGTAGACGTTAAAATAAAAATATTTTGTATGACTTTTTTTTTAATACCTGTCGGGGGAGAGGGGGCCTTAGGGCCTACAAACGTCCCCCCCGCCCCCCCCCCCCCCTGGAAACGCCACTAATCATATCCTAAGATTTTCGAAAGTCGGCGCCTATGTATCGCTGGAATATTAAGGCAACTTAAATCACTTACAAAAAGCACATCTGCCGGTCTAGATTGTGTACCCGTTAAGTTCCTTTGAGTGTGCTGTTGCAATAGCCCAATACATAGCTATCATATAAAACCGCTCGCTCAGCGAAGGATCCGTATCTAAAGACAGGAAATTTGCACATATTCGATAACATCAAGCCGGTCGCGGTGGCCGAGGAGACTAAGGCGCTCCAGTCACGGTCTGCACGGCAACTACGGTCGGGGGTTCGAATTCCCCCTCGGCATGGATATTTGTGCCGTCCTTAGTCTTAGCTAGTTGATAAGTAGTTTGTAAGTTTAGGGACTGATGACCCCGTGGTTGAGTCCCATAAGCTTAACAAACATTTGAACATTTGATAACATCAAGATGAGTAATTCGAAAATTTACTAACCTATACCATTGACGTCACTTTGAAGCAGAATTTTAAAAGGAATATTTTCATCAAATTTTATCAACTACCTCGAAGACAACGACCTATTGCCCATAGTCAACACGGATTCAGAAACTATCGTTCGTGTGAAACAAATCTCTTCATTCACATTAAGTGATGAGTGCTATCGACAAGGGATCTCAAACCGAGTTCAGATTTCTAGATTTCTGGGAAGCTTTCCACGTTATGCGTCACCTGCTAATAAAATTGCGTGCTTATGGAATATCGTCCCAAGTATACGATTGGATTCGCAATTTCCTGTCAAAATGGGTACTGTACGTTGTAATTGACGGAAACACATCGAGTAAAGCAGGAGTGATATCTGGCGTTCCCTAAGGGAAGTGTCATAGGGCCCCTACTTTTCCTTATTTACATAAACGATATAGGAGACAATGTGAGAACCTCTCTTAGAATGTTCGCGGATGATGATGTGATTTATTGATTACTAGAATATCAAAGGCAACTACAAAATGATTTAGGTGATGGAGCAAAAATTGGGAACTGGCCCTAAATAATGAAAACTGTGATGTCATCCATGTAAGCGTTAAAATAAATCCGTTAAACATCAGTAACAAGATAAATTAGTCAGTGTAAAACTTAAAATTTGATAAGAGGTAACTCTCGATAATGATGGTGACAGGAAATAGTTCGCAAAATACGTGTAAGGCGTGGATGCGGTACCCAAAAATGCGCAAGAGAAAAAATGTGCTTCAAAACAAACCGTAAGCAGTAGAAAATACAGTCTGATTATCCAGATACGCATTCTTACCAAATATCACGTTTCACACTAGAAATAGCATGTTAAGTCGTTACAACGTTCACTTATATTGTTTGGTTAAGTTGAAAACACACAGCCGTGACGGAGCGGCCGAGCGCATTGAGGCGCTATGCTACGATGCGCGAGGCCGTTCCCCGTCGGGGGTTCGAATCCCCCTCGGGCAGGGATGTTTCTGCGGTCTTTAGTCTAAGGTAGTTCATAAGTAGTTTGTAAGTTTAGGGACTGCCGACCCCGTAGGTAAGTCCCATAAGCTTTACAACATTTGAACATTTTTGAAAAACACACAGGCGTAAAGTTTTATAAAAACTGTTTTTAATCTATTTATCGAAAAGAAACTGTGCAAACCTTTGTATCATTTACAGGCCACAGAAGATGCTTTTAAAATAAAAAGCGAAACGCGTCTGGTGTGAAATAAATCTCTTAATTGCAGTCGGCATGAGATGGATTACCTCTTACAGTCAAAAGGCATACTGGTATGACACTCTGTATATCTAAGGTTTTTTTAGGAAAGGAATTGCTCAATCCCTTGTACACAAGTCGAGCCGTGAACTGGGAATCATATCGATCAGTGTGTGGATTGCGGTGGGGAGAAGCAGCGACGCGCATAAATGGTAGGACGTGTTGACTCCCTTGGAGTATGAAGTGTGAGCCACTGAGTAGCGCCGTCGACATTCGGGGTGTTAACTCGGCGTGGGCCTGCAGGGCAATTACTGGAGGCTGAATATGCAGCAGGCAGAGCACTTGGTGTGGCGCCAGGAGTGACCGAGCCGGCACTGCGCAGACACCTGCTCGCTGGCACCGACTGCCCGTAGGGAGTAGCTGTGCGTAATAACGGAAAGATCCCACATCATCTGCTATTTATTCTCAACTCGACCGCTGTAGGTACGTGTAAAATGAGACATCTGCAGTTAAAGGTCCTGAAAGGTGCAATCCGGGAGCACATCTTGAGGAACTGTACTGTGTAGCGTGGCGTTGGTCCAGAAACGTGAAACTCTATTCTGTTGGATCGTAGCACTGCTGTCTCGATGCGCTCACTTGATGAACGACTCTGGATGAATGCGTTGGTTCTCTGGATCGCTGTCTGAATGAACGCATTGTGCACTCTACATAAACACGTTGCATGCTCTGGATGAAGGTGTTGCATTTACTATAGATGTACACCTTGTGCACTCTGGGTAAACATGTTGCTCTGGATGAAGGTGTTGCATGCACTATAGATGAACACATTGTGCACTCTAGATCAACGCATTGTGCACTCGAGATGAAGGTGTTGCATGCACTATAGGTGAACACGTTGTGCAATTTAGATGAACACATTGTGCACTCTGGATCCTAGTATAGATGAATGCATTGCATGCTTTGTATGAAAGCGTTGTGTGTTCTGGATGAATGCATTGTGCAGTCTGTTCAAAAATAAAATGTTTGTATAGTCTATGGGACTTAACTACGGGGTCATCAGTCCCTAAACTTACAAACTACTTATGAACTACTTACGAACTAGGACGGCACAAATATCCATGCCCGAGGGGGGATTCGAACCCCCCGACCTTAGTGGACGTGCAGACCGTGACCGCGCCTCAGTCACCTCGGCCACCGCGGCCGGCTGTGCAGTCTGGACCGTAGTCAGGAGAAATGCATTGTGCACTTAGGATCGTGGTATGTATGCATGCATTGTACACTCTTCATGAACGCATTGCACACTCTGGATGAATACGTTGTGCGATCTGGATGAACGCTTTGTGCACTGTACGAATGCATTGAACTCTCTGGATAATTGTCTGGATGCATGCATTGCAAGTTCCGGATGAACAGATTGAGTCCACTCTGGACGATTCCAATCCGCACATTCTGGATGAAAGTGAAAGACGCTCTAGACGAACCCCTGTGCACTATGGATTGCAGTCTGGATGAATTCTTAGCACCCTGTATCATGCTCTGGGTGACGAGGTTGCACGCACTGAATGAACACATTGTCCTCCTCCGTAGTCCAGTGGAAAACGTGGTAGATTGCCATGCACGGAGCCCAGGTTTGATTCCCAGTCGGGAGCTGGGTGTTGCGTTGTTATCATCATGTCATCATTGACGCGAAAGTCGCCCAAGTGGTGTCGCGTAAAGACTTGCATCAGGCAGGCAGAACATGACCCCAGCTGGGGTCTAACGGTCAAAAATGCCACACGAAATCTTGAATCGTCACATTGTGATGCCGGCCGCGGTGGCCGAGGGGACTGAGGCGCTCCAGTCACGGTCTGCACAGCCACTACGGTCGGGGGTTCGAATCCCCCCTCGGGCATGGATATTTGTGCCGTCCTTAGTATAAGGTAGTTCATAAGTAGTTTGTAAGTTTAGGGACTGATGACCCCGTAGCTAAGTCCCATAAGCTATACAAACATTTGAAAAACATTGTGATCTGGATGAATGCGTTGCACACTGTGGATGAACTTGATGTGCGCTCTGGGCAGTGCATGCATGCTCTGGATGAATGTGTTACGTGCTCCAGATGAATGCATTGGGCACTCCGGATGTGCCGACTATTTCACTATGCTTTGGCCAATTGGTTTTCCTCATGTTGTTGAGTTTATGTTCTGCCAGTTTCGTGATTGTAGGAACTCATGTTGCCAAGTGTCGGCATTCCCGTGGTCATATCGATATTGGTGCAGTAGTCTATGGTTGCTTCATATCACACGATACTCAAACGCCCATAACTATAGAAGTTCTTATGTATAAATATGGTAATAAAATATTCTTTGGTATCCAAATTACCCCAGATGTTTAATGCATGCCACACAAAATGACAGGTCTTTGTGTTTATTGCCGTATTCCATTCGTCTGTTTCCTCATTCCGCCTTCGCCCAACTACTCTTAACGAAAATTTCTCGCTATTCCCTCTTATTATGATCCCCTTTTCTTTCTTCAAACCTCCCTCTACCACCTCCTTCGTACCATGCCCTTCTGTAGGATCGTCTCGCCACTTCTTCTAAATAAGAATCATCCTTACATTTGTTGCCTGTATCTACCTCCCTCCCTACCTTTCATATTTTACCTTTCCTTCCCACTGTGCCTCTGTCCATAATATTCTCCTTCCTTTTTTCTGTACTTTTTTCTCTCACTCTCTTTATTTTCTATCTGGCTCTGTCCCCTACCTGTGTCCTCCTCCCATATTTCTGTGTGTCCACCTCCTATCCATTTTCACTCTCCACATCACCATATCACACCTACTACAACAGCAGGTTTATGGTTCTTACCCGCACGATATTTCCATCCATATACTAAGCAATATACATATGAATTTTGGTTTAAATCAGTCCATGGTATTTGTCCACATTTTTCACTTGTATCTTCGCCATACAGAAAATAAGTTCCCCTATTTTTAGAACAAGATTACATGGTTACAGGAACAATTTTATTGGAAATACGTGCAATAAAGTTTGAGGTCTTTATCGATATAGTTGCCGAAGGAACTGGGACACTTCTCATATCGTGGGATGTACCTTCGAATGCCTGTGTCGTTGAAGTCTGCCGTCAGGAAATCGATCCATCGTGTGGCAGTCGTCTTCAGCTGTGAAACAACGCAGAACCTGGTTGGTGCCGTTCAGAACGAGAGGCGTGGAACGCTCACTGCAGGTGTTGCGCTGCTCCGTGACAAAAGCCGTCTCCCTGCGGCTCAGAGCACAGCTACTGTTTTACAGACATTCGGTTTGCAGCTGTTTGATCGTCCAGACCAGAGAACTGATATTGCTCCCAGCGATTTACATCTTTCCTTGCACGTCAACAAATTCCACTCCTCCGACCAGCGTTTTCTTCGACGACGAAGACCTGAAGACGCTGGTTGCATTCACAGGCAGCAGATTTGTACGACACAGGAATGCAAAAGTTGATCCCACGATAGTGGAAGTGTCTCACCTACATCTACATGGGATACTCTGCAAATCATATTCAAGTACCTGGCAGAGGTTTCATCGAACCACCTTTATACTATTTATCTCCTATCCCATTCTCGAATAGCGCGGGGAGAAAGAATACCCGAATCTCTCCATTCGAGCTCTGATTTCTGGTATTTTATTCTGATGATCGTTTCTATCTATGTAAGTGGGAGTCAAAAATATATTTTCACATTCGGAGGAGAATGTTGGAGATTGGAGTTTCGTAAGTAGCCCACGCCGCAGCGATAAGCGCCGTTCTTGTAATCATTTCCATTCCATCATTTCCGTGACGCTGTATTGTGACAATACGAAACGAGCTGCCCTTCTTTGGACTCTTTCGGTGTCCTCCGTGAAACCCACCTAATAAGGATCCCACACGGGGCAGCAATACTCCAAAAAAGGACGGACAAGCGTAGTGTATGCAGTTTCTTTAGTAATTCTGTTGCATGTTTTAAGGGTTCTGCCAATAAAACGCAGTCTCTGGTTCGCCTTTCTCACGACATTATCTACGTGTTCTTTCCAATTTAAGTCTGAAGTAATAGTAATTCCCAGGTATTTTGTGGAGTTTACGGCCTTCACTTTTGATTGATTTATCTGGTAAACGAAGTTTAACGGATTTCTTTTCGTACTCATGTGGACGACTTCTTACTTCTCAGTATTTAGAGTCGAATGCCAATTTTTACACCACAGTCATATGTTATTCAGATCGTTCTGCAGTTGGTTTTGATCTTCAGATGATTTTACTAGACTGTAAATGAGGGCGTCATCTGCAAACAACCTAAGAGAGCTACTCAGATTTTCCCCTAAATCGTTTATGTAAATAAGGAACACCAGAGGACCAATAACACTACCCTGTGGAACGCCCGATATCACCTCTGTTTCAGTCGATGCTTTACAATCGATTACTACGAACTGTGTCCTCTCTGACAGGAAATCCCCTATCCAGTCGCAAATTTAGGGCGATATAACGTAACTGTGACTATGTCGCAAAATAGCTCAAAAACTGTTGTGCCTGCTACTAGTAAGTTTTTTATATATAATACTGGCATAGGCGTAACCAGGATATGATTTTGGGAGTTCTTTAAAATGGACACTCTAATAGCATGTCCTAGTAATAGTACTCCAAACAGTACTAATACAGTAGGTACTATTTTTCATTGCAAATGACTGGATGCTAGAAAGAATCTACGTATTCTCCAAAACAGGAACAAGGGAAATCAGGTCATATTGATAGCCAAATGTGGATTGAAACACGGATGACAATAACAATACAATGACAATACAATGACAATATGAAGCTTTCAATAATATCTGAAGCATTATAATAGAAACACTTCCTGACTAAATTTTTGTCAGTAAGTGAAATCAGTAAATGGCAAAAAGTAACTGTACGAATACTCTTTGACTAGACGAGAATCTTGATTCATTTACATAGAAAAATCAAGAAATATTGATGACTCACTCTGCAATTACTGGTAGTGGTGTTGAAAAATAACTGAAATCTCTAAAACACGGTGAAGCTCCAGGGCTGGACAGTTTCTTCACAGAATTTAGAACCCTCTTTACTCTAATATACCATGGGTTCCTTGAGCAAGGAATTGTTCCCAGTGATTGTAAATGAGGCAAATCTCACTCATCTATAAGGAGCAGACATGGTAAGAGGAGCCCAGTGGCCGAGCGGTCTACGCCGCGCCAGTCTGCAAGTCCGCTACGGTCGGGGGTTCAAAAATGTTCAAATGTTTGTAGAACTTATGGGACTTAACTACGGGGTCATCAGTCCCTAAGCTTACAAACTACTTATGAACTAGCTAAGACTAAGGACGGCACAAATATCCATGCCCGAGGGGGGATTCAAACCCCCGACCGTAGTGGCCGTTTAGACCGTGACTGGAGCGCCTCAGTCCCCTCGGCCACCCCGGCCGGCGTCGGGGGTTCGAAACCCCCCTCGGGCATGGATGTTTGTCATTAGTATGTTACTTCATAAGTAGTTTGTAAGTTTAGGGACTGATGACTCCGCAGTTAAGTCCCTTAAGCTTAACAAACATTTTTTGAGGCATGGTAAAAGAAGACATTTGGGGGAAAAAAATTAAGTGTTCAGTATTTCAGTAGTAATCACCATAACCGTTAATACACTGTGAGACAAGATAGTAAATTCATCGATGTTATCAGTAGCTGCAGGATGAGGTGTGCACTTCTTCGTCTGAGATACACTGATGGCCATAAACGTACGGGAATCGCATGAAGAGAAATCGGGACAGTATGGGGCATATATAATAGCTTCGCAGCCTTGGCAAAATGTAGGCGTGCACTATCTTGATACAGAATGATGCCAGTTTTTCTTAGCCTTATCATTTCTGGAGGGTTCGAACCCCGGAAACCATCCCCCTGGTCACGCCCATGACTTAGTATCTGACTGTGCCTCGCACCCACTCCCCGTATTACAGAGACCTGCACTTGGAACACTTCCATTACAAACAGGGCGCCGAACTCTTGTCTGAGATGGGCTGCGTCCATGGAACAGCGAGCAGACCGTGTCCGACGTCTGAATATAAACAGCAGAGTCCAGCGTGGGTTTGTTTACCAGCCGGCCGTGTTCCAGGAATACACGCGCGCGTCTCGCGCAGACGGAGCGGTTCTGCGGTCAGCCGTCTCCGTGTGCGCTGCGTGGAAGGACGAGAGAACGAGGCACACGGTACCGTCACTTATTGTAACTTGGATCACGTTATTATCTGGCAATGGAGTTTCCTAATAATCTCTGTGACGCTACCGTACTTACTAAATGAGTCTATAACGAAGAGTGCAGTTCTCCGCTGGATCTTTTCTGCGTCTTCAATCAACCATATCTCCTAACGATATCATACGTATGAGGAATACTTAACCGTTTAATGCATAGTGTAGTTGATCAGTTACATAGTCGGCCGCGGTGGCCGAGCGGTCTGCGGCGCGTCAGTCACGTTCTGCACGGCCGCTACGGTCGGGGGTTCTTAGCCCCCCTCGGGCATGGATATTCGTGCCGTCCTTAGTATTAGCTAAGACCCAAATATACCTGCCAACCTTCAAAACATAAAAATCAGGAGATCCAGTTTAAAAAAATCGGGTAATTCATAAAAAAAAAGTAGGGGAGACCGGGGCATGTTTTCCAACTTATTATATTTTTAATTTTTGTTCTTTTGATTTTTATCAGTTTTGATGTAAACAGCGGATCATTGTATTTCCTATACTTTTATCTACAGTCTTGTAGAAATATTTTTGAAAATAGCAAATATCCTTAAATATCCTTCTTGGCAGAAAATGATTTTGTCTGACGATGTTGCGTTGGAAAATTTGCCCCGTATGCGGGGCAAGTTTACCAGCTTACTTAAAATGTACAGGGGCAAGTTTTCCAATTATACTTTAAATGGATAATTTATTTTTTCATCTGTTTTTTAACTCGACTATCAGTCGATACAGCTGACTTCCTTTTTTTTCCTTCCATGTTGTGTTTGCTTCCTAGGTGCTGCCTTCTCAAAAGGCTTAATTTCTTCTAGTGTTGGCCAAGATATTGTGGATGTAGGCGCAACGCCTTCTTGACAAGCAGGAGGAAAGGTATTTGGTGGTGTAGTAGGAGTTGATGAATTCGATAGGCTCGAATGGAGGCTGTGATCAGTCGTTTTTTCTGGCAAGTTTGAATCTAGTCCAGGACTGATAGGGCATTCAGAATTTGTAGGAGCTGGTCTGTCTGTAAAGTAGGGAATTTAACTAGTAATTGTTCTGAGTCTTATGTGGAATATTAAAGTCTATGGGTGCTTTTCTGACACTGCACCAGTCTCTAAATGCAATAGACCAGCATTTATTACTTCAGGAGTGTACAAGCCCCTCTCGGTCTTCTCTGTATAATTTCGGATCATTTTAAGTCTGTAAAACACAGTTTACAATGAACCATTTGAAAGAAGGCTATTTGGCACAATTTATTACACAATAAATACATATTTAAAGGAATAATACCAGATGTTCTAGGCCGAGGCACGTTTTCCAACGATATTCGTGCAGGAATATGTGCCCCGTATGCTCTGGGAAAACTTGCCCCGTCGCCATATTCGGAATTATAACACTACGTCCATGATTATCCGTGGAAGCTATTTACGAAACAAATGCACAGTTACGCGAAGAAAGAAACCGACTTTTAGTACGTGCAGTGTCAAACTAATAAGCTTAACGCTAGTATGTTTAAGTTTCAATAAAAACGTGAAAGTTTCGTCACCTTTGCAAAAATGACAAAAACAGTCCTGCCGGCAATGTGACTACTGGTACAACACTGAAACTTTCGTAAATGAAGTGTGCTTTGTTGCTGCTTCCTACAGTATCGCCGGAGGTACTATCTACCGGAATGTTTCGAAACTAAAACGAGTTGGAAAACTTGCCCCTATGGAAAATTTGCCCCGGTCTCCCCTAAAATAAAAAATAAATAAAAAAAATAAAAAAAAATTCAGGAGATATTTTCTGTAAAAAAACCACGGCGCACTTTACTGTAAATCTTACGATAACTGATTTTAGCCTTTTCCTATCATCAGACAACGCTACATAATGCCTACAAAAAACACTTACGTTAACCCTATTGTTGAATACATCCTTATCTGTAGCCAGTCCAGGTAAGTGATATTTTTGATAAAATAAAGTCCACAGCTGTATTTTTGTGCTATACTGCAACCTGGGAACATTTTATGCAACAATTTACCCACATGGTCATCGCATTTAATTGGTAAACCGTACTCTAAAATAATGAGGAGATGAAACGGCCTGCTCAGGATAGAGTAGGGTGGAGAGTTGCATCAAATCAGTCTCCGAACTGAAGACCACAACAACAACTCTAAAATAAACAATCGAACTAACCACTCTGCGCCGGCCGCGGTGGCCGAGGGGACTGAGGCGCTCCAGTCACGGTCTGCACGGCCACTGCGGTCGGGAGTTCGAATCCCCCCTCGGGCATGGATATTTGTGCCGTGCTTAGTGTTAGCTAGTTCGTAAGTAGTTTGTAAGTTTAGGGACTGATGACCCCGTAGTTAAGCCCCATAAGCTCTACAAACATTTGAACAACATTCAGCTACATACCTCACTCTTTCGATTATCAGTCAAACTGATCATTTGTGACTGTTTCTATACGTACTGTTACACATGCAAGTAGCTCGCCCTAGAAATTATAAATTGCAGAGTGCTACTGAATCAGTTCTACAGTTACTTGCACTGCGTTACTCCTAACATGTGTGTTTGTTTACTTTAGTATTCCTCCTTTGCCATCGAAAAGTAGTCAGTCACGTACTACTGTTGCATTAAGAATTTTTTTAAAAGGTTAGAGTCCTAATAGCGACATTTACTGCGTCGGGTAGATGGGTACATCATGGAAGCACTATATAGCTGACCAGCTATGAACTTTTTGTTGGTAGTAGTGTGCAAAATATCTCCTGATTTTTTTCAGGAATTGCCCGATTTTTAAACTGGATCTCCTATTTTTTATGTTTCGAAGGTTGACAGGTATGTTTGGGTCTTTACAGCTGTCAAATGATAGTGAAATATTGTTGTGGTTCACCATCTGTCGCTGTTAATTTTGCTCATAGCTATTGGTTTCGATAATGGCTGACTTTCAAGGTACAGCTGAGTATTAGAAGCTGATCTCGCTCTGCTGTGCCTTGAAAATGAGCCATCATCGAAACTAATAGCTCTGAGAAAAATAAAGAACAGTTGGTGTAGGACCACAGAGAAATTTTAAAAACTCATTGGTTTATGTTGGGGCTCATTTGCCATTCCCTGCACCATGAGTGTAGATACGCTGCATATCTCCCTGCATTTTACTATCCTTTTACATATCTTTTCCATATACATCCTTTGACAATAAAGTTCGGCGAATAGTCGTGTAACATTAACGTAGATGAACTATGAACTACAGTTACCGTAGTGTCCTCCCAGTCACCTCCCATAACTAGGCACCGCTTCATGTGATATCGTTGCCATTTGTTATATCATACTCATCTCGGTTTAGTTATCAGGAAAGGTACTGGTGCAGGAATCGATGGTCAGCTAAAACAGTTCTACAAAGATTAATATTACAAGTTTTATTGACTGAATATACAATGACAGTCAACTTTAGAATATATACCTGTTCCTTCTTTCTTGCTTCTCGCGGTGTCTTCCGTAAGCTGCTAGCTGCGCTGAGACGTAGTGACTGCTAAGTTCGTAGCTGAGTTCTGACCTAGTAACTGCCTGACTAGTATTTGATGGGCTATCGAGACGCATGTGGGCCTGGACACAGCCACTTTATAGAGGACCGCGCATCTTGGGTTCCTCCTACTCCTCCAGGATGCGCGGCGCCTGCTCGCTATTGGCTGCCGGTCGTCCGCTGCCTTCTCCACGATCGTTCTCTTGCGTCTGGCGTGTGGCGCTGACTTTACGCCACAATGCTGCTGAGCTCTGCGGTACGTGTCCTGGAAACTTTGGACGAGTCTTCCTTTTAGAAGGCGTGCAGAAGCCTCGTCACGTTCCGTTGGATGTCAGGAATATCGTCAAATCTTTCCTTTCAAAGCGAGTTTGAGTCAAGAGAATAGGAAGAAGTCTGGAGGATCGAGATCCAGCGAATATGGTGCACCAGGAACTGTTTGACGGTATTGGCTGCGTTTGGGAGAGCGTTGTCCTGCAATTAGTTGAGGCAGCACACAAAAATCACACGATTGAGGGAACTAGCTAGTAGAATGCCCTATTATAAATATTGCAAACAATTTTATTCCAAAGGTTCGATGTTTAACTTAATCTCACATTATAAGCAAAGACAAGTTTGACCATTTCAACACAATTTCATAGCGTATACAACGTAACAACTTGAGCATTACGAAATCTTTGCAAACAGTGTTATTGTTTCTTATGTGCACACGCACCGATTCTGTTTACTGACTGCATACAGGACTGAAATGTAAAAATATTGATTCTGTATACAATAAATTACAAATATTCCAACTCCCGCAGAACTGTCAACGTAATCCCCTTTTTGGACACCAAGTGACTGGACTACACTGTACGGCCGGCATCGGCTCGATTGTACCGGCCGTCCAAAATTGGTGAGTGTGCAACCAGCCTTAAGCCATTTCTACACGAGGAGTGAGAGATTACGAGATTACCCATGATGCACCGGTCACGCCGTCCGCGTACAGTGTAGACGCGTCCACTCGCACAAGATGCACGCATACGATCGCTGGTAGACGGAATAGGGTAGATCCTATTCTCACGCGTGTGGAAGTGCTCCGTGCATGCGCAGACGACCGAATGGGGGACCCAGCTGACAAACGAAGCCAAGTCGCGAAGTTGTTTGAAAATGTGTACTTGTCTCCTGCTCAGAGGCACGCAGTTTTTCGACACACAAGGAAAGTACTTGGGCTCGAACAAACACATATACACAAAAATCGTATGAGAGATAATGTAAAGATCCCTTATTGCACTAGTGATCTCCCACATCTGCAAAACTCTGCAGTCGTCCGTTAGAGGCCTCTGCGTGTGCCATGCCGCATTGCACTTTGACCTGTCGGTTCGCCAGTAGGGACGGTGCAGTGTGCCTCCGAAGTTGCGTTTTGTGATGTTATTTGTGTGGTGAAGCGTCAGATGGAGCGGCGATTGATAATCAATCTTGCTAATGTATTGCGGTTAGTTGAGATGAAGTTAGGAAGAACCCTTCCTCGTGAACATGGTGTTAGTGTAGAAGATGAATCATTCGCATGCTTTCTCGTATCTGTTATAGTACAGAAATATCAGCATAATTTAGATACTATTGTTACAAACTCATAATAATGACAATAGGGATGATAATGACGAACAACTGATTGCAAGCGTTAGTGGTACGGTAAGTGCGGGAAGAGGCGATGGAAGCAGTGGCAGTGAATACCAACAGTCTTTCGGGAAGAAGGTTAAAGTTGCAACTATCATCACGGCTTTTGATGACAATTCGCTAGAGAATAGTTGAGATATCTGCATTACATATGGCGTCTACAATTACATCTACAGTGCTATCTAGAGCATGGTTGCAGAGCTTTGCAGAAAAAAGACACCCACCAGCACATTGAGGTGTACGTAGAGATCCCGTAACCAAACATTCATACAGATATGTTTGTACCAGCCCATATACTTTCCTTGTCAGTCGTAAGTATTTTAGAAGGTGATACTATAGAGGAATTGCATTTAAAATGTAATATAACCTGTGTACAATTTTTATTGAATACAGAGATATAGCTATTAATATGAAATCCAAACAAACGTAGAGCAAATGTAAATCCAGAAATTTTCACTGATTTCTCCGTCGGTTCTTGGTAAGTACAACATAACATTTACTTAAAAGAAGAATATTGTGTATGTTCTACACGTTCATTTCCACTTAGTTACCCGGTTTTCTGCTTACTAGGACATATTCAGACTTTAAACTACGTCGAAAACCGATTATTTAAATAAAAGTCAATATGGTGATCTACCAAGAACCGACGAAAGAATCAGTCAAAATATCCAAATCAGTTTCTTGTACGTACCAAGAGCTGTATATCTGTACCCAATAAAAATTGGACACAAGTTATATGAAATTTTAACTGAAAATCGTCTTTATTACCATCTTCTAAAATATTTGCTATTTTTCCTGAAACATGCTGTAGTTAACAGATGAAATATTTGTTTTTGGTGAGCATTACTTTAAGCTTTATCAAAGTAAAAGGTCTATGTATAGACACCTGAGCTTGTTCATCATATACATAGGCGCCTCAAAACGCAGTGTCTGGAAGTATGTAATCGCACTTTATAATGACAACAGTTACGCATGAACTGCACAAAATAAGTAAATACAGTTTCACAGTGGCAGTCTAAAACATAAATAAATGTTTTAATCATCAAAATATATCACAAAGTTTGGAAAAGTGATGTTAACGCGGCGATTCATTTGCTGTAAGTTGACAACAAACGAAGTAGACACGTGAAGCAGACGGCTCAACAAATGCGTACCGTTTGAACGCTTCTCTGTAGTTGGACGGTATACCGCAAGGGGCGCTGCAGCTGACAGCGACTTCCTTTGTGCGCATTGCACGTCTCGTATAGAAAGGGCTTAAAGAGCACGAGATTAACATTTGCTACGCGTTAATGTACATCGGTAGACAACAATGGAAGGAGAGATCTCTCGGCGGCGCGATAAAGCAAGATATTTAGTTCTGTCCTCGTTCACCATCAAAATTGATAACCATCCTCGAAATAAACAGTTATAAATGCGCTTGAGTACTCGGAAGAAAAGACCACAAGAGATAAATTACCGACAGGAAACTGCTTCCTCGCGTAGGCGGTGTGCATCTCGCCTTCTTCCTGAATCTAGAGGATGTCGTTATCGTCGAAGATGGGAGATAAGTCGTTGAAGAGACTGAGCGACTGGTAAGGTAGGAACTACAGTGCTTTCGCACATGTCTGCAACCGCTGTCCGCGTAAAGCACTCGCATCAAAGTCCTTGCAAGGAAAATGTATAACGAGGACACGGTACGGCATTCTTCGAAATCCCAGCGTATCCAAAATAATTGCAGAACGACATGTTGACCATAGCTGTTTATTAATTCTCAATGCTACAGGTTTCGGTTATTTACCATTGTCAAGCGTTAGCAGAGATTAGCTAATAGCTAACGCTTGACAATGATAAATAACCGAAACCGGTAGCATTGAGAATTAATAAACAGCTATGGCAACATGTCGTACTGCAATTATCTGAAAGCTGTTATGCCCCATTTTGTGTCCCAGCCTCGTCGCCGCTTTTGTGTCTCGTTTCCGTCGTAGGTGTTTGTGACCGAGTAGGAAGACCGACACAGGAATAAAGGTAGCACGCTTGTGCAGGTACGGAGGTGAGCAGCCAGTGGGACAGCAGAAACTAGAAACACTAGAGTAAATTAGAACGAGATATATATTTCTTAGAGACTCAGTAATACTTAACTTTTACATAGCTCAGTACTGCAGAATGCTGATACATAGTTGAGCTAGAGTCCTGCCTAGTGCCTGTCCGATAGCCAAGTCTCCACTGGTGCCTATCTGATTCAGAAGTTTCGGCTGGTTACTATCTCAGTCCGAAGAGAACGATGTCGTTCAGTGGTGGCCACGAGCGGAGTTGCAGCAGAGGGCGCTCGTGGCTGACGTCGTAAGAACGCCGCGCCGCGCCGTGCGTGCATGGCGGCGCGCGGCGAAAGTAGGTGGCGCGCACTTTAGACTTGTGCGACACCACACCCCATCTATTCACCTGTATCCAAAATAAGTCGGATACGGTTTGTGCTACATGTGGAATCGTTTATAACAGAAAGGAGGGAGGAGGAAATGAGCAGAAATGGGGATGGATAGAGAGGAGGAAGAGGAGATACGTAGATGTTAGGGGGGGGGGCAGAGAGAAAGGAGAGGAGATGGATAACAATTGATATAAATAAACACTCGAGCAAAGTCTGCTTTTCAGCTTATATACCGGATCATCAAAAAGTCAGTATAAATTTGAATACTTAATAAATCACGGAATAATGTAGATACAGAGGCAAAAATTGACACACATGCTTGGAATGACATGGGGTTTCATTAGAACAAAAAAAAAAAAAAGTTCAAAAAATGACTGATAAGAAAAGCAATAATTAGCATAACAAATTAAGATAAAGCAAAGATGATGTTCTTTACAGAAAATGCTCGATATGTTCACCATCATTCCTCAACAATAGCTGTAGTCTTGGAACAATGTTGTGAACAGCACTGTAAAGTATGTCCGAAGTTATGGTGAGGCATTGGCGTTGGATGTTGTCTTTCAGCATCCCTATAGAAGTCGGTCGATCACGATATACTTGCTACTTCAGCCAATAATTACACGGACTGAGGTCTTGGGACCTGGGAGGCCAAGCATGACGAAAGTGGCGGCTGAGCACACGATCACCACCAAACGACGCGCGTAAGAGATCTTTCACGCGTCTAGCAATATGGGGTGGAGCGCCATCCTGCATAAAAATCGTACGTTCCAGCAGGTGTTCATCAGCCAGGCTGGGGATGATGCGATTCTGTAACATATCGGCGTACCTCTCACCCGTCACGGTAGCAGTTACAAAACCAGAATCACGCAGTTCCTCGAAGAAAAAAGGCCCGATAACGGTAGATATGGTAAATCCAACGCATACAGAGACTTGCTCGTCACAATGGAGTTTCCACAACAGTTCTAGGATTTTCGGCAGCCTAAATTCTGCAGTTGTGGGTGTTGACAGAACATTGGAGTGTGAAATGAGCTTCATTGGTCCACAAAACATTACTCAACCAATCGTCATCTTCCGCCATCTTTTGAAACGCCCACATCGCAAATGCCCTCCGCTTTACTAAATCGCCAGGTAACAGTTGATGATGCCGATGGATTTTGTAAGGATAGCATCGGAGGGTACGCCTAAGTGCCAACCAAACAGTAGTGTATGGAATGCAGGCGCGACGTGCTACTGCACGAGCGCTGACTTCCCCGTGCATAGACGAACCCGCTACAGTCTCCATTTCTTCCTGAACTGTCTCGGCAGCATTACGCCTTGTGCTCAGTCAGCCCCTACGGGGTCTATCGTCTAATCAACCCGTGGCTTCGAACTTCGAAATCATTCTCGCCACAGCGGCATTTGTCAACGTACCTTTACCTGTTCGAATCCCATTCCTATGGCGATAGGATTGTAACGCTGAACTAGCACATTCCCGATTCTGATAATCCAGCTTCACTAAAAGCGCCTTTTCAGGTAACCTCAACATGCTGCGACTGCTGGTGCATCTGATTCTCTCTCTCATTAAAGCTCCTTTTATACACGATTTTCATGCGCAGTCACTGACGTTTTGCTGTTCAGCGCCGTCTGTCGGACATTTTTTGAACTTTTTGGGTCTAATAGAACCCCATGCCATTCCAAGCATGTGTCAATTTTTACCTATCTACAGAATTTCGTGATTTATTAAGTTTTCACATTTATACTGACTTTCCTATTACGCAACGCTGTCTCGCTGAGCGGTAACCGCCATGTATAAGTAAACACGTCACGCGTGGTAATTTGCGGTGAATCTGATCTCGATTTTCTTATAAATCAAGGCCCTTTGGAAGAAATTATTTTAGGTTGATTAGTCTGGAGGGATTCCGTCACAACACACCTGCGACCCATCAAAATCTGTTGGTACCATACTTGGTGTTCCACTTGTAAGATGAAGAGACTTGCACAGGACAGGGTAGCGAGGAGAGCTGCATCAAACCAGTCTGCGCACTGAAGACCACAACAACAACAGACACATCGTGTCCTTTCACACGCCCTAAAGAGCAGACAGCACGCTTGTATACAGTTGGTTGCGACTGTCTAGCCGTGCCTTGCTTGCAGGCGCACTGGCAGATGTTTTTCCGCCGCTACGATTGTCCGTCCGGCACCAAATGGTGCCTGCATTCTCCCAGCTGTGCGTGTATGCTTGCGCGCGTCGTCAGGTAACGCAGCAGGACTCGGCGGAATGTGCGTTCTCGCAGCTGCTGCGGTCTCCCTGGCTCCAGACAATGGCCGCCTCCCACAATGCGACGGCGCGAGAGTGCGCCAAGCGGGGGCTTTTGTCGGCGGGCACAGAACGTCGTGTATTAGCGTGAAATAAAGTTACCTGCAAAGCGGAGAGGGAAAGGTAATAAGGCTTAGCTGAGGGAAGATCAGGGAACAGACTGGAAAGTGTCTTGAGCTCTCTCTACACGGGACGTGTGACAGCTTTATCCAAAACTTTTGAAAAAAAAGGGGGTATGTATTCTCGAGTCGCTTCACATATTAGTAAAAATAAAATTCTAACACGATGTCAATTTGCTTTTCAAAAACGCTTTTCAACATAAAATCTATATCTATAAATGTGAATGTCTGTTCGGTGTACGTTTATCACGTCTGAACCACAAGAGATAAAGAGCTAAACATTTGTACAGTTACTAATGTCTACTCGGGGAAGGCTTTAGGCACGGTATTATGGCGATCGGATAGCTATTTATCTATCTATATATATATATATATATATATATATATATATATATATATATTAATGTGAATGTCTGTTCGGTGTACGCTTATCACGTCCGAACGACAAGACGCAGAGACTTATTTGTACAGTTACTAACTAATACCTGGGAAAGGTTTTAGGCACGGTTTTATAGCGATCTGATAGATATTAGGTAATTTGAAGAATATAACGCGAAATGCGGAACAATAATTACTCTTTGAAAATTATATTTACTCTTTGAAAATGGTTTTATTTGTTGCATTGTTACTAGAGGGTTGATAACGATAAAACGGTGGAGTATATTAGGATGGAAAGTTATCGGTGTATATAAAATTCTACGTGTTTGTGTTAATATTTCGCTCTGCAGCGAAAACTACAGAACACAAACGAATGGTGTGTGTGTAATTCTTGTCCGAAGTCTCCCGTTGTACACCATAGCAGTTCCATGCCGATAGCTATAAGGGTGTGGAAGATATGCTGGTTGAAAGTTGTCAAATTATTTAAAAAAATCAGACTGAAGGTCAGCGACTCTATAGCAAGGAGATTACATACAGCGAAACGTCATGCCACAGACCATATCTTTGGTCTGTGCGTGTTACAATGTCTTCAGCTCTTTCTCTGTAAGGATTAGCATACGAATAAGGAAATATAAGAATAAATAAAGCAGTAAAAAAGAAATTTCTTTCAATACATATCTTTAAAAAAAATCGATTTGACGTTTCGCGCATTACATCAAGTGATCCCTCTCTGATATTATTACAATCATTATTGTTGAATTTCGTGATTGGATTCTCCGAAATGAGTGCCTTTTTGCGTGTGATTCGATCTACACTGCCGGCCGCGGTGGCCGACGGGCTGCGACGCTTCAGTCACGGTCTGCACGGCCACTACGATCGGGGGTTCGAATCCCCTCTCGGGCATGGATATTTGTGCCGTCCTTAGTATTAGCTAGTTCATAAGTAGTTTGTAAGTTTAGGGACTGATGACCCCGTAGTTAAGTCCCATAAGCTATACAAACATTCGAATTTTTATCTCCACTACTTACTCTCCTGATAATGTTGATTAAAAATGTTTGTTTCTAAAGAAGGTATTGTATTTCATTTCATCCTAAAAACCAGTCTCATAGCACACTAGTGAAAGCACACCAGTGAAAGATCACCTAACACGCGAGCGGAGCCGCGGGTTTAAGCTAGTGCTATATATATCTTCACTGATGAAATACCAAAGTCTTTGAATAACCAGACATCACCAGCTGGGATTTTTTGTGATCTCTCAAAGGCTTTTGGTTGTGTAAATCATGGGATTCTTCTAGATAAGTATTGTGGTATCAGTGGAACAGTGCACAAATGGTTTAAATCATACATAACTGAAAGAGTGCAGTAAGATGAAATAAGCAGTTCACATGATATAGAAGAAACAATTAATTCCTCTAACTGGTGAGTTATCAAAAATGGGGTCCCACAAGGTTCGATCTGCGGTCCTTTGCTGTTCTTAATATATATTAATGACTCGTCATTCTACATTCACGAAGATGCTAAGCTAGTTCTTTTTGCTGCTGATACAAGTATAGCTATTACGCCTGAAAACAGGAATTAACCGATGAAATTGTAAGTGATATCTTTCAGAACATTATTAAGTGGCTCTCTACAAATGGACTCTCATTAAACTTTGATAAGAGCAAGTATATACAGTTTCATACAGTAAATGGCATGACACCATTAATAAATTTAGACACTGAACATCAATCTGTAGCAAAGGTAGAATATTCAAAATTTTAGGTGTTTCCATTGACAAGGGATTGAATTGGAAGAAACACATGGAAGATCTGTTGAAACGTTTGAGTTCAGCTACTTATGGTATTAAGGTCATTGCAAAATTTGGTGAAATTATTGTGTCTATTTTCATTCGCTGCTTTCATATGGGATCACATTCTGGGGCAATTCAACATTGAGTAAAAAAGTATTCATTGCAGAAAAGCGTGTAAACAGAATAATTGCTGGATCCCACCCAAGATCATCCTGCAGACATTTATTTAAAGAGTTAGGGATCTTCACAGTACCTTCACAGTATATATATTCAATCATGGAATTTGTTATTAACAATCCGACCCAATTCAAAAGTAATAGCAGTGTACGTAGCTACAGCACTAGAAGAAAGGGTGATATTCAGTATTCAAAGTTAAATCTAACTTTGGCTCATAAAGGGGTGAATTGCGCTGCCACAAAAGTCTTCGGTCACTTACCAAGTAGCATCAAAAGTCTGACAGATAGCCAACTAGTATTTAAAAAGAAATTGAAGGTATTTCTGAATGGCAACTCCTTCTACAATGTAGATGAATTTTTAGATAAAATTTAAAATAATAAAAAAAAACGAAATTAAATTAAAAATAAAATAAAAAACAATAAAAAATGAAAATTAAAAAATCCTTAACATATTATCATGTATAGACCGCATTTACTAAACTGACACGTTCAACATCATTAAGAAATATATATGATCTATGGAACAAGTATTAATGTAATCTAAACAAGAAAGTCGTCGTCAGCTGCAGCGCTCCTTGTGATAGACCTTCGAACTACAAAGAAGCGTTCAAACTGTACGCATTTGTCGAGTCGTCTGCTTCACGTATCTACGTCAACTTATGCCACTGTAAAACTCTATTTATTTCACTGCAATTCAATCGAAACTACGTCGCTCACTTGTGTGGGAATCGCTGGAGGAAAGACAAAGTTCATCCGGGAAATTCTGCTGAGGAAATTTAGAGGGCCGGAATTTGAAGCTGACTGCAGAACGGTCTTCCTACCGCCTACTTACATTTCGCGTAGTGATCACAATGAAAAGATAAGATATATTAGGACTCTTATCCATTATGTGTTGGAACCTGCGACTGTATCTTGAAATAGGTTTCAGAAATTACTGCAACCAGTTGCCTTTTTTCTTCTCAATGAAGATTTATTAAAACATGACCGGTTTCAAGCTGCCTAGCAGCTCATCATCAGATGGTATATACATGTAGTACAAATTATATTTGTATCTGTGGCAGGGCAGAAAACAAGAAAAAGTAAACACTAATTGTGGTATGTTATACTGATTAATTACAATGTAAGTTTGTCTTCAAGATGTTACTTACAGTTAGGGGTTTCACATTTAGTGTGTCCATGCGTGTTCTGCTTTTGGATAGCATTTCACAACACTGCCCTTCCATCAGCACACCACAGCAACTCCCACGACTTTCAAGTGGTAAAATTATAAAACACTGCACACACATTACCACTGCACAGCCACTACCACGTCTTTCAGGTTGTAAACAAACCAAAGAGTATGTTTATACCACAGGCTAAGAACTATCATGTGAAACCAAAGACTGACAGTGTTTAATTTTACCACTTGAAAGTCGTGGGAGTTACTGTGGCGTGCTGATGGAAGGGCAGTGTTGTGAAATGCTATCTAAAAGCGGAGCACATACGGACACACTAAATGTGAAACCCCTAACTGTAAGTAACATCTTGAAGACAAACTTACATTGTAATTAATCAGTATAATATACCACAATTAGTGTTTACTTTTTCTCGTTTTTTGCCCTGCCACAGATACAAATGTAATTTGCATTAAATGTATATATACCATCTGATGATGAGCTGCTAGGCAGCTTGAAACCGGTTATGGTTCAATAAATCTTCATCGGGAAGAAAAAAAAGGCGACTGGTTGCAGTAATTTCTGAAACCAATATTAGGAATCGCGCAGAGGCGTATAGACATTTCCCCCCCTCGTTGTATATGGAAGTGGAACAGGAAAGAAGGTGCCTAGTGGTGGTACAGTGTACCCTCCGCCACGCGCCTTACGGTTTATTGCGGATTATATATGTAGGTGTCCGGTCACATTCATAATGCTCGCCGGTTGTTGTTAGCTAACTTCGGGGTTTCGCCCACTCTTCCTCTTCTTCAGTGACGTTTTTCCTTGTTTTGTATACTCTCTCATTACCGAAGATTCTGTCACCACTGGAACGTTAAACAGTGCAGCTGTTTTCGCTACAGATACCCGGACTGTCTGCATACCATCTTTGGTGGAAGACTGAGGGACCACGTATTTGACCAATTATTTGTGCTGAGGTGGCCGAGGGGACTGAGGCGCTCCAGTCACGGTCTGCACGGCCACTACGCTCGGGGGTTCGAATCCCCCCTCGGGCATGGATATTTGTGCCGTCCTAGTTCGTAAGTAGTTCATAAGTAGTTTGTAAGTTTAGGGACTGATGACCCCGTAGTTAAGTCCCATAGACTCTACAAACATTTGAATTTGTGCTGACATTAGCAGAACGAAACACTCATCATACCCTACACAATATCCAAGACTTCATACGCCAGTTGTGCACTGCGTTCGCGAACCTGTTTTAACACGTACATAGTGCTGAAGACTTCCAAGTACTAAACTGCATGGTCTTCATATTACTCTGTCACTCCCTGTACATTGTACACAGACTGATTGGCTTGTGAGTGGACTAGCGCAGTTTTTGAAGTGTCACTTGTGTAGAGTGTGTATGGATCGTCCAGCGAGCCCTTCGCCCCTTCATTTCTGGGCTGTTCGTTAAGACTGCGACGGCGCCCTCTCATTTGCCTGCGGCTGGGGCGGCGCAGACGTCGCCATAAGTGTGGCCACCCTGACAGGGCTCGCCACAATCTCACCCGGGCTTTCATTAATACAGTGACTTCATCGCTTGGTATAACGTTCATTAGCTGGTTTACGAGATTTTAGTTCTCTCCGTTTTCAATTTCAAAAGCCTCATCACTTCTTAAGATTTGTAAATTAATTGCACACCTCTCCTTACTGGGAACTGGAAGAATGGGCTGAGAAGTAGGTTGTTGCGTTTGGCACCCTTTAATTCTTTGACGTCATTCTAGCTCCTTTTTGCTCTAGAGCACACAGCAAACATTCCAGTCCATAATTTCTGACAGAAGCAGTGAAATACAGCTGTAGTTATTTTCTACTCTTTCATAATTTGCGGCTGTTTGCTGATGATGCTGTGGTGTATTTAATTGACTGTAATAACATACAGGATGATTTAGACAAAATTTGTAGTTGGTGTGAAGAATGGCAGCTAGCTCGCAATGTAGAAAAATGTAACGTGATGCGCATGAGTAGAAAAACAATCCCATAATGTTCGAATACAGCATCTTGATGCAGTCGCTTCGTTCACATAAAAGTAAAGCAGTCAACAATCCGAAGACTGATTTGAACAGCACAGTGCTTTAGTAGGCATGGTCCTGCTTAGAGGTGGTATGCCGTTGTCTTCCTCCGATTTTCGAACTGACTTACCCAGCTAGTTATAGGGGGAGCTACAGTTTAACGTGGGTTCCGAACCACGGTGCCACTCGGCATTTTTCACATGAGAAATACTGCCAGAGGTGAAAGAAGTGGAAAGTGATAAATAAAAATCCTAGGACTTGGCGAGAATCGAAACCGCGACCTTTATATTTGTAGTCTGGAACTGTACCACTGTGCTACGGAGCTCCATAACTCTTTCATATCCATCAATATACCGGTAATTCAGATAAATTTCTTCAGTTTTCTACATACTTCACATATGTTACATTAAGCAGTAGCAGGCAGCACTACCCAACTGCAAATGCGCTTTTCTTCACATCACTATTGTTCTGTTAATAACATAAAGGGCATACCAAAATGAATGTCGGGTTTTAAAGCTTCATAGAGTTTACTAGCTTAAACCCACGGCTCCGCTCGCGTGTTGGTTGATTATGATAGATAAGCTATCTTTCAGGAGTGTGCTATGAGAGTGAACAGTAAGTAGTGTAGATCAAATCACACGTAAAAACGCACTCGCTTCGAAAAATCCAATCACGAAATTCAACAATAACGTTTGTAATAATATTAAAGACCGATCACTTGATGTAATGCGCGAAATGCGAAGTCGATTTTTTTAAAGAGATGTATTAAGAGAAATTTCTTTTTTACTGCTTTATTTAATTATTGTTATATTCCCTTATTCCTATGCTTATCCTTACAGAGAAAGAGCTGAAGACATTGTAGCACGCATAGACCAAAGATATGGTCTGTGGCATCACGTTTTGCTGTATGTAACCTCCTTGCTATAGAGTCACAAACGTCATCGCTGGACTTCAGTCCCAATTTTTTTTATAATTTGACGACTTTCAACCAGTATATCTTCCACCCTCTTATAGCTATCGGCATGAAGCTGCTATGGTGTACAACTGGAGACTACGGACAAGAATTACACACAGACTATTCGTTTGCGTTCTGTAGTTTTCGCTGCAGAGCGAAATATTAAAACACACACACACACACACACGCGCGCGCACACACACGCACACACACACACACACACACACACACACACACACACACACACACGCGTGCGCGCGCGTGCGCGCGCGCGCGCGCGCGCGCGTTGAATACGCGCGCGCGCGTAGAATATTATATACACCGATAACTTTCCATCCCAAAATACTCCACCATTTTATCATTATCAATCCTGAAGCAACAATGCAACCAATAAAACCATTTTCAAAGAGTAAATATAATTTTCAAAGAGTATTTATTGTTACGCATTTCGCGTTATATTCTTTAAATTACTGAATATCTATCAGATCACTATAAAACCGTGCCTAAAAACCTTCTTCAGGTAGAGATTAGTAACTGTACAAATATTAAGTATCTGCCTCTTGTCGTTCGAACGTGATAAGAGTACATCGAACAGATACATTAATATATATATTATATATATAGCTATCCGATCGCCATAAAACCGCGCCTAAAGCCTTCCCCGGGTAGACATTAGTAACTGTACAAATATTAGCTCTTTGTCTTGTGGTTCAGACGTGATAAACGTACACCGATCAGACATTCACATTTATAGATATAGATTACGGTAACCTCACATGATATATGAAATGAATGAAAAGCTGTTAACGGTGTGTCCTATAAGTTTTGAATGTGCGCACTCTGTCACACGACACACATCCAGTTTGTTCCAAGCCTTGATCAATGTGTCTGGAGTAATTGGTGCCACTGCAGCTTGAATCACGTGTATTTATAAATAGGCCAACCACCACCTTCAGCGCTTCATGTTATAAGTCCTTCACTACTAGTTTCGATAACTCACTGTTACCATTCGGCTTAGTTGACTACCATCACATAACCAGGGTCCATATAAGTGAACTTGTACGTAGACCAATCTTTCATGCCTGCCTAATGACGTTACACTATCAGGTATTGATCGTCTGCTTATACTAGATAGTGTAACTTGGTTAGGCAGGTATAAAAGATGATTCCACTTACGAGATCATCTAAGCAGGTTTCTGTAGATGGTAACAAAGAGTTATCGGAACTAGTAATAAAGGATTTATAACATTACCGGCTGAAGGTGATTATTGGTCTACTTATAAATAATAAACAGCCGTGTCCTAGTCGTCTTCAAATGTTCAAATGTTTGTAAAGTCTATGGGACTTAACTACGGGGTCATCAGTCCCTAAACCTACAAACTACTTATGAACTAGCTAATCCTAAGGACGGCACAAATATCCATGCCCGAGGGGGTATTCGAACCCCCGACCGTAGTGGCCGTGCAGACCGTGACTGGAGCGCCTCAGTCCCGTCGGCCACCGTGGCCGTCTAGTCGTCTTCGACCAGTGGCGTATATAAGGGAGGGGGCCAGGGCCCCAGAAATGATGAATATGGTACTTTTGTTTATTTTAGAAATCAGGTCAACGATTCTATGCCTCTTCTGAAAACGTCATAACAATTTATGCTTCAGAACATCCAGCAACTTTTTCTTTTCCGGTATCAATTTAAGATGCCACAAATTTTTTATTCTTGCGTCCTCTCCCCCCCCCCCCCCCACCCCGTCCAACTATATGCTATATTCGGTACAGCTTTGACCCAGATGGACATACAGAGTCTGCAGATTTCAGAGCTTCTAATAACTGCAAACGATAGCGACGTATAAGCTATAACTATGTCTGTTCCTTCAGACTTCTCATACTGCAGTTAGTGTCAATTGATAATATTAATGGAGTTTGCAATATTAATTGCGAATCGGTAAAGTTGAAAATGTGTATTCAGTCTGGATTCAGACCCAGGTCTCGTGCTTGCTACTATATCACTGGGGACACAACGATCAACACAACTGCACGGATTACTCAAGCTTCCCTTCCGTTAGATACAAATTCTCAACTTTTCCCTGCCCACCATACTCGCGTTTCTTCATTTATTAATTTTTTTCCAAATTGATTCCCATAAGAAAGAGAGCCTAGAAGTATCTCCGCGCTGAAGAAAGGATCATGGCCCGTCGTGTGTGTGTGTGTGTGTATGTGTGTGTGTGTGTGTGTGTGAGTGATGGCTCTTCTTTCAGACGTCATCGGCTTGTTATAATGATCCTTTCTTCGAAGTGGAGGCATTCCTAGGCCCTTACACTTAATCTGTATCTGATGGGGAGCTTGAGTAATCCGTGCGGTTATGGTGATCGGTGTGTTGGCAGTGATGGAGTGGTCAGTACAACTGTCTAGCAAGCGGGATACCCGAGTCCGAATCCCGACTGACTACACATTTTCAACTTTACCCATTCGCAGTTAATGTCGTAAATATGATGACGTAGTTGTAAGCGTCTCCGAAAAATTGTCAACACATGCCACTGGAATTGCTAATTTATGAATATTCGTGCGAACTGATTTCTTGGGGATACACGCGAAAGCATTTTTCACTCGTTCGACACTGTCTTGAGTTATGATCGGTCGTCCGCCAGTATTCCCTTTGCAAAGACAGCCTGTCTTCAAACTGATAATACCAACTACATACAGATGTTATCACTTGGAGAAGCACAACGGAACTTAATACGGTACGCACTCTAGCACTCTTAACTACTTAGCTTATGGGACTTAACTACGGGGTCATCAGTCCCTAAACTTAACAAACCACTTATGAACTATCTTATACTAAAGACGGCGCAAACATCCATGCCCGAGGGGAGATTCGAACCCCCGACCGTAGCGAACGTGCAGACCGCGACTGGCACGCCGCAGACCGCTCGGCCACTGCGACCGACTCTCTAATTACTGATTCAGCGTTCGCAATCTGGAAGACACAAAAAGCTTTCTCTTTCCGAGTAGCCATCTTAAGTACTAGCATGTGCACAAACACTTCTAGGGAAAATATTTTGAGTTGCTCATTCATTTGATGTATAATTTGTAATGGTAACGTCACCGTGATAAATTCTACAAAGATTTAAAACTCCAACATTCATTCCCTGTAGACGCAAAAGTGACAGATTTTCACTACTTATACATTATTTTCGTCACGCATAAATGCAGTCCGACGCACCGTAGGAAAATTTGAACCAAGGTCGGGATTCAAACCCGGGTCTCTTACTGACGAGACGAGTGCCAAGGTTCGCGCTCTACCCCATGGTGTTACTGCCATACGACCAGACGGGCAGCCATTCGCGACGAAAAGTTTCGAAACTTTTGGTCACACGTTATACACCCGCACGCTCCGATGTCTGAACCTAATTGTGGGGTAGCAGAGTCCGTAGCTGGCAAATGGTACAAGCCGCGGGTTCGGCGTTCCAATTCTCAGCCCGTGACAATTTTTTTCTGTATTCCGTTTTTTTTTTTTTCAAATCCTAGATCATTTTGTTTTAAAAATTCATGATTACGTTTTTTACAGATTCTTGTTCAATTAACTTGTCAATACGTTAACTGACTATAATTATACTTACATTTGAAATGTTGTTAAAAATTTGTCCTTCTTATTATCAAAGTGCCTATGTGCCTTTTTCTTTATTGAAAAATAACTATACAACCACGCTCAAATTCCAAACGTGTGTTATTTCAATATTTTGATCTTTTCCGTTGAAATTATTTCCTCGATATATTCGTTCATATTTTATACTGAATATACTCGGTGTCTCATTTATCTTGAGCACCGAAAATATCTCTGTAACAATAACGGCTATTCTAAAATGACTTTCACCGGTATCAATGTAAGGCAGCGTCACACGAATGTAATTATTTTGAAATATTCTAACACTAAAGCATAATTATGTGTTTTTTAAGACAAACTTTTTTGTTTTTTTATTTACATCCTATATTATTTCATCAGCAATTTAGAGCATGAGAAATCAGATGTACAATGGCGTTAATTGCGTCACAATACGCCAATTACATCCCGAGATATTGAGAAGCGAAATTGACGCTTGAAATACGCGAAACGCGCGGTTAGCGCAAGTCCTGAATCCCATGGGATTCTCGCTTGAGTAGCAGGACGTGCGCTAGCCGCGCGTTTTGCAAATTTGAAGCGTCCTCGGGATGTAATTGACGTATTGCGATGCAATCAACGCCATTGTTTGTGATTTTTCATGCTATAGATTGCTGACGAAATAATATAGGGTGTCTATTTATAAACACATAAGTTAGTGATAAATGAAAAAATATTTGCATTAACGGCTATTTACATATTTTGGGTGGTCAAGATAAATGGGACATCCTGCATAATGTCGAAGATAGTTGTAGCGTTATATTTCAGTAAAGAAAAAAAAAAACTTTGCAAATAAGATGCATGAATTTTAACAATATTTCATATACTGGTATAATTTTAGTCAGTAAAGCATTGATCAGTTAAATGAACAACCTTCTCAGGGACGTGATTATTCAGGTTAAATTTTAGTTGAAGGTCTTCAACTGGTGCGAATATTCTTACAAAGTAGTCCCACATTAAATGCTCTGAAAATAATGTTCAAAGGCAAATGTTATTAATATTCCCTACTTAAGTCATTGTGGAACCTATCCTTTATATTAAAATTCTAAATATTATTCTCAATTACGTATATCATTGAAACTTTAATTGAATGTCCAACTTGAAATAAAATCGCAAAATCTGAATTCACTGAAAGTAAATGAGAACTGTCTTTTAACTTTTTAAGATATGACTATCAGGAAATTATTTAATAAAATATTATTCACTTCTCATTTAGAATAATAATAATAGTCACTTTGAATAATTATGCACTTCGTAATTTATAGATCTTTGTAAGATACGACATTTTACCATTGCCACAGAAGTTGGCGTAATTTTTATGTAAGACCAGTTTGGTTTTGCAGAGCTGAAATAGAATATTATTTTTTTGTTATTATCAAGCCTTATTTTCCACCCGTCCTCGCTTTATCAGTTAGGAATTCTATATTTTCCACGTAATGGCGGCGGATGATGCAATCTGTGTCGTTAGCTTCTTTCTGAAACAAATGCTAATGGCGTCCTTTAGCATTTCAAATAAATGATCAGGGTATTTTTAACTAATTAAGTTCGTACACTTATTTCATGAAATACATATATTTTAAGACTTTAAAATGTTCAAACAGTTTTACAGACCTCATTACAATGTTTCCTACATTTTCATCAAAAACAATATCGTCACGATACGTGAATCGACCGGAGCAGACAGGAGACAAGACACAACCAGATACAAGATTTTGTGTCCCAGCCTCGTCGCCGCTTTTGTGTCTCGTTTCCGTCGTAGGTGTTGGTGGCCGAGTAGAATAAAGGAATAAAGGAATAAAGGTAGCGCGCTTGTGCAGGTACGGAGGGGAGCAGCCAGTGGGACAGCAGAAACTAGAAACACTAGAGTAAATTAGAACGAGATCTATATTTGTTAGAGACTTAGTAACACTTAACTTTTACATAGCTCAGTACTACAGAATGCTGACACATAGTTGAGCTACAGGCCTGCCTAGTGCCTATCCGATAGCCAAGTCTTCACTGGTGCCTATCTGATTCCGAAGTGTTAGCTGGTTCCTATCTCAGTCCCAAGTGAACGATGTCGTTCAGTGGTGGCCACGAGCGGAGTTGTAGCAGAGGGCGCTCGTGGCTGACGTAAGAACGCCGCGCCGTGCGTGCATGGCGGCGCGCGGCGAAAGTAGGTGGCGCGCACTTTGGACTTGTGCGACACCACACAAGAAGATTAGTTTTTTAACATTACATACATTTATATATTTTAATTGTAGAAAGATAATAACAGACATTAAAATTATTATTCTTTGTTACGAGTGTATACACGGACACTGTTTGTTGCATGATGCGTCTATATTAGTGGTACCACTAAACTTTCCGCCGCGGTGGAGTAGCCGAGCGGTCTAAGGCGTCTCGCTGCGGAGCGCGCGGTTGCTCGCCGTGGAGGTTCGAGTCTTCCCTCGGGCATGGGTGTGTGTGTTTGTCCTTAGGTTAGTTTACCTAGGTTTAATTAGTTTGTAAGCTACGGAATGATGATCTCGCAGTTTGATCCAATAGATTTACAAACATTTGAACTAAACTTTCCAACCGTCGATTTCGGTAAAAACTAGAAGAAAATTACACGCCCCGCTCCGAACTTCAACCCTGGCACTCCAGTCGTGAGACGCAGGCATAGGAGTTTCTTCACAAATTAATCGAAATGGTCGATGGATTTGTCTCGAGTGGCGATACCCTGACGAGACGCCGAAGTGGCCACGCAGGCGTGCCTGGTAACGAGGCTGCTGATGCCGCTGCCAAGGCTGCAACTCTCCTACCTCGGACAGCTACGTACTGTGTCCCATCGCACGATATTCAAGGGGCTCTTTCGCGGCGCCTTATATCGTCGTGGCATAGTATGTGGTCTTCACTTACTAATAATAAGCTCCGGACCATTAAACCGCTCCCGGTGGCTCGGATGACCTCATCACGCCACTCGCGACGGGAAGAGATCATCTTGGCCCGGTTGCGGATCGGACACTGCCGGTTCAGCCGGGGTTGGAACACTTGCGCGGAGTGACACTTGCGCGGAGTGACACTTGCGCGGAGTGACACTTGCGCGGAACCCGGGGCCCTTGGGGCGGCTAATGCCTTTTCCTGGGTACAGGCACACCAAGAAGTCTAGCACTGCTGTTGTCAAGTTTCCGCACTGTCAACACGAAACTCAGTGAAATTGCACAACCCTTTGCAAGCTGAAGAACAATATAGTAACTTGTTCTAACTACATATTAATCCGTTGAGTGTTCCTCCTGTAAACAAAAAGGTATTTTAATAGTGATAATTTTTGGAGAGTTAGTCTCTGCTACTACAAGACTATGACCTCCTAAAAGCATATTATTCAGAACACTAAGCATATCAAGACACCTGCACAAGCAATAAATATATTAGGCATCCTGAACAGATACGTTGATGTAATTGACCGCTATGTAGTTAACCCCACTATCACGCAACTTCCATCTTTTTAAAAATAGCTACTATGCTTTTTAATAGGAGATACAACCTTAAATCTTCGATTAAAAAACGTTAATAATAAGTCAATGAGTATTTACAAACTTAAAGCGTTTATTCGTAGACCCCAAAACGATTTGGCTGTATTCGAATTACAAATACATCTAAGAAATATATGAAATACGGAATGTGTAAGGGAATGTCACACACCAAAGAATGCTAAAGTAAATTCTATTTTCCATCACTGTCATATAGAACCATTTTTACTCCGAACTTGGCATAAACCAACAGGGATAAACAAGTTGCAAGACTTCCAGGGAAAATGAGGCGAAATTGGCAGGCAATAGTTGGTTATTAATTACATTGCCTGTTAACTGTATACATATAAATTACGGAATACGCGGAACTACTGTTCAGTACAGTCAAAAAGGTCTAAGGTAATAGGCAGTGGTTTACAATCAGATATACGTATCACTCTACACTCCTCAAGAAGTCTGTGTGAAGATTTATATTCAGAACATTCAAGAAAAAGGTGTTGAAACTATAAGAAGCAGCTCATTCACTCAGGAAGGGAAAACGTTATGGTGCCCGTAAATTTGAATGGCTGTATCTCTTGTAGTAACATTTAATTTTTGATAAAATGTTAAAATCCAATATACCAGAATTTTGTTTTTCTAAACTCAGTGCCAACTTATTTTTGTCGAAATTTTTGCAGGAAGTAGTCTTGACGTGATTTCATACTTCTATGCATTAATATTATCAAACATGTAATTTGTGTCACAAATTGCGCGGCCGGTCCGGTCGGAGGTTTGAGTCCTTCCTCGGACATAGGTATGTTTGTTTGTACTTTGCCTAAATTATTTTAAGTAAGATTAAGTAGTGTGTAAGACTAGCGACCAATGATCTAAGTAGTTTGGCCGCATAAGACTACACATATACACGTAATTTATTTATTTCATAACCAAATTTAAGTCCTAATAATTAAAGAAACTTAAAAGAGAAATTTGAAGTAAACACTGAAAACAAATGATTGATATTTCTCATAAGATGAATGCACACAACCGTTGACTTATGTCTTGTGAATGTACCTACAAATTCTGCCATATGAAAATTGTAGTGTGAGTCCCAAATATGTTTTTTCTGTAATAAGATTAAAAACATATTAAAAATTCAGAACTCCAAAATCAGTGAAGTTTTGGACTTTAAACGTTTTGTGTTGCTTCATCTTTACATAGTAGACACGATTTTAAAATTTGGTTGCTATCGCCAAAGTAGACGAAACGTTAAATTTTTTGGTGTAATCTTCGCCGTGTAGACTGTATGTTGTAGAAGTCTACGTCGAACCTAATCATACCTCGTGGAGAGAACGTTGTTTGCACTTCTCCTGCGTTTCCAGTCGGCTGTGCTGTGCTACGTAACGACATCGTACCGTTCCACTTTACCGAGAGCTATATATGTATTGGTGTGATGTCTGTTCTTTCGAAATAAGACAACACACCAATATATGTATCATTTAGACGCAAAGATTCTGGGTTCTGTTTTCATCGCTAACGCGATTAACAACGTTAGACCTCGTGTGTAAACAAAATGTTCAAATGTTTGTATAGTCTATGGGACTTAGCTACGGGGTCATCAGTCCCTAAACTTACAAACTACTTATGAACTACTTACGAACTAGGACGGCACAAATATCCAGGCCCGAGGGGGTATTCGAACTCCCGACCGTAGTGGCCGTGCAGACCGTGACTGGAGCGCCTTAGTCTCCTCGGCCACCGCGGCCGGCGTGTGTAAACACTTAAAGGTTATGAGTGCCACTGGAGAAATGCATAAATAACACCTGTTGTTTGAGACTTGAAGATGACCTGAAACTAGCCGAAATCGATATCTCATAATAAACATAAGGTGTAGCTGTCTATATTTCATAATGCTATTCCTAACATATTTAAAAGCTGCTCAAAACCACCTACAAAAAACCTTTATAATGAGATTGTATATAATTCCACGATCAAATTGTGTTTTAGTTATTTGTAGTACTACACCCAAAGATCTGCCCTTGCTTTTAGTGCCTTGATCAGCTGTTTATTTTTAGAGGTATTACTAGGGACAGGAAAAATTCGCATTTGCGATAAATGCGAATATATATGCAAATTCTGACTCAAAATGCAGTAAATCCGAAATTGTAGTTAGCAACGGTTGCGCTCAATTCCGATTTCATCACATTCCTCTTCACATGGTGCTGTATTGTAAATCGAGTGATATTTGTATGACGTGTTATCTCCCTGTTGAATGAGGCTGTGATATCTCCGGGCCGTTACTACTGCTCCACCTCGCTCGGTGGGTCTTTCCCTGAATACGGCACAGGTAGCGGCTGGAGGGCGAGGAGTAGGGGTGGTGTATCCCTACTTCTGGAACACCCTGTTCACTACCTGCAGCGTCCGGATCTCCGCGCAAGTGTCTACATATTCCCTTTCCGCGCAAGTGTCACTCCTCGCAAGTGTCACAAACTCGGTTCAGCCACCGCCACTTGCCAACTGGTGACCCCGCACCGTTATGTTCCTGTGGCCACCCGCTGTCGGTGCGCCACGTTTTATTCTCGTGTTCAAATTTTACTCCTGTTCGGCTTGCACTACATCTGCCGGACACATTGGAAGACATTTTAGCTGATGACGTGCGGGCTGTTGCTCGAGTATTGGAATTCATCAATTGGACCAATTTGTCGAGGGACATTTAGCTCTTTGGTTTTTAGTTTTTTATTCTGTTTTTTTAGCTGTTTTTATATAGTCTTATTATTCTTGGGTGTATCCCTGGTTTGATTCGGGCGCTAATGACCTTAGTAGTTGTGCGCCCTAAAACCACAAAAAAAAAGAGACGCCGAAGTGCTGCTGGGCGCCGTACTTTTTCCTAGCGCTGTCCCCTGCCCCGCCTCGTGTCCGGAAGCGCGCCGCCTCTGTAAGTCGGCTGAAAGCGGCTGGAATCCGATAGCCGCGGCCGCGATCCAGCCGGCCGGCCTGGAGAAAGTCTCTCCAGTCCTCTCCAGTCCCCTCCAGTCCAGGCGGGCAGCGGTCACTCACAGCCAGGCTGCCTGTCGCCGGCAAGCGGTCGCTCCGGCCCTGTACTCTGATCGCTGTGACGGAGTGCGTCCCTTAAAACAACCAGCAATGTCGCAGTCAAATTGACTTGGCGAGTAAACAAGTTGTACTAGGGTCTTTCAACAAGTAACGACGCACAGGACACCGTGCCCACTGCTGCGGTTCCTGTAGGGGGATGCTTGTCCACTTTTGGTCGAGCTGATCTCTACGAGATGACGAGAGTAACTCGGGCGTCCGATCTTTGATTGTCGTGAGTGCATTCGTGTTCTCTCGATAATCCATTTTTAGTCCGGGGCAAGTCCCGGAGACAAATTAAATTGGTCCCAATCCCCCGGTTCCGACCAAGGTTTTCGGGAGGTTTTCCTTGGTTGTAAGGCGTATGCCGGAACTGGTAAGCCCCTCCCACCTATTCCCAATTGGGATCCCCCCTTGTCCCACTATCAGCTTGTCTGATAATTGGCTGAATAGAACCGCGACTCTTTATGGGCCGGATCTCAAACAGCCCGCTCCACTCCTCGGAGTGGAGAATGAAAAGAATAAGGTTTTTTTTTTTTTTTTTTTTTTTTTTTTTTTTTTTTTTTTTTACCAACAAGTAATGCCCCACAATTTTTTTCATTGAACATATTGGGTGATCAAAAAGTCAGTATAAATTTGAAAACTTAAATAATAATAATAATAATAATAGTAATAATAATAATAATAATAAAGTTCAAAAATGTCCGACAGATCAGAAAAGCAATAATTAGCGTAACAAAAAAATGTTCAAATGTCTGTAAATCTATCGGACCAAACTGCGTGGTCATCAGTCCGTAGCTTACAAACTACTTAAACTTAGGTAAACTAACCTAAGGACAACACACACCACACACACACACACACACACCCATGCCGCAGGGAGGACTCGAACCTCCACGGCGAGCAACCGCGCGCTCCGCAGCGAGACGCTTCAGGCCGCTCGGCTACTCCACTGCGGCATTAGCGTAACAAATTAAGATAAAGCAAAGATTATGTTCTTTACAGAAAATGCTCAATATGTTCACCATCATTCCTCAACAACAGCTGTAGTAGAGGAATCATGTTGTGAACAGCACTGTAAAACATGTCCCGAGTTATGCTTAGGCATTGGCGTCGGATCTTGACATTCAGCATCCCTAGAGATGTCGGTCGACCACGATACACTTGCGACTTCAGGTAACCCAATAATCGCACGGACTGAGGTCTGGGGACCTGGGAGGCCAAGCATGACGAAAGTGGCGGCTGAGCACACGATCATCACCAAACGACGCGCGCAACAGATCTTTCACGCGTCTAGCAATATGGGGTGGAGCGCCATCCTGCATAAAAATCGTACGTTCCAGTAGGTGTTTATCAGCCAGGCTGGGGATGATGCGATTCTGTAACATATCGGCGTACCTCTCACCCGCCACGGAAGAAGTTACAAAACCAGAATCACTCGCTATCTGTCGGACATTTTTGAACATTTTTTTTTGTTGGTTCTAATGGAACCCCATGTCATTCTAAGCATGTGTGTCAATTTTTACCTCTCTATCTACATTATTCCGAGATTTATTAAGTTTTCAAATTTATACTGACTTTTTGATCACCTGGTATTTATTATTAAGAGTCAGAATATGGTGGCAATACACGAGGGTTGGAACTTAAATAGTGCCATCACCGTTGTCGAGACACTATTGTCGCCGATAGCACATGATGTTGCAATTTCTAAGTTACTTCCGAGCAACTACATTGATCAAATTTTCTGTCCTTACTATTTAAGTGCCAGCAATCGAGGGAAAGACAATCACTTGTGAGCGAGCTGTCTAACGTAACGGTGCCACTACGTTTTTGGAAAAGGAACAACGGACTTTGATCAACATTGAACGTGCCAGAAGTCGTACAACACGGCAGTATCATCAAGGTCGCCGCGAGAGTCGGAAGTACGTCAGAGCCTCAGTATGGTGAAAGTCATGGTGATTCTTGTCTACGACTGTGATGGCGTTACCCTAACGCACACTGTTAATGCACAGTATTACTGTTCGTTTCTGGAGCATCAGCTGCGACCAGCTTTGCGAAACAAGCGCCAACACTTTCTGCGCAGACCAGCCATCATTTTGTACGAGAATGGGCGAGCGCATTCAGCGCAATCTGCGGCTGCTGTGTGCGGTCGATGGGACTGGAAAGTACTGTAGTCATACTCCCATGCACCATACTCCCCGGAATAAACTCCTTACGACTTTCTTTTGATTCCGAAGATGAAATAACCACTTTGTAGCATTCGGTTCAGAACTGTTCCTGAGATAGACAGGTAGTAGACCGCTCCATTCGCTCCATCAACAGAACAGGCTCTGCTAATGGTGTACTACGCCTTCCACATCACTGGAAACGTGTTCTACACAACGCTGGAGACTGCTATGGAGGACAGTAACAGGTGCAAACATGTAACGATTTTGTATCGGTTGTGAATAAATAGTTGACACTATTTAATTGCCAACCATCGTATTTCGGTATGACTTAGTTCGCGCAGTTCGGAACCACCTCATCAACTAAACGAAATGAACTATGTCGGTCTTCGATCAGATGCAGTTTACTAGTTAGCACTTCTGAAATACGTAGTTTTAGGTCCTGAAGGTGGGGTGTACTCAGTATTGAGGGAAAGGGTATTTGAGCATGGGCCTTCTAATGTCCAGTAGATCGGAAAAGCAAGGAGTAAATAAAACTATAGTTCACCAAAGTGAACTGAAATGAAGTGTAGAGTCAATTTTCGAGTTGAAACACTATACACTGAAAAATGGGCAAATGTTTCTAAGGGACAAATGCTGCGGTTATCAGTCCTTAAGCTTACAGACTACGTAAACTAACTTATGCTAAGGACAACAATTATAACCATGTCCGAGGGAGGACTCGAATCTCCGACGCGAGCTACCGCACTCTCCGGAGCACGGCGCCTTAGGGCGGTCGGCCATTCCACTGCGGCCATACACTGCACACAATCGGTTATCGTTGTTCAGCAAGGTTTATTTTTCTCCACAGCACGCTGCTTCTAACGTGAGTGGTGTTTGACGACACTCTGTCGATGTACTGCGGCCCTACCAACAGCCGGAACGCCGGCGCACAGAACAAACATCAACTGTGAATCACTGACAAGGACCATCGTTTATGTATATTAATGGACTTTTTTAAAATGTGAGGCAGTACTTATTGACAAATCCTCGTGCAAATCTCTCTCTCTCTCTCTCTCTCTCTCTCTCTCTCTCTCTCTCTCTCTCTCTCTCTCTCTCTCTCTCTCACACACACACACACACACACACACAAATAAAAAAATAAAACAGCTCCGTATCAGGTACTGACTGTTGCCGCCATTTCTGACAAAAACCACTGTTACACGACACGGCATGAGGCCGTCTTCGCCTCCGGTGAATGAAGTCAGAACGGTCGATCGGACATCACAGGCGAATCACAACGCTGCACCTTCGTAGCGGCCGGGGTTGACAACCTGCCCCACCGTAGTTCAGTTGAGCATAGTGTGTGTTATCTGTTAGACCTGTTGGACGAAGTGATTCTTTAGCGTGTTGGTTCTGAACTGGGAACAGGACAACGAACGACCAAAGACGAAATTTAAAGCTTTGTATTAAGCTTGGCAAGACACCTAAAGAAATGCATGCGATTTTGGGGATCAAGCACTGTCCATGAAGTGCGTGTACCATCGTACAGTGCCAGTGACAGTGCCAGTGACAGTCACATTCAGAAAGTGAGGACATTAACTGCGAACGATCGTCGATTAAATGTGCGCACAAAAGCGGATGAACTATAGATTAACCGTAAGCAATTTGTTCAAATGTTAAAAAGTTTGTTAAGCTTAAGGGACTTAACTGCGGGGGTTATCAGTCCCCAAACTTACAAACTACCTATGAACTACCTTACACTAAAGACGACACAAACATCCGTGCCCGAGGGGGGATTCGAACCCCCGACCGTAGCGGCCGTGCAGACTGTGACTGGTGCGATGCAGACTGCGGGCGGAAGGCAATTTGTGTTGTAACAGTGTAGCATTACATTTAATATTTTCAATTAAAATTATATCTGCGACGCTTGTCACTAGCACCCGTTCTCTCTGCCAGTAAATCTGATTATTTTGTTCATAAGAGACTTACAATTTTTTTGAAAGAGCTGGGAAGAAAACAGAATCGCTCGTCGTCTTTCGTCTTCTTGCTGTCGAATATATCGGACGTCCCTATAAATTTCAATAACGGTACTTTAATCTTGACGACAACAACAGCTAAAAAGAAAAAAGTATCATTATAACACTAATTTGGCATGTGCCTAGAGGTGCTAGTGGTTTAAATATTTCTCCCTAATGGAAAATAATAAATATTTTTATTAAAAAGAAAAGAAGGTAATGGTTTGATGTAAATGATGCAAATTTAGAAAAAGTAGCGCCTGACAAAATAATGTTCCGCGAAAAGAAAGTGAACACCGAAACCAAATAAATTTTGAAAACGACCGTACTTTTGAAATCAAAAGATTGGCGCTAAAATTAAGGCGGGAGGAATATCTCAAGTTAGTAGCCGCGTTACAAATCACTGTTTTTCAAAATTGTGCCTGCAAAAATTTACTGTAACTGAATAAAGCTGAAAGATGGCACAAAAATATTTTATTCTAGCAACGTGCCTAAAAACTTGTCTAATTTCGTAGAAGAGCAGCTCGTCACAATTACATTGTACAGAAACTAACTGTTGGAATGCACTGGTAAACCACCTAGCTATCAAAAATTGAAAATAATTGAATTTGTATAAACTGGCGTGTATTTCAGGGACGTTTAGTACGGAATAAAAGATTCTAAAATAACTATGGAGAATTGTGCATCCTTCCAAAATTTAATTTCGCACACTGCAAAGAAAATGGCGGCTGGTGACAATCCGTAAGAAAAATTCACACACTATTAATATATTGTACAGTAAGGAATAATGAGATAGCTTTAAAATAAAAATGAGAAATGCAAATTTTCATTAAATAAAATTAGCTGTCTTATATTCTGAAAACACACACAATAACTTCCAACACCCATTCTGTGCTCGAAAAGAAATTACAGTTCAAATAAGTTAAACTCAGAGCAACGCACAATTGCGTCAAATACCTATGAATGCTAGAACAAGAAGAAGAAAGAAAAAAGTCTGCTGCTCCTTCTTATTGAGTAAAAGATATGACACTCGGAATTACGTTTTTTGTTTCAATAGATAAAAATGTGCTGGTTATCGTTACACCTTAGTTACATAAATTGTCTCTTTGACGGTTGTTTAGTGATTTACATGAAATAAACAGAGAATAATCGAATCAAATACAAGAGATTGAATAAAATTCTTCCGGCTATGAAACAGCGTCGTCATTTTATAAACCCTATCGACGTTTCGGCCACTGTTGCAGGCGGCCTTCAGGGTCTGTGTCTGACTGCTGGATGTAGGATAGGTTGGGGTTTATATAGCAGCGGATGAGGGAGAGGAAGGGGACGTTGGTTTTCCTTTATTGGTGGTTACATTATTGCACGCCATTGGTGGAAAGGGTCGTTGATGATTGGGGTCTTAATGGCTTGTTTTTCATATGATTGGAGGTTGCATTCTTCCCCCTTATTGATCAAAATGGACGTTTTCGATTGGCTTTTGCATTAGAAGTTGCTATTGGCGGAAAATAAATATTGAAATAAAATCCGGGCAGCCCATGAAACATTCGTGAAGTACTAAAAACAAAAACGCCAAGGCGATAAAATTGGAAACAAAACAGTCTAAAGTCAGAAATCAATACTACATGTCGACCACATTCCACCAAAAATTGCAAATGATGATGCCTTGCAAATAAAGGCGAAATGCATATGGCAATATAAAACTTCTAATATTATTCATTTGCATAAACCGATTACATAATTTTCTACATTATAATATAATAATATTGTAATTTCTTTCGCTTTTCAATTCATATATTGTAAAAAAGTATAGTTTGTAACTGTGTATTAGATTTTCAATAGATTTTCCTTCGTATTAAGTGATGTCAGTACCACAAGTCCGTGGATTACCCGAACTCCCTGGGTAATACCGCCACAGTGCAGAGGTTAATAATTTTTTTTCTATACACCTTATAGATACATTGATTACAAACTTTTCATCTTTTCATACATTCTTAAGATTGCTTACAATATTACAAAATTCTGATATAGTTTATAAATAGCGTATTAGATTGTTGTTTCTCTTATTACCGGCACTGTCGCATAACAGTGAATAGCCGACATTCTTCGACACCAAACTGCTTACCGTGATTAATATTGCTAACAAACACAAACATTTCTCCTGGACAACACAATCGCCAAGTCTCGACGTAACTGAGTGGCTATGGGGAGGTTTAGAGCAGAGAGTGAGGACCAGATCTACAGTCGGATGGTTTGGTGCAACAATGGACTACACTCTGTTGGAAACTCTAACTCTTTATTTGGCGACGTTGCTCTTAACCAACATCAAAATTGCGCATTATTTGCTGTAACGTGTATAGGTTTTGTCCTTCGATGGACGATAGAGCTTGAAATCTACATTTATGCTCTCAAATACAGTGATATTTTCGTCGTCATTCGCGAAAAAATCCGTAAAAATCTGAATCTTTAGCAGACAATGCAAGGATAAGTTACTGAGGTACTAGTTTCTTTCGTTTCTGTGATGCTTTATTATCCTTATAAAGGTAAAACTGCTTACAAAGCGAAAGAGGAAGAGTTGAAGGTGATTTATTAAGCAAAAGAGTTGGGAAATTCATATCTGGGATATTGCAATTAGTTCGACGTTTATTAGGAAGAGGGGGGTCTTCCACGCTAGTATTAAATGGACAATCAGTTCAGAAGAACAACAACACAGCATCTCGTGTACTAGTGAATGATATACGATGGGATAGTTTCCATCACTTGCCTGAATCTGGGCCAAAAGGAGCATGTAAGTTTTGTCTTCATGGATACTTTAAATTGTGGTATTCTGAACTTCGTACCAAAAAAAGATCCGTTTTTAGATATTTGGCTCTACACCTCTAATTTAAAATATACTCTAGGCAAGAATTCTGTGTGTGACAAAGAAAGGGTTAGACACAGTTAACGAATCTTTTCCTCGAAAGAGATCCAGATCTTCTAAAAACCCGTGGTCGAGAAACTCCTTGTTAATCAATGAATTAATATAAATAATGAAAATTCATCTTAAAGATGGTGCAGGATCAGCAACTGGTAATATTTTGAAAACATTTTATTTTTCCGTCACAGTTGCACTATTTTGGAGTTAGTGACTAGTTTCGGACTCAATCGTGTACAAGTTGGAGGGCTGTAGATGCATCACCAGTCTTAACCGATGTTAAATTTTAATGCAATTAGTGACATGTATTAACAGTGCATAATGTACAAGATTTTATCAGCTATTTAACCTGTATTTTTTAAACAACGCAAGATGACCACATTGATGGTGGCGTGGCCCATTGAAGCCGGTCGTCTTAAAATCTTATATCTTTAAAAGAGCAGTTCTTATATAGCTGTGTCGGAAACTGCTCTGACGATTTCGATGAAATTTTGTATTTACACTGGTTTTTCCTTTCGAAGTTCACTTACATAGTTGTAGTTTTTGTAAGAACTCGATTTTCCAATACATATTACTGTCAAGAAATTAATTTCGTGTTTTTCGGATCACAGAAGATATGTTAGCCTCGAAAAGGCGGTGAGTGGTCATCCTCATCTCTCATATAGTCGATATTTCGTGTATCTCGCAAGCGGTTCTAACGATTTGCATCAAATTTTGCATGTAGATTTGGTTTCGCTTATTTAATTTACCTGTATAGACGCCATTCTTGAAACAACGGGATTTTCCAAAATAAATATATATTATACACTCTTTATTTCGTGTACCTCTGATTCCACTCTAACGTTTTGGATTAAAATTTTGTATCGCGTTTTGCGTTTTTACAATAAATATTAGAGACTGTTTTCTTCGGGTACACTAACGAACTGAAAGTTTCAGCATTTGTAGCCAAGCTGTGCGCTTCGAAATATCTAGAAAATTTTGGACAAAGATATTTACTGTGACACTGAACTAGGTACATTTATGGCTATTCTCGTTTAACGGTTGCATTTCCTGCGTGTGGTAGTGTTGCAAAATATTTATATAACAATAGCACTATGTAACAGAAAATATATAAAAAAATAAATAACAAATCCCGAACAACGCTCGGTCACCCGATATTAAGTAATAATATTGCGATCTTGGCTTTGTACTTTTGAAGATGAATAAAGAAGTGTAACTGTCAAAAGTGTAAATAGTGTAAATATATGCAGTGACAGCAAGTGGCAATGTGCTACAAATCACATATGAAGAGGAAAACATAAAAATTCGTGAGTAAAATTAGTAGTCCATTTTATTCAGAATCAAAACAATCCTATTGCATGAGAACTGTTACCCATCGAATTTAGTAAAAAAAATCAAACGAATGTAATACAAACCATTTCTTGTACAGCTGATGCTTTACAATAAAGCGAAACGCTTCTGGTCTAGACTAATTTACAGTTGCATAATACGGTCCCATAACCTATACAAATTGTATAACTGCAACTGCGGGAAAGGAGACCAAAAACACAAAGAAGAATGATGTAAATAAATGCATGTCTACGTTAGGTGTTGATATTAATTTGTCCGCCCCGTGTGACTACTTCGTGCACCTGGCCACAAAGTGAGCCAGACGCATCTCTATTGAACACGTACGAAGGGGAAAACGCGGCGCCAGGCGACCAGCTGGCAGTGGGTGAAGACTGAAGAGCCGCCGATGGGAGAAACTTAACGGCCCGAGTGTTGCCAGCGGCTTGAATGCCTTTAGAGGCGCGTGCCTGTCGGCTACGCGAGGCACGCAGTGAAAGTCAGGACACACGGCCACCGCCTGTCTGTTTCCTCTCCATATGCCTCATCTTCATATACAAAGCACAGTGTCCTTATGTTTGTGTGTGCGTATTGTATACAAACCTACAGATTTCTTCCAATGTTTATAAAATTTTGCACACAAAAACTTCACTCCATGAGGAGTGTTGGGATCACTTACAACACTTTGTTCACGAGATATGACGTCATAAACAATGTAACACCACATCGCGACCATACCATTAGAATGACCATATTGCAACATTTTTCATTGTTACGTAATTGTAATTATTTGTTTAGAGGCAGAAATTTCTCATTTTTTCAAAATTTTTAGTAAATTCAAATTAGATCAGAGTAATTCAGAATAACAGTATCCAGGGAAGTCGTAGGTCAAAACAACTCGTATATCAAAGATCATTTCTCAGGTTGCTATTATAAATAGTACCCGCAGATGAATTACTCTCTCTCTCTACGTTACTTGCTCTGTTACTACGTCTCAAAGTGTTTAATTCTATATGTGATAGCTCTCCGTGATTAGTTTCAAAGTATCATACGCGATTTATTTCCAAGATAGGAAAGAACCCGAGAAAAGTATTTATTTATTAATATAAACTTTCATATCGCGATCATACGCGAATGCGTACATTATCTTTGGACTTTGATCGGGATAGGCTAGGACGTAAGAATTAGAAACTTCTGCCTCCCGTAATAAACTGATTAATATTCGTGATTTTGGAATTTGAACTATTGTCAAGTTTAATGAAATAACTTTTAAAAACCGTACCTGGGAGAGTTAATGTTCGTAAGCAATGTAACAGGATCCAGAGACTTTAATATAAATGAGACTTTGACGAAAATAATCACGTATTGTGAACTCATAAAGTGTTCCCTGTGAAAGTGATTTTGTTGTAAATATTAAATTCAAAATAGAGAATCTGTTATACTTAAACAAGTCTTAAACAATTATTCAAGTATTTAGCTCCCTAATATTGTCCAAGAAGATTCTAAAAGTGAACATATATCTGTGAAATTCGTAATGAATCAGTTAAAATGTTAAAGAAAATATCTAACAGTTTTGATTAGAAGAAACTTCTAATGAAATTTTTCCTGAAGAATAATGCTATAGAAAGGAATCAGGTCAAATAATATCTTTTGTGGCGGGCTTCAAACTGTCTGAACTACCGGGACTCAATGATTCAATTATTTCGGTTTACTAAATATCAGCCCCTGAGAAACGGAATTCATAGCTCAAACATTATAAAAAGTTAATAAAACTCTTCTGGGTATTAGACCGCATCGTCAATATATCAAATATTTCACCGACGTTTCGGCCGCTATTTAAACACATGTAAACATAACTCCCAGAAGATGGCCGCTTGCAATAGCGGCCGAATCGTCGGTGAAATATTTGATATATTGACGATGCGGTCTAATACCCAGAAGAGTTTTATTAACAATGACAACGGCCGCGGAAGCCTTCGTTTACATTATAAAAAGTCTTTAATTTTAAATGATACACAGAACCAATATTTATATCTTTGTTGAATTTTTCATACTATAAATTTTATTTATTAAGAAGTAGTACCAGGTCTACCAACTTAAATTTCATACTGAGGTGACAAATAAAATTTTGAACCCATCCATCCACTACAACTGTGAAAGTCGAGCCGAATCTACAGCTTACAAGTCACAAGCTTGTAAGACAACCAACCAACAACAGTGAGATGCGCGAGAAAGTATCAAACGCAGAGGTTCCCAGCGCGCTCGCCCACCCTCCTTGGCCAATGACTAACCCCCCCCCCCCCAAATTGCGACCACCCTCCCCCCCCCCACGCACACACATATTCCGAAATATTAGGTCCTGGAATCGGAAGATAAATTTAATTTGTATATAAACATTGTTTTTATTTCAATTTTTGTAAATTGTTTCATAAAGCCCCCTCCCCCCCAGGCTGGCCAAAAGTACTAATTTTTCACCCCCCCCCCCCCCGCAAAAAAAAGAAAAGAAATCAATGACGCCCTGTGGGCACCTGTGATCGAACGTCAGTGTTGCACATTTCTTCCTAAACTACTCGACCGATTTCAACCACAGTTGGTGCACATATTCCTATCCGTGAGGTAACAATGTTGTCGGGGAAGAACCACATACTGCACATGGTTTAGGAGATACGTCATATACGATATAGTTGGAACAAACTGCCAAACAATGCAACGACACTTTATTCACACACTGTATGAGAATGACTGTACTTAGCGACTTGAGACAAACTTTAAACATAATTTCAAATCTTCATTAAACTTTTTCTCGCTGACAACCATATAAAAATAATGAAATGAAAAAAAAAGTTTCTCGTTTTCTACTTTTGCGCTATTCGTGGAATAAAACTACGGCATTCGGTATCACATTACAATTTATAATTTCTACGATACAAATTATAGCCGCAGGAAATTTTACAGACAGTATACACACTTACAGCTGAATGTACCTGGGAAATTGTATCACACTACGACACGTAGTTCAAGAGATTTGAACACATAAACAGTAAGGTTCATGCAACACCACCCTATCACACACCAAGTTTTAATCTATTACTTCTTTGCTACTAATTCTGTTCTCAACAGCATACAAAAGAATATATATAGCTGAAAAATTAAACAATTGTACAACATATAACTCAATAGATATAAGATCGTACGAATTTTATATGCCATCTGTATTTCGATTGCTACCGTTCTCTGCACGTATATATTTGTACAGTATGCAAGAAAGCCTTATTTATTATACATTGTCCTATAAATATAACATGTTTTTAGAAAAAAAGGACACGAATAGAGAACTCAAGGCAGTCTTCTATAAAATGTGGAGGATGAAGTTCCTCAATGAACGTGCACAAACGAATCTTAGGCTCTAGTGAGTCTTCTACTTGCGAAGATCCGCCCCCTCCCCCCGAATAATGCGTTGAAACAGTTGAACCGTTATTTTGAACCTTCTAAGCCCACTTTTCAATTCACGCATTTAACGATGTTAAATAGGGGTTTCCGAAAATGGACCATTGCCTAAGTTGGACCACCTACGTTAAATTTGGTGTTAATAACTTAAAGTTTCAAGTCGACTCAACTGGTGAGAAATATTGTCGAGGTCACGTGCCTCAGTCAGCAGTAGAGCTGTGAAAGTAATGAAAAGATGCGTATCCGTATGTATCCGTTACTAAAAGACACAGAACTCGTTACAAACGTATCGATACTGGTTACTCTCGTTACCAGTGGCAAAACGAAATACGGCCGCTACCCTGTCTTTGAAACCGTGAAATTTTTTTAACTGTTACTGTTAATATTGCTTTGTTGTTGTTATGGTCTTCAGTGCGGAAACTGGTTTGATGCAGCTCTCCACCCTACTCTATCCTGGGCAAGCCTTTTCATCTCCTCATAAGAACGGCAACCCACATCCACTTGAATCTGCTTACTATACGCGTCTCTTGGTCTCCCTCTGCGATTTTTACCCCACACACTCCCCTCCAATGCTAAATTTACGATTCCTCAATCTCTAAGAATGTGTCCTACCAAGCGATCCCTTCTTTTAGTCAACGTAGGCCAGTAATTCCTTTTCTCACCAATTCTGTTCAGTACCTCTTCATTATTTGTCACATAGATATTGTATGCATGCCTGCTTTTTGAGGCAATTATACTATTTAGGAAAGGATCAGAACCGTCTGGTCTGTTTGTGTCTGTGTGTTGTCAATGCTATCCCTTCGGTCTCTCAAACATATGAGACAGTGAATGAAAATAAAATTAGTGGATCAGCTTTGTTAACTTCTGGCCGAAGTAGACCAATGTGCAATGCAGAATGGGTAAAAACTTGCTGATTCTAATATTAATGTAAATTTTAGGAACTGTTTTCTTTATTCTATTTATTTATTTATTTTTTAATTTTTTTCGGAGACATTCGTGTGCAGTGTACCCTTTTATGGGAGTGAAACGTGGACTATAAGGAATTCAGACGAAAAAAACCGTTAAGATTTTTAATTTGGTGCTCCTATGGTACTTATGAGGAGGCATTGAACAGAATTAGAAAGAAATTTCTGGAACATCTTGAATACGAAAAGGGGATCGATTAGTGGGACACATTATGCGACATCAGGAAGTCGTCAATTTAGCATTGGAGGGAAACGTGTGAGTTAAAAATCGCAGAGGGAGACTAGTGGATGAAGACAGTAAGCAGATTCGCATGTATATGGCTCGTCCGTTCTTATTCAGAGATGATGAGGCTAGGGCAAGATATGGTAGCGTGGTGAACTGCATTAGACTATTATTTGGACAGAAGACCTTTATTTTCCGTAGAGTAACAAAATGTACTGAAAGTTCTTGGCGGAACAGCGAAGTTACGGGGCAGAAACAGGTAGCTGTATGTGGTGTCGCACAAGTACAAAGTGCGCGCCGCCTACTTTCGCCGCGCGCCGCCATGCACGCACGGCGCGGCGTTCTTACGACGACAGCCACGAGCGCCCTCTGCTGCAACTCCGCTCGTGGCCACCACTGAACGACATCGTTCACTTGGAACTGAGATAGCAACCAGCGAACACTTCGGAATCTGATAGGCACCAGTGAAGACTTTGCTATCAGTTAGGCACTAGGCAGGACTCTAGCTCAACTATGTATCAACATTCTGCAGTACTATGTAAAAGTTAAGTATTGTATAAATTCTGTGCAATATATATCTCATTCTAAATTACTCTAGTGTTTCTAGTTCTGGCTGCTCCCCTCCGTACCTGCACCAGCGTGCTATCTTTATTTCTGTGTCGGTCTCATTCCACTCGGCCACCGACACCTACAACGGAATGGGACACAAAACTGTAGACGCAGGGCACCGGGGAGATGAAGGTCGTGTGGTGGAGTGATCGCTGATCAGCATTCCGAGCAGAAGTCAGCGTCAGCGCCACACGAGGAGGCGGACGCCCTTGCTGACTGTTTCTGACTGGCGGCGGTCGATGACCAAGTCAGCACTTCCGGGTGTTGGCAGGCCTGCGTGCCTAGCTTACCGTCCTGTCTGCCTGCTGTGTGTTGTCAATGCTGTCGCTTGGGTGTCTCAAACATATCAGCCAGTGACACTTGTGGGTGGTAGCTTGCTGTGTAGACACTCCAGTATCCACAATGAAACTTACACTCTGCAGTGGAGCGTACGCTGATATGAAACTTCCTAGCAGATTAAAATTGTGTGCCGTAACCGGGACTCGAACGTGGGATCTTTGCCTTTCGCGGGCAAGCGCTCTACCACTGAGCTACCCCGACACGACTCACGGCTCCCCCACACAACTTCAATTCTGCCAGTACCTCGCCTGCTACTTTCAAAACTTCACAGTTCTCCTGCGAACCTTACAAGACTAGCACTCCTGGAAGAAACGATATGGTGGAGATATGGCTTAGTCACAGCCTAAGGGATGTTTCCAGAATGAAACATTCACTCTGCAGCGGAGTGCGCGCAGAATTGAAGGGGCGGCACCCTATGTCGTGTCTGGATAGCTCAGTGGCAGAGCGCTTGCCCGCGAAGGCAAAGGTCCCAGGTTCGAGTCCCGGTTCCGGCACACAATTTTCATCAACCAGGAAGTTTCATATCAGCGCACACTCCGCTGCAGAGTGATTGTTTCATTCTGGACTCTTGTATTGTTACTTGCCACATAGCTTGGACTTTTTCTTTCCCTTCTTCTTTTGCGAATGTGTCGCGAGTTTGAGGATGATCGTTGCGCCAAATTCTCTCTTTGGACGCCGAGCGGGGCGCGGAAATATCGTATCCGATTCTGGAAGATGTGAACTCCCAGACATCTGAATCACCAACCGCAACTGCGTACAGGTGCCGTAACAATCTAACGCCTGCGCTAGACACCTGTTGTGTAGGCGTTGCCCACCGCAACGCCGTCCTCTGAGTGTCTACATCTCTCTGCGTTTGCACACACATGTCTATTTTAGTTTCTCTGCCTCTACAGTATCAGTATCTCTGATTCTGTCACTAATTGTTATGGAGCTCTGGTGCATTCATCTACATTTACATAGATACTCTGCAAATCACATTTAAGTGACTGGCAGAGTGGTTCGTTAACCACTTTCATAACCTTTCTCTACCGTTCTATTCTCTAATAGCGCGCGGGAAGAAAGAACACCTAAATCGTTACGTTTTAGATCTGATTTCTCTTCTTTTGTTGGGATGGTCACGTCTCTCTATGTAGATGGATGCTACTAAAATATTTTCACATTCAGAAGTAAAGGTCGGTGATTGAAATTTCGCAAATAGGTCTCGAAGCAACGACTAACGTCGTTCGTTTCATGATTTCCACCTCAAATCGTCCAACATTTCCGTCACGCTTTCCCCTCTGTAACGTGATAAAACAAAACGAGCTGCCCTTCTCTGAACCTTCTCAATATCTTCCGTCAGTCCCACCAGGTGAGGGCCCCTCATTGGGCAACAGTACTCCAGGAGAGGACGCACAAGTGTGATGTAGGCAGTGTTTGATGGAATTGTTGCATCTTCGAAGCGTTCTGCCAATGAAACATAACCTTTGGTTCGCCTTCCCCACAATGTTTTCTATGTGTTGTCTCCAGTCTAAGTTTTCGTAATTGTAACTCCTAGGTATTTGGTAGAATCTACGACCTTAAGGTTTGACCGATTTATCGCGTAATTGACGTTCAGCATATTTCTTTTAGTGGTCATGTGTACTACTTCACACTTTTCACTATTTACTGTTAATTGCCAATTTTTGCACCACGTTGAAATGTTGTCTAAATCGCTTTGCAGTTGCTTTTGATCCTCTGTTGACCTCACCAACCGATAAACGACGTCATCCGCGAAAAGTCTAAGACAGCTATTCAGATTGTCTCGTAAATCGTTTATAATCACGAGGAATAGTAGGAGACCTATAACGCTTCCCTGGGAAACGCCAGATATCACTTTTGTTTTAGTCGATGACTTACCGTCAATTACTACGTACCGTGTCCTTTGTGATAGGAAATCGTGAATCCAATCGCACAACTGCGGCGAGTTTCGATGAGCACGCAATTTCATTAGAAGCCACTTGTGAGGTACAGTGTCAAAAGCCTTCCGGAAATCCAGAAATATCGATTTGAGATCCCTTGTCGATGGCACTTATCACTTCAGGTGGATAAAGGGCAAGCTGTGTTTCGCAAGTGCGATACTTTCTGAACCCGTGTTGACTATTGGATAATAGGTCGTCGTCTTCGAGGTAGTTGATAATGTTGGAATTGCTTATAGTGCAGCACGCGGCTGGTGTGAAGGTGTCTGTTGCCGGCTGAATGGCCGTGTACAACAGGTGCGGAGCCTGCATTCCTCAGCGTAACGGTGTGCTTGTGCTTGTGCTCGCGCCAACGCGACGCGCAACCTGCCGGCTATCTGTTGTGCTCTCTCTCTCTCTCTCTCTCTCTCTCTCTCTCTCTCTGTGTGTGTGTGTGTGTGTGTGTGTGTGTGTGTGGAGAACGGGCTCCAGTCTCACCGTTACTGCCGCACCCCTGATTACTGTATGCGAACGGCCTAAACACGCCAGCTACACCGCTGTTACGCCCACACAAATTCGGCTACTTCTACCTGCAAAACAAACACATTGCGGTCGTGCCGATGACGTTTTAATTCTCCCAGGGACGGCAAAGGACCAATTTGACGGTCTGGACAGGTCTTTAACACTTGAAGATCTGGGACTTAGTGTGGCATTATAGCAGGCCGCGGTGGCCGAGGAGACTGAGGCGCTTCAGTCACGTTCTGCACGGCCACTACGGTCGGGGGTTCGAATCCCCCCCTCGGGCATGGATATTTGTGCCGTATTTAGTAATAGGTAGTTCATAAGTAGTTTGTAAGTTTAGGGACTGATGACTCCGTAGTTAAGTCCCATAAGCTTAACAAACATTTGAACATTTTGAACTTTTTTTTCGTTTTTCAAATTAACATAATCTAGGAACGTTTACAGATTTGTTGCAGTTTTTCTGGTTTACCAGTGCACTTTAAACTTAATTTTTAAGTAACATGTTATAGTTACCAAATTCTCTTAAATTTACATTTTTATCACAAATTTGTAACTGAAAAAAGGAAAATAAAGTTTTACAGTACGATTTATTGTAGGTAGAAAGAAAATAGCACTTGTTCATTTTCTTATATATATATAAAAAAAAAAACTAAAAGGTGTATATTTACAAAAATCACATTACAGAATTACATTACGCCAAATATTTTTTTTTAATAATCGGAAGTAAGTACCATTTCGAAATTCGCAACGAATTTGACGTGTTTCCTGTTGAGACATGTCAATATCGCATGAAGCTCTTCTCCTGTAAATAAATAAGATATTTGTAAAACTCGATAAACTGTGTTATCGTTAGAAGTCTACCATACATTACCCGAAATATACACAGCAAACGTGTACAAGAAGACTACTATTTCTTACATATTTCAACATATCACAAAGTCTAAATTACAGTAAATATGTTATAATTACCTGCAATCTGTCTGTCATTTTCAGAATCGTCACTAAATTCCCCTCTAGACCCCGAATCAGTGAATAGATCTGTAAGCGATCGTCTGTACTGTGACATCTTGGCGGCCGTCTCTAATGGCCAAGCTGTCGACGGGACGTTAAGACCCTAAGCATCCATCCATCCATCTTGGCGGCACTGCTTACGAATGTATGTATCAGAACATTTCTCTTGCTGGTGCTGCCTTCTAGAGGAGTTCTTTTACATAACTAAACCATCAAACACAATAATGCGACTATAGTCCGTACTTCGTTTTGTGTGCATATTTTTTTAGTCACTGCCAGCATAGCTTGTCGCTCGTTGGCAACGCGTAGTGTACGGTGGTCTGCGAGCATAGTTCGCAGCCAGACCGATAAGTGTTAAATGAGGCTATAATGTAAACATTAACAAGAGCAAGTAAAGGGCACTGGAATGTAGTGTGAGAAAATCAGGCGCTGAACTGTTGTAGCCGACTTCGAGTCCTGAATCCGAAACACAACTTGCACGCTCCGGTGTAGTGAAGACAGCCGTCTTTAATGCAACCGCAGATAGCACTCCTTACGGTGCAATTCCGCACTAGTGAACTACTCAAGTCAACTACAAACTGACAATATAGCCATTTCTGTACGTACCGTAAACTGAGGGTACTTGGACCCAAGAAGTGAAAATTTTTGTATGTACCAGTGGTAGCCTAAAACCATTAATTATATCGTTATCCTAAATTCTTTTATATTTGTGATGTTTTCCTAGCATTTTACCTCTGTTTCTGGCCAAATTTTATTTTTGTATGTGGGTAAAAAATTATTGAAATTTGGGTGCAGGTAAACCCAGAGTTTGGCTAACATGAACCCATTCATTATCATCCTTGTAAAAAAGCTGTTTAAAGCTACAAATGGGGTGCAAGTAGGACCTGGGATCTGGAAATAAAGACATATAAATACATCAACACATAATACAATTCATTGCAGAACGACATGTTGACCATAGCTGTTTATTAATTCTCAATGCTACCGGTTTCGGTTATTTACCATTGTCAAGCGTTAGCTGAGATTACATAATAGCTTAACATGTCGAAATACAAAACTAGAGCAATGACAACGAATACTTGTGTTATAATTTTGCATTTCGTATTTCGACATGTTAAGCTATTAGGTAATCTCTGCAAACTCTTGACAATGGTAGATAATTAGAATTAATAAACAACTATGGTCAACATGTCGTTCTGCAATTATCTGAAAGCTGTTATGCGCCATCTATTCACCTTCATAAATAGTACAATTGCTTGAGACATCATTTTTCTAACCGGCCGCAGCGGCTGAGCGGTCTGCGGCGCGCCAGTCACAGACTGCACGGCCGCTACAGTCGGGGTTCGAATCCCCCCCCCCCCCCCTCGGGCAAGGATGTTGTGTCGTCTTTAGTATATGGTAGTTCATAAGTATTTTGTAAGTTTAGGACTGATGACCCCGCAGTTAAGTCCCTTAAGCTTAACAAACAACAAACAACATTGTCTCGTTATACAAAAGGCACTGAATTAAAAATTGCGATGTGGCCGAGATTCCAACCCAGGACCTCCTACTTACCAGGTAGGCGCTTTAGACCACTTTTTTGTTTAATTATGGATATATTTAGTTCCTCTGCTCTTAACTCTGAGGGTAGAACCCGCTGAGAGCTCCGTACTGTCATTGGTCTGTGACTTTATTGCCTACAAAGGCTGAAAGCTGCTGCTATTGACGTGACCTTCTCTGTTTCAGAAATAATCATAAATAAATAAATGAAAAGTTTGTAGCAAAGAAATATTTCCTCTTCAATGTACACAGGAATAAAGAAAGACTTCTCCAATGAAGAATATGATTTCCATAATAAATCAGCTATTAAAAACTTCAGTTTTGTAAACAAAAATGGTGCGAAACTTCCGCAGCCTTTAAGGAATTCTCCAGCTTAAACAGAAGGACACTTGAACATTTTGTGCAGCGTCGCTGGCGTAATACACAGAGTATGGATAGACCATACGTCTAGGAACGCACAGCATTAGAAATAATAGTAATCAACAATAAAATGAAATAAAAAAAGAAAAGAAACTGCCTAGTTTGTCGATAACTTAAAGGCGTCCATCGTTTAATGCAATGGAGAGGAAATTCTGAAACGTCTTTTTATACTTTCGATATTTTTTGATCGCAAAATATTCCGCAGTCAGGTACATATGATAACCATTAAGAGTTAACGTTTTGTCGGTCACCATGTAATAAAGAAATTGGCCCGTTAACCAGGTATAACTATTATTCTTAGATTCTGGAAAGAGCCGCCAATCAGGGTGAAGTACGTCTTGTAACTGTATGGAATTCTCTGACGTTCTGTTGATAAGTGCCAGTTTCTTCCGTGTCCAAGTCCATATTTGATTCTGATCCCTACACAGCAATATATGATGCAGTGTCTCCACGAGATTACATTTTGTACAGAGTGGTGATGGTCGAAGCTTAATGTTGAACAGTTTTTCTCCGGTGGGGATTACTTCATTGACCACGTCATACCAAACCGAACTGACGCCGGATCGAAGAAAAGGATTACTAATATTCTTCCAGATCTGCTTCCAATTTCTGCTCACATATTTTTGCTCGATCAGCTAACACAGCGTTGCAGTCAAAGCAGCTACACGAATTGTCTTAAAGCACATCTCCCTCCACGCTACAGCACAAATTCAATGCCTCTCCTTATATTTAATACATATAAATACATTTTGATGTTAAGAATGTTCTTTTAATTTGACATTTAATTGGAAAATATCCTAAAATTACATAATAAATGGTGTTTGTTTGAAAGAAACACATCGGCACTCGTTTACACTGTGCTAAATATTCATAATAATAAATTATGGTGCACAAAAAAGTTATTTTATGTTACCACTGAGAACGTACTTCTAATTATAGTGGGCGTGTTGATTTTTGTTTAATGTCACACCACTTGTAGAAAAAACGTCCTTTTCTGAAGGCCATGCCAGGCCTTTCTTGTCGGTGTGATGCGTTCAACAATGGCACCGTTGTCGAATACGGTCATTACTTGACCTGGAAATAAAACATTGTTCCAAGCCACAAGAACAAAATCCTGCTCCTGTAAGGAACATTTTAACATTTCTTTATCTTCTTTCTTTTCGTTATCTGGAAGATTACTACGAAGAGGTTGATAAGAGGCCGGAAGTTTGCACAACGCTCATTTGTTGGCGTATAAATGTCATCTTCAGAAGTAAGTCACTTTCTCCTGAGTTCCTAATACTATACGCCATTTTTAGGTTATAAACACGTTGTTCCCTAAATATATTAATTTTCCTGGGCGTTCTTTATCTACATAATTAGAACAAAAGTTATTTTGTAAAGGAATGTACACTACTGGCCATTAAAATTGCTACACCAAGAACAAATGCAGATGATAAAAGGGTATTGATTGGACAAATATATTGTACTAAAACTGACATGTGATTACATTTTCACGCAGTTTGGGTGCATAGATCCTGATAAATCAGTACCCAGAACAACCACCTCTGCCTGGACATTGAGTCAAACAGACCTTGGATGGCTTGTACAGGTACAGATGCCCACGCAGCTTCAACACGATACGTTACAGTTCATCAAGAGTAGTGACTGGCGTATTGTGACGAGCCAGTTACTCGGTCACCATTGAGCAGACGTTTTCAATTGGTGAGAGATCTGGAGAATGTGCTGGGCATGGCAGCAGTCGAACATTTTCCGTATCCAGAAAGGCCCGTACAGGACCTGCTGAAATGTAGGGTATCGCAGGAATCGAATGAAGGGTAGAGTCACGGGTCGTAACACATCTGAAATGTAACGATCACAGTTCAAAGTGCCGTCGATGTGAACAAGAGGTGAATGAGACGTATAACCAAGGGCACCCCGTACCATCGCGCCGGGTGATACGCCAGTATGCCGATGAATACACGCTTCCAATGTGCGTTCACCGCGATGTCGCCAAACACTGATTCGACCATCATGATGCTGTAAACATAACCTGGGTTCATCCGAAAAAATGACGTTTGCCATTCGTGCACCCAGGTTCGTTGTTGCGTACACCATCACAGGCGCTCCGCCGACCGCGGTGGCCGAGGTGACTGAGGCGCTCCAGTCACGGTCAGCACGGCCACTACGGTCGGGTGTTCGAATCCCCCCTCGGGCATGGATATTTGTGCCGTCCTTGTTTGTAAGTAGTTCATAAGTAGTTTGTAAGTTTAGGGACTGATGACCCCGTAGTTAAGTCCCATAAGCTTAACAAACATTTGAACAGGCGCTCCTGTCTGTGATGCAGCGTCAACGGTAATCGCATCCATGGTTTCCGAGTTGATAGCCCATGCTGCTGCCAACGTCGTCGAACTGTTCGTGCAGATGGTTGTTGTCTTGCAAACGTCCCCATCTGTTGACTCATGGGTCGAGACGTGGCTGCACGATCCGTTACAGCCATGCGGATAAGATGCCTGTCATCTCGACTGCTAGTGATACGAGGCCGTTGGGATCCAGCACGGCGTTCCGTATTGCCCTCCTGAACCCACCGATTCCATATTCTGCTAACAGAATCGCGACCAACGCGAGCAGCAATGTCGCGATACGATAAACCGCAATCGAGATAGGCTGCAATCCGACCTTTATCAAAGTCAGAAACGTGATGGTAAGTATTTCTCCTCTTTACACGAGGCATCACAACAACGTTTCACCAGGCAACGCCGGTCAACTGTTGTTTGTGTATGACAAATCGGTAGGAAACTTTCCTCATGTCTGCACGTTGTAGGTGTCGCCACCGGCGCCAACCTTGTGCGAATGCTCTGAAAAGCTAGTCATTTGCATATCATAGCATCTTCTTCCTGTCGGTTAAATTTCGCGTCTGTAGCACGTCATCTTCATGGTGTAGTCATTTTAATGGCCAGGAGTGAATATAAAACGTACATTTTACGTTACCTTGCTTGCAACTTCAGTGGGCAGCGCGGTGAAAGTAGAAGTTTTCTGGCAGCGACGATCCTTGCTTTCACTACACAACAGTGTAACGTTAAATGTGAGAAGACTCGAAAAGCAGATGTAATTCTGAGGGCAGTCATCTGTACACGTGCATCACAGATCGCCCAGACCTGATTTAAAACAGTGTTTTCTTGTTGGTCCAAGTGTACACACCTGGGCTGAAGTAACCTGAGTTTACGGTACTATGAATTAAGTTGTGAGTTTTCAGAGTTGTAAAGTCCATTTTGAAACGCCTTGTGTAGTTTACGGTCAATCAGAAGCCGTTCCTACTGCTTTCCATGATCCTCAGGAAAGAAATTGCAGTCTACAACTACCTGTGTATAGTGAGCAACGCCGGCCGCGGTGGCCGAGGGGACTGAGGCGCTCCAGTCACGGTCTGCACGGCCACTACGGTCGGGGGTTCGAATCCCCCCTCGGGCATGGATATTTGTGCCGTCTTTAGAATAAGGTAGTTGATAAGTAGTTTATAAGTTTAGGGACTGATGACCCCGTAGTTAAGTCCCATAAGCTTAACAAACATCTGAACATAATGTGCAACGGGTCTGGGTGATGTGTCTACGTTAAGAGGTTTCGCAATAATAGCAATGGGTGGTCACTTATTGATTTAGTAACTTTATATTCTATTTAATTTAATGCTGTCTTACCAACAAAAGTTATATAAAGGCAAAATACCTATAAACAATGTTCTGTATTAAATCCAGCCGACACCGTTCTCAAATAACAATGAAATAAATGAAGCAAATATTCAATTCTGGAAAGTGACACCTCTCTTCGCAGTACTTCACATTCTTCACTTCAATTAGTTCATGAGACTGAATTTCTACAATGCACTCAACTATCACTAAGCTGTAAATCCATGTTATACTAAACTTTATCCCACCTTTACTTTCCAAAAGAAATTAAAAGAAATAATCAATGAAAGTAATTACGCCGGCCGCGGTGGCCGAGGGGACTGAGGCGCTTCAGTCACGGTCTGCACGCCCACTGCGGTCGGGGGTTCGAATCCCCCCCCTCGGGCATGGATATTTCTGCCGTCCTAGTTCGTAAGTAATTTATAAGTAGTTTGTAAGTTTAGGGACTGATGACCCCGTAGTTAAGTCGCATAAGCTTTACAAACATTTGAACATTTGATTTGAAAGTAATTACATTCATCTTATGTAAAATATTAAGAATAATAAGTAATAAATTCACCTCAACTGTCACAAACCACAGAAACGAAGAATGTGCGTATTACTGGGAAGTGTGCAATGAGGATGTTCCGAAACTTAAGGAAACTCTATCCCAGGTAGCGATATTAGAATTGACAATGTCGATATATGAATGATTAGTTTATTATACTTTCAACCCCTTTTTCTTTACCCTAACCGAACTCAACAATCACTGTTATAAATTAATTAAATGGAGTCTCACTGAGTGGAAATCTATATTAATAATAATAGAAAAACAAACTCAAAAATTCATTAATGTAGTAAATAAATGTATTGACACTTATCTTGCACTGATAGGTTCCAAACCTCATCTGGTGCCAGCTTCAGTTTCTCCATCTACCACCCGATCCTCTCGCTTGGCTACCAGACGCGATCCTTCCCCGACCGACTCCAGACTGCTACCCTTCTTACACAGAGGCAAAACCACCGCCAAAGATAATCTTACTTCACCGAAACAAAGATGGCTGTTTAAGTTGTTACCAAACTATATAGCGTAAACTTAGGATTCGATATTTCCATTCAGTAGTCCCCTTACAAGTGTCATACATTTGAAAGCGCGCGTACGGTTTCTAAATGTTTACCAATCATGTAAATGATATCGGCCCGGTATTAACCTAGTGGCATGTGGAAAACCGCCTAAAACCACATATAGGCTAGCCGGCGCAGGACCGCTCGTTAATACGCTGAACGGATTCCAACCGGACCTCGAAGCTGCTCCCCGTCCCTAAAGGGGTGCTTTAACACGCTCTAGTATCCGCGCGGACTGTAGTTCTTACGAAAGTAGGCTATCACTAGGCATTAAATAGTCAAAGCCGTTTGTAATCGTTATTTCAGTTTGAACTGCCTGGTTCGTTTTAAACATTAATTCTTTTTAATGTTCAGATCTTTGTAAAGCTTATGAGACTTACAAACTACTTATGAAATTCCCTATACTAAAGACTACACAAAAACCCATGCCCGAGGGGGGATTCGAATCCCTGACGGGGAACGGCCTCGCACATCGTAGCATAGCGCCTCAATGCGGTCGGCCGCTCCGCCGAGGCTTAAAATGAACAGGTATTCACTTTCGGTGTGCAGCTTACAAAACATATCGTTCCTAACAAGATATCTTTTCTTTTTCTGTTGCAGGTCACCATCAAAGACTGGAGCCTGGCGGACATTTGACGTAGTGGATAAAGGTACCGTTTCTTGGCATTTAGTCTTCCTAGCGTCAAGTGTGGCCTGACATAGTGATGTTTTGTTCTGATCGCAAGGCTGAATTTCACTGACGTACACTGACAGGTATAAAAATTTGTATACCGGCTTTGAGTTTTCCGATTCAGGATTTATTTCTGAAACAGTGTATATGGATAAAGGAAATGACTACGGTTAAAGATGGATAGGTAAAGCGGTATGCAGGTACGAGGCGTCGATCCATGCAGAAACATATTAATATGTGGTGTAACCTGCACAGGCTGTAATGCGTAGATGATTCTGGCTCCCATTCAATAATCCACCCTGCAAATACTGTCCTGGGATAGATTACACCTTCTTGACTTGTTTACGTAGTTCTGCAACAATTGAGCAGTGTTTGTGGGGGAAACCGTGTGCCATAAGGGTTTTTTATCACAAAATGTAATGTTTGTTTCGCATAAACAATGATTTCATTGGATAACTAGATGACCCGGTGAACTTCGTATCACTTACCTCTTAATATAAATCATACTAATTTAAATCATATGTATTTTAGACTCAGTAGCTTTATAAAGGCATTTGCTTTGAACGTCAAATGCGAAAATTTTTTATCGCAATCGTATGAATGCTATTGATATCCCAAAGAAAAGAGCTCTTTCAGTTTTCCGCAAATTTTCCTATTTTCTGACCAACTATTCCAAACTTTTACTTCACTCAAACCTTCCTCTCACTTTGAACGTCGAATGTGCAAAATTTTATCGCAATAAGATGAATGGTATTAATATTTCATAGAAAAATCTTTCTATTTTTTTCTGTATTTTCCAGTTTTCCGTGAAACTTTTCCGAATTTTTATTTCATAAGAACGTTACTCTTGCTTTGAACGTGAAATATGCATAATTTTATCGCAACTAGACGAATGATATCCCATTGAAAAAAAGCTCTTTCAGTTTCTCGCGAATTTCCAAATTTTCCGTGTAACTTTCCCGAATTTTTAGTTCATAAGAAAGTTCATCTTTCGTTGAACGTCAAATGATCAAAATTTTATCGCAAGCGGATGAACGGTTCTCAACTTATATTATTGAGTACATTTAGAAACACATTGAAAAAGAAACTTGGTTCGAATTTTGCGACTTTCCTTTATAATTGCCTCAATTTTTTTAGTGTAAACTTTTGCAAGACCATAATGAACAAAACAACAAAAGAATTACCCCTGTCCGTCGTGCGAATAGTCAGTTATAGTGCTGAATTCAATCAAAAACACATTGAAAAACGCACTTTCAGTTTTCTCAAATTTTGCAATTTTCCGGTAGATTTTCCAAAAATAATTATTTCATACAAACCTTGTCCTGTCAAGCCGTACTCAAGTGATGCTCCTACAACCACGTGGCAATTGATTTTTATTCGTAGAAAAAAAATCGCTTTCGGTTTTTCCTAAAATTTTCCTACTTTCCGGACGACTTTTCCAACTTTTTATTTGATGCAAACCTTCATCTAGCTTTCAACGTGAAATGTATAAAATTTCGTCACAATTGGACGAACTGTATTAATAGCTCACTGGAAAAAGCTGTTTCAGTTTTTCCCGATTTTCCTCTTTTCCGGCCAACTTTTCCATATTTTAACACCGTTTAAACCCTCCCTGGACTTACACGAATATTTCAAGACTAAAATTAGTCAAATCGGTTCATCCGTTCTCGAGTTTTACCGAGACTAACGAACGGCAATATATATATATAGTCTGTTCGGTGTACGTTTATCACGTCTGAACCACAAGACATAAAGAACTAAAAATTTGTACACTTACTAATGTCGACCCGGGGAAGGCTTTAGGCACGGTTTTATGGCGATCGGATAGCTATTTATGTTAATGTGAATTTCTGTTCGGTGTAAGCTTATCACGTCCGAATGACAAGACCCAAACACTTAAATATTTGTACAGTTACTAATTTATACATGAGGAATGTTTTAGGCACGGTTTTATAGAGATCTGATAGATATTTAAAAAAATATAATGCGAAATGCGGAACAATACTCTTTGAAAATTATATTTACTCTTTGAAAATGGTTTTATTGGTTGCACTGTTGCTTGAGGGTTGATAATGATAAAAGGGTGGAGTATATTGGGATGGAAAGTTATCGGTATATATAAAACTCGTGTGTATGTGTGTGTGTATGTGTGTGTGTGTGTGTGTGTGTGTGTGTGTTAATATTTCGCTCTGCAGGGAAAACTACAGAACGCAAACGAATGGTCTGTGTGTAATTGTTGTCCGAAGTCTCCCGTTGTACACCACAGCAGTTCCATGCCGATAGCTATAAGGGGGTGGAAGATATGGTGGTTGAAAGTCGTCAAATAATAAAATAATTCGGACTGAAGGTCAGCGATGACATTTGCGACTCTATAGCAAGGAGGTTACATACAGCGAAACGTGATGCCACAGACTATATGTTTGGTCTATGCGTGCTACAATGTCTTCAGCTTTTCTTTCTCTATAAGGATAAGCATACGAGTAAGGAAATATAAGAATAAATAAATAAAGGAGTAGAAAAGAAATTTCTTTTAATAGATCTCTTAAAAAAGATTTGACGTTTCGCGCATTACATCAAGTGATCGATCTGTGATATCATTACAATCATTATTGTTGAATTTCGTGATTGGATTCTTCGTAACGAGTGCATTTTACGTGTGATTTATTATTTCTGATATATTCTCTGATAAATGTAACATGTTTTTAGAATAAAGGAGATGGACAGACAGTGGATAGGAAAAGTCCTAACTCAAGCCTCGAATAATTAAATAAATACCCGGGAAAAGCCGGGGGAACACATTGTTGGGGCGATCTATAATTGTTTAATAAGAGGTTTTCAGCCAAGATCGCTTTCTTCTTTTAATTACATGACCGGTTTCGGCGTGCTAGACGCCATCTTTGACCTGTCGTAATTTTTTACATTACTGCTGTAACAATAATTTCTAATTGTTGTTACAGCAGTGATGTAAAAAATTACGATAGGTCGAAGATGGCGTCTAGCACGCCGAAACCGGTCATGTAATTAAAAGAAGAAAGCGATCTTGGCTGAAAACCTCAATATACAACATTATTGAAAAAAAAAATCAATAGAACAAATAAAGAACAGGAATATTTAAATATTTTTGTATTTAATTACAATAGCATTTTTAATAACTCAGTTCCCTCACTGACAAATGTTTCTGTAAAGAATGTGGCTTTTCTGATCTATGTAGGAAGCAAATAGAGAATATATTTCTTCTTTTCATCACCTATTTCAGGTGATGGATTTAACCTGGGAAAAGTCTCTGGACGTTCCACATTTTTCTCTGTATAACTTAACTCGAAGACTGAATAAGCACTCCGTTCCTCAATTTCACTGAAGGATTTCTTGACAAGAACTTTGTTGGGTTTGCTCACGTTAATTAAGGAGAGTTGTGTGAGCTTGAGTTTTGCTGTAAAGATATACAGATCTGCTACTGCACCAATATCAAAGTAGTCCTACCGTAGCCTGCTAACGACGGTCAAGAGTGTTGTCAACTTGACTGATATGACTATAGTTCAGGCGCTATATCGGTGTTGGAGCAGCCCCTGATCACAGGCAACACTCATGGCACAAGTGGTGTACCGGGAAACACTCAAGAGGATGCAAATGATAAAGTAGCAATATGCAGGGTGTTTCACTAAGTGTGTTTGCCTCTGTAACTTATAAAATAATAGGTGACGGGAGATTTTAATGCGGTAGGTCAACACAAGAAATGTTACACTTTCTGCGGAGCTATGAACATAGTTTATTGTATCATTTTCCAAAGAGTTACAGCACAAAGGTATAATTTTTTAAACGGAACAATAGTTTTTTCTATCGTGTATTGGATTCGTTGAAACCAGCTGCGGCCAAATCAATTGAAACTACATTCCTATCACTGTTAGTTTGGGAGCTACAACCCTTCAAAGTTCCGGGGGCGGAGGCTGCGATAGCGTAGCTGACTGGCCGAGTCGCTATCCCCTGGGGCACGGCCCACTGTCTCACGACCACCAGCCAGTCAGCTACGCTGTCGTAGCCTCCGCCCACTAAACTTTGAAGGGTTGTAGCTCCCAAACTAACAGTGATAGGAATGTAGTTTAAATTGATTTGGACGCAGCTGATTTCAACGAATCCAATGCACGATAGAAAAAACTATTGTTTCATTTAAAAAATTATATCTTTGTGGTGTAACACTTTGGAAAATGATACAATAAACGATGTTCACAGCTCCGCAGAAAGTGTAACATTTCTTGTGTTGACCTACCGCATTAAAATTTCCCGTCACCATTTTATAAGTTACAGAGGCAAACACACTTAGTGAAACACCCTGTATACGTAACTCACACTGGGACATCCGCTTCTCTTTGCCGGTCTTAAACAACCTTTTGTAACAGATTTGTTGTGCCAGTAGTAAAAGGTGGTTGCTTACCGTACTTGGTTCTAAACATCCGTTGAACAGTTGTAGCACACTTTCTTTTGTCGAACACCAGCACACCGGAAGCTCGATCCGGACCTGAATTTATCATGTTTGCGACTAGCGCCGACTATCGGCAAATTACCAAACTACGCTGTGGCGGTATGCATAAAAAAAATTTTAGACACATAATTTGTTTTTGTGTGATAATCCCTAAAATATTCTGGCACAAATAAGGTGATATTAATTATTTTGTCAAGTAGGCTCTACCACAGAGATCGTGTAAAAAAACACTAAAGTATGACGCGTTTCAAGGGTCAAGCCCTCATCGTCAGATAAACTATACAAGAATATTAAAATCTGGGAAAATAAAAATCTAAAACGTAATAGAAAACGTGGTTACTTCCCTTGTAACCGTGTCCCCGCAGGAAGCTCCTCAGCATACTCAGCTTCGTCAGTATTAAAAACAGTCCCCAGTACTGGCGGCGCATAACACTACCGAAATGCACGGAGTCAACAACACGACTGGGGCGCACGTATGCACATGAAAACAAAGACCTCTCGGGTTTTAAGATTCTTGTGTAGTTTATCTGATGATGAGGGCTTGACCCTTGAAACGCGTCATACTTTAGTGTTTTTTACACGATCTCTGTGGTTGAGCCTACTTGACAAAATAATTAAGTATACAACCTGACCTCACGTCCATTATGGATATAATTAAAGCGATATTACACTCGTGACACCACCAGGAAATTCCTTCCTGACTTCCCAGTCTCTGTTTTTCTTCTATCTGAACAAACTTTACATGCCGCGTGGGGTTTGCTTTTTTTTCTCCGTCGCAGGTATCTTCTGCACAAAATGTCTTCCTTTGAGTCTGTTAGATTAGCCACAAGCGTTGTTTCCATGTGTGCTCTTTTGAAGAGGGTCTCTCCAACGTGAAGAAGAAATATCTTAAGACTACATTTTTTCTGTCTTCAGCATTTCTTGTCTTCTTGTATATAATACGCATTTGTAAGACACATAAGAAACAAGAGTAAAATTTTTTTTCCACCATTTGAACTGCATCCTGCTAAATGGATAGTAAGCCACCTTTTGATCAGAACGACCTACTTATGTTTTGTGTTGTAGTCCAATACCGCAACTGGTTTCATCTTGTTGATGCGCGTTGTGACACGTTGAAAGCATCAACACTTCCCTTGTATCTTTCCACTTCGAGCAAAGTAAATGTTCTCGCCTCATAAAAATCACAGCCGCCCGAGTCTAACTCGAGCTCAGGCCGCTCGGCAATACCATGCAGCCCGAGTCAGACTCGGGCGCCGTCACGAATGTGCTAATTGACGTAATCAAGTGGCACACCACTGTAGTAAAACAGAATGAAGTCAGAATGGTAGATCGGGCAAAACAGCTGCTTAGCGGCCGATATTCACATGCTGCCCCATCGTAGTTGAGCGTCGTGTGTGTCCCGTGTTAGACCTGTTGCACGGGGTGCTTGTTTAACGCGTTTGTTCTGAACTGAGAACGGGACAATGAACGAGCAAAGGATCAGTTTATAGTTTTAAGCTTGGCAAGACACCTAAAGGAACGCTTGCGATACTGATACTAGTTTATGGGGATCACGCACTGTCCGTGAAGTGTGTGTGCGAGTAGTTCGCCCGTTTTCGAGAAAGCCGGCAAAGTGTTTGTGAGAATCCCCGTAGAGGACAACATTGAGAAAGTGAGGACATTAAATACGAACGATCGTTGGCTGTGCACATCACATGAAATTGGATGAACTGCAGATTAACCGTGAATCCGTGTGACAAGTTCTTACCCAAAAGTTAGGGAAGAAGAAAATCTGTTTTGTGCTTGATTACTTAACTGACAATGAGAAGCAGGCACATTTAGAGTAGTCTTGTGTAGTTCGCGAACGAACTAGTTCGGAAGAGCGCTCCCACAGGCGATCTACGCGAACTAGTTCGCAGATCCCTCGCTTCTTAGTTCGTCCGCTCTTTTTCCCAAGTCTGACGGGGCACAACGAGAAGACGCGAGAGCGCGCAGAATCGAGATTCCCTCTCCTGTCAGTTACCGTCATTTCGAGCTGAGATGCAGCACACCTGTAGTTTCATAGACATTGCCCAAACATAAGGTAATAGCACACGCTTGGCCAACACTGATCATTATATAAAAAAGCTGTCATAACAAAAGAAAGACCTCTTTTGGTAGCGGTAGCAAAAGCCATAAAGAGCGGACGAACTAAAAAGACCGACCTACTTCCCGGCCGAGCTGCGAACTAAAAGAAGAGCTACCGATCGAGAAACTGAAACATGCGCGTTCGATCGCGAACTGAAATATGTGCAATCGTTCGCGAACTAAAGCATTCGTTACCGGTCGCGATCTATTATGCCAAACGTATCTCGCTTCTTAGTTCGTTGGATTCTTTTCCGAAGACCGACGGGCAATAGCGAGAGGGCGCGCAGCAGAATTAAAAATCACGTGTTTGCCTTCTGCTGATGAGAGCCATTTCGAGGTGAGCGTCTGCCTGCTCAATTTCATAGTTTAGTGCTACAAAATTTGTTTTGAAGTATTCTGCAGTATCTGACTAATAAATTCCATAATGCCAACATACAGAGATAACTCTAAACTTGAACACGAGAAATTATGCACAAACTGTTTCTTTTGGTTTGCGTGACATCGTTCGCGGCTCAAGCAGCAAGCGCATGAAGCAGCTAGGTGGGGGAACTTCTCCCTCCACTTGTACGCGGAGACCACGTCGCTCAGCCGCCACTGGGAGCGGACGAACTAAAAGAACGAACTAGTTAGCTGTAGAGCCGCGAACTAAAGTGAGCGCTCCCGATCGCGAAATATTATGCGCAAGTCTAGTTTAGAGGCTTCCTTGGAATTTGTCGAATCGGCATGCTCTTCAACCATATTGTCACTGAGGATGAAAACTGGACTACGGTCGGGGGTTCGAATCCCCCCCTCGGGCATGGATATTTGTGCCGCCCTTAGTATTAGCTAGTTTATAAGTAGTTTGTAAGTTTAGGGACTGATGACCCCATAGTTAAGTCCCATAATGTTAGCAAACATTTGAACATTTTGTTAATTCAAAATATATGGGACGGTTACTAAAAAACGGGACGATATACGTACCGTATTTACTTTGTCGGGACAATGGGACAGTTGGGCAAAATAAGGGAGGATGCCGTAAAATACTGGACGTCTGGTCACCCTAGTGTAGGGGCCTTTTTTTTATTTTATTTTATTTTATTTTTTTTATTTTTTTTTTATTTATTTTTTTTATTTTTTACTGTCGTGGCTCCCTACTCCCCTACACCCCCTCCTTTCGCTCACCATTAAAGCCTTCGTCGGCTAAGAATCAAAAGGGTCCCCCGATGGTTTTTTTTTATGTATTGATGTTCTTCTTTTGGTAATCCCGTGGTCCTCTTGTGTAAAACGCAAACTGAGCCAAAAGAAGGAAGAATCCGCTAACTTCATATCGGATGCGAAGAAAGAATAATAAGAAGAGAGAAATCAAAGAATCCGTTCTGGACGAAACACACCACAGTGTGCATAGAGAACCAAACACAAATAGTCCAGTGTTCATTCACTATCAAGAAAACAGCATAAACTGACAAAGTAAAAGTCACCCGGTACAATGCACCAGAAAAATTAAAAAAAAAAAAAAAAAAAAACCGTAAAATCAACACTAATAAAATGACCAGGGGCAAGCCGGCCACAAATACACAGAAACCAAAACACAAAACTATCCAGTGTCCATGCACTGTCGATAGAACGCATGAGAGATAAACAATTAAAAGAAAGGCACTCGGCTTAGGTGTGGCGGCAGAGCGCCTGCGGAATGCGGCAGTGTGACGTCAGAGACGGGCGCGGTCAGTTCGCGTGCGGACTGCGGACGGCTGGGGCTGTGCCCTCCAGCAGCCTGGAGCCTGTAGCCTGGAGAAGGCCGGTGCTGGACTCGCGCCGGCTCCCAGTGAAAGCGGCGCCCCACCGCCTCCAGCTGGTGTTACGTGAGCGCCGGCAGCCAGTGGTCAGCGTCATTAACGTGAGCCGGCGAGCGCCAATCACTGCAGCCGCCTCTCGCCTGACGGTCCTGGCTGCAGGAACTCGTCCTATCTCCGCTTCCTCCAGCAACACCGACTCGACACACGCCATGCTGTCCACTTCAATGGCGATACCGAAGTTACCGGACAAAATATTAGTTACGGTTCCGTAGGCTTTGGTGTGGCTGAGACCCACTCCAAGGATATGGTCAGAAGTAAACGAATCAATTGCTGCTTCAAATCACAATTCATTGAAACAAATGGTAGGCAATCTATATCTATAAATGTGAATGTCTGTTCGGTGTACGTTTATTACGTCTGAACCACAACACATAAAGAGCTAAAAATTTGTACAGTTACTAATGTCTACTCGGGGAAGGCTTTAGACACGCTTTTATGGCGATCGGATAGCTATTTATCTATATAGCACGGTTTTATAGCTGTATGATAGATACTTCGTAATTTGAAGAATATAACGCGAAATGCGGAACAATAATGATTCCTTGAAAATTATATTTACTCTTTGAAAATGGTTTTATTGGTTGCATTGCTTCTTGAGGGTTAATAATGATAAAAGGGTGGAGTATATTCGAATTCAAAGTTATCGGTGTATATAAAATTCTACGCGCGTGCAGTGAAAACTACAGAACGCAAACGAATGGTCTGTGTGTAATTGTTGTCCTAAGTCTCCCGTTGTACAGCATAGCAGTTCCATGCCGACAGCTATAAGAGTGTGGAAGATATGGTGGTAGAAAGTCGTCAAATTATAAAAAAATTTCGGACTGACGGCCAGCGATGACGTTTGCGACTCAATAGCAAGGAGATTAGGTACAGCGAAACGTGATGCCACAGACCATATCTTTGGTCTATGCGTGTTACAATGTCTTCAGCTCTTTCTCTGTAAGGATAAGCATACAAATAAGGAAATATAAGAATAAATAAATAAAGCAGTAAAAAAGAAATTTCTTTTAATACATCTCTTTAAAAAATCGATGTGTCGTTTCGCGCTATACATCAAGTGATCCATCTGTGATATTATTACAATCATTATTGTTTAATTTCGTGATTGAATTCTTCGAAACGAGTACATTTTTACCTGTGATTTCTTATATATTCTCTGATAAATGTAACGTGTTTTTAGAAAAAAAGAAGATGGACAGAGTGTGTGTGTGTGTGTGTGTGTGTGTGTGTGTGTGTGTGTGTGTAGTTATTAGGTTAGTTTAAGTAGTTTCTAAGTCTAGGGGCTGATGACCATAGCAGTTTGGTCCAATATATTTACAAACATTTGAATATGAGCAGTGCTAGTGCGTTGTGCTGGGTAAGACAGTTCTAGTCATGACACTAAGAAGAAATCACACAGTTTTTGTTGACCGTAGTTCAAAAAGATCATTTCCTAAGTTTGATCGTATATGCATTGCTACTTCCTGTCAGCAGCGACCAGCGATTATCAAGAAAGTTCAAATGATGTGAAGTTATGGGATCTAACTACCTCGGATACCGATCCCTAAACTTACAAACTACTTCAACTATTTACCATGGTACGTCTGTTCTTAAGGAACAGCCGTTGCTGATGGTCCGCAGCTATAAATTTTAAATATACATATATTACTTCGCAATTTGCGAGAATTTCCGAATTTAGCTGCCCTTCTTCAGTTGGTCTATCATTTTGTAACATGTGAAAATTTGTGCCGAACCGGGACTCGAACCCGGCTCACCCGCTTTTTGCGAGCGGTCGCCTTAACCACTCAGCCAGCGTGTCCGAGTGGAATTGGCGTCGGATGTTCTCTTTCCGTATCCCTAGAGATGTCGGTCGATCACGATACACTTGTGACTTCAGGTAACCCCAAAGCCAATAATCGCACGATCATCATCAAACGACGCGTGCTAGAGATCTTTCACGCGTCTAGCAATATGGGGTGTTTTTGGTTCTCATAAAACCCCATGTCATTCCAAGCATATGTGACAATTTTACTTCTCTATCTACATTATTCAGTGATTCATTAAGTTTTCAAATTTATACTGACTTTTTGATCACCCGGTATTTCAACTGGGAGCAACCCTGAGAGGAACGCCATCATGCTCAACAATGGTTTTCGTGCATCCACCGTCGTGTTTCGACTCGAACAACACGTAACAGCCTGCACGACGTGCAACTTCACTAGTGACGTGCATGCTCAGGCCTCCCTTTGACATCTGGAGCCGGCCGCGGTGGCCGAGGGGACTGAGGCACTTCAGTCACGGTCTGCACGGCCACTACGGTCAGGGGTTCGAATCCCCCCTCGGGCATGGATATTTGTGACGTCCTTAGTGTTAGCTAGTTCATAAGTAGTTTGTAAGTTTAGGGACTGATGACCCCGTAGTTAAGTCCCACAAGCTTTACAAACATTTGAACATTTTTTGACATCTGGACACTACGCAGCGCGGCGCACATGGGCCCAACAGCGTGCTGAACGGACTCGTCAGATTTGGTCAGATCAGGTCGTATTCAGCAGTGAGACTCGGATCTGCCTACAACCAGAGGCAGTCTGGTCAGCCTGAACGTCTCTGACACAACGTGCAGCAAGGCGGCGGCTCCCCGCTGTTCTGTGGGGCCACCGTCCACCACTGGTAGTCGTAGAACGCGAACAGAAGGCTATAAGAAACACGAATGACGTCCTTCGCACTAAAATTCAACCACATCGGCAGCATTTCGGCGAGGGATTCGTCTTAATGGATCACAATTATAGTGCACATCTTGTCAATACGTTCTTTCTTGACATCGAAAGCTCAGGTATGCTGCAATGTGGCAAATATTGGTGCAGCAAGGTTTGTTCGTGCATTGTCCTGCTAATAAAATAAAAATAATTTCGTGTGGCTCTTTTGCCTGGTGCAAGTCTTCCAATTGGACGCCACTTCGGCGACTTGCGTGTCCCTAGCCTACCCCAGTTATCCAACCGGGAAAAGGGGACGTACAGCTTAACGTGGAATCCAAACCACGTGTCGTTTCTGGCGACTCCTCACATCGTTGAGATGTGAAACATGGGTTAAAGTGCAGACTGAAAAATCCGAGGTCCGACCGGGTTTTGAACCCGCGACCCTTCGATTTCCAGTCGAGCACTTTACCCCAAGACCACCGAGCCCGACGTCCTGCTAAAAATATCGTGCAGAAAGGACATGGCTTCGGGTCACAGGATGTTATTCACCTAAGTCAATCTGGTCAACAGTGCCTGGACACGCAATAGCGTCCCATACCGTAACGACTTTGCACTGTACGGCCGGCCGCGGTGGCCGAGGAGACTGAGGCGCTTCAGTCACGGTCTGCACGGCCACTACGGTCGGGGGTTCGAATCCCCCCTCGGGCATGGATATTTGTGCCGTCCTAGTTCGTAAGTAGTTCATAAGTAGTTTGTAAGTTTAGGGACTGATGACCCCGTAGTTAAGTCCCATAAGCTTTACAAACATTTGAACATTTTTTTGCACTGTACGTCTTCTCCGTGTCGGCAGCGAACGAAATTCCGGCCATCAGACAAAGAGATTGTGGATGTCCTAAAACACTATCTGATGCCATTCCTGTCGCCAGTGATGTCGTTCCATACGCCATTGTTGCATAGCATCTTTCTGAATATTAGAGGTAGGCGGAGAAGTGGACGACCCGCACGTGATCCATGCCATAATAAACGGCGTCGGAATGTCACCCCTGACAGTAAACCAGAGCCATTCGGATGAGATGCGGACTTCTCGGGCGGCAGGGGGGGGGGGGGACGGTGATCTTGGTTATGCGATCTGACCCACGTGGTATTAATATAAATATTGAAATGTTTGTAGAACTATGGGAATAAATTGCTTAGTTTAACGGTCCTTAGATTTGTAAACTACTTGAAGGAACTTACGCTAAGGAACACACACACACACACACACACACACACACACACACACACACACACACATATATATATATATATATATATATATATATATATATATATATATATATATATATATATATATATATATATATCCTCCGCATTAGATCAGCAACCCACATCTGTCTGAATCTGCTTACTGTATCCATCTCTTATCTCTTGGTCTTCCTCTGCGGTTTTTCCCTCCAACGCTAAATTCACAATTCCCTGATGTTTAAGAATGTTTCCTACCAATCGATACTTTCTTTTAGTCAAGGTATGCCAGAAATTCCTTTTCTCCCAAATTCTGTTCAGTACCTCCTCATTAGTTACGCGATCCACCCACCTAATCATCAGCATTCTTCTGTAGCACCACATTTCAAAAGCCTCTATCCTCTTCCTGTCCGCACTGTTTATCGTCCATGTTTCACTCCCATACAAGGCAACACTCCACACAAATGCCTTCAGAAAGGACTTCCTTAGGCTTAAATCAACAATTGATGTTCGCAAATTTCTCTTTTCAAAAATGCTTTTCTACCCATTGCCATTCTGCATTTTATATCCCCTGTACTGCGACCGTCATTTGTTATTTTACGGCCCAAGTAACAAAACTCATCTACCAACTTTGTTTCTTTACCTAATTCCTTCAGCATCACCTGATTTTGTAAGACTGTACTCCATTACCCTTGTTTTGCTCTTGTTAATGTTCATCTTATATGCACCTTTCAACACACTGCCCATTCCGTTCAACTGCTCTTCCAGGTCCGTTGCTGTCTCTTCACAGAATTACTATGTCGTCAGCAAAACGCAATATTTTCAATTCTTCACCCTGAACTTTATTTCCTTCTCCAAATTTCTCCTTGCTTTTCTTTATAGCTTGCTCAGTGTACAAATTGAGTAACATTGGAGAAAGGCTACAACCCTGTCTTACTCCCTTTTCAGCCACTGCATCCCTTTCATGCCCTTCAACTTTGGCAACCGCTTTCTGGTTTTTGTACAAGTTGTAAATAACCTTACGCTCCCTATATTACCCGAGGGAGAACTCGACCCTCCGACGGCGAACTGCCGCAATCCGTTTCAAGGCGCCTTACACCGCAGGATCAATCTCGCGCGGCTGTACGGCCCTTCTGTGAACCATTCTGCAGATACTCGTTGCACTTATCGGAACACTCCGTCCACCCAGGAGCAACATTTTCCCAGATGGATGCAGTGTGTTCCAGACTCAGTGGTTTGATGGTGCGGTTCATCGCATACGTCCGCGAATTGCCATGCACATCTTCTCAGGCTTAGGTAATCCGTTACCGCCGCGGCAGAATAGCCTTGTGCACTGAGGCGCCGTGCTGCGGTGCGCGCGGCCGTTCGCTGTTGGAGGTTCGAGTCCTCCCTCGGTTATGGGTGTATTCTTGTCAACATTTGAACATGTAATCCGTTACCTTTCGTGTATTGTGACAACAAGCGCCGCTATATCGATGCTCACCTTGAATCCGCGGATCGACACAGTTTATGTTTGTCTATATGTCATGTATGTATTCGTAAACCATTCATTCGATTGCAATGAAACTTTGGTGAACTGTTCACTGTACGCCCACGAAGGTTTCTGAGCCAAAAACAAAAGAGCACGACACATAGCTCAGGAGATGTTAAATGTTCAAATGTTTGTAAATCTATCGGACCAAACTGCGGAGTCATCAGTCCGTAGCTTACAAACTACTTAAACCTAGGTAAACTAACCTACAGACAAACACACACACACCCATGCCCCAGGGAGGACTCGAACCTCCACGGCGAGCAACTGCACGCTCCAGAGCGAGACGCTTTAGACCGCTCGGCTACTCCACCGCGGCAGCGATAAAATTTTGTCAACTCATTGCTTAGGCATACTAACATTATCTTCGTATGGTGCATGGAGGAGGGTGCTTTACAAATATTTAATTCGTTTCTCACGCCTTCACGCTGAAGTCACTGGATGGATATGAACGAAATTTGGAACAGAGGTAGGTTATACCCTGATTAATACATGGGCTAACTTTCGTAAAGCATCGTATGGTACGTGGCGAAGGGTACCTTACAAAGGATTAATACGTTTGTTACTCTTCACGCTGAAACGGCTGGACGGAATTGAATGAAATGTGGCAGGAAGATGGCTTATACCCCGAATTAATACACGGGCCACCTTTCGTAAATCTCCGTAGGTGCATGGCGGAGGGTACAATACATGAACGTCCAAATCGTTTTAATGGCCACCATGAAAGTCAGCACATGAATGTATGTTTTCATGAAGAGATGCAAGCCAGTGAATTTAACCTGACGTAGGGTACCTTGCGACACCGTTTGACCAGTCACGATCAAAGTTGGCTCATATATATATATATATATATATATATATATATATATATATATATATATATATATATATATGTTTCATGTGTAGGAGGGAGAGGAGTAGGTGGAGGAGCAGATGGATGGAAAGGGGAGGGAGGAGACGGAGACAAAGATGGTAGAGGAGGAGATGGGAAGAGAGAGGGCAGGAGAAAGAGAGAGGGGAAATGGTGACAGACAGGTGAAAGGAGATGAAAAGAGTGAGGGGAGGAGGAAATGCTCAGAGAAAGGGACAGGAGGAAGGGGGGGAGCGAGCAGATGAACAGAGAGATGGGGAAGGAGGAGATGAACTAATATATATAGTTAAATTTCACTAAACGTATTTATTACCGACTTTATAATCAATATTTGTTTCTGACATTCGTGACTAAAGCTAACACTTTCAAATTTCACACGTTCTTTCCACAATTATTTCTTCTGCGGCGGCAACGCGCTGGGTACCAGCTAGTATACTAATAATTTCTGCAGGACAAATTAATGTACATGTCCTGCGAATATAGACTTCCTTTCTGCAGTGTTCATACAGGGTGTACAGAAAAGGGCTCCCTGATTTCAAAATTAAATATCTCGAAAACGAAGATTGGTAGAAGAATGCAGTAAACCGTATGTTTATTCTGAAAGCTATAAGAAGTTTATACAGCATTTTGAAATAATAGTTACAAAAGCTGCTAATAGATGGCGCTGTACGTTGTACAGCTCATATCAGCATACATAAGTGAAATAATCGTATGAAAACAATCGCATCACAATGTTTTAAAAATGTTCACCATTGGCACTATAGAGGTGGCGCAAACGAAGAATGAAATTCGCCATCACATTTCGTAGTGTCTCAACCGAAATGGATTCACATGCCACTGAGATCGCCGATTCAAGCTCGTCCAACGTTTCTCGAATGAAGAAAGGGCCAATAATGCGTCTGCTGCATATTGCAACCCACACAGTAACTTTGGAGAATACAGGGGTTTCACACCAATATGGCGTTTCGGAACCCCAAAATCGGCAGTTCTGCTTATTCACGTATCCATTCAGGTGGAAGTGTACTTCATCTGTAAACCAGATGCAGCCAACATCAAATCCTTCACTAACAATCATTGTGAGCATCTGATTAGCAAAGGCAACCCTTTGTTGCACAGCTCGTACGGTTATGGCCTGGTGCGTTTGAATTTTGAATGGTTCTTTCTCAGTATTTTCTGCGTGCTGGAACTGCTTCAAACCAGTCTCAGATGCAATTCTACGGACGGATGACATTGGATTTCGCTGAATAATTCCAGAAACTGTGACGATATTTTCAGCGTAAATGCGGTTTGCTTACGGCCAACGTGCCCCATTAGAACATCAGTTACGCTGCCTGTTCGTTGAAATTTTGCGAAGAGTCTACGAATGGTTTTCGCATCGGGTCCTTTTGGAACATTAAATCTTGCTTGAAAACTTGGCCTTGTTGCCGTAGGACTCTCTTCTAACCTGTGGTACTCTAGCACCAGAAAAACGCGTTGTTCAGTGGAGTACACGGTTTTAATCTCTTCCTTCGGTACGCTAACCTCCTTTCACGTGTCAATAGTGGAACTGATCGCTCTGGGCTTTGGATCACTATTTATACTAGGCATTACGTATGGCGATTACAGCGCCATCAGTTAGCAGCTTTAGTAACTATTATTTCAAACTGATTTATAGACTTCTTACGGCTTTCACAATAAACATAGCGTTTACTGCATTCCTCTATTGATATTTGTTTTAGAGATATGTAATTTTGAAATCAGGGAGTCCTTTTCTGGACACCCTGTAGTTCTTTCTGAACACGGCTGTGTGTGTGATGCGTAGTAAGATTTATGAGATGTCCTCTCGTCCTGTCGTGCGTAGAGGAATAACGCTTGGGTATAACGTAGTTAACTGCGTGTGCTGCTGGTAATACGATAAGCGGCAGACAGTGTAACGATGCTGTGTTGACGGCCACTCGGCCGCATTATCTCTTGCTGACGAGTCCCCCGTCTGGCAGGACCGTCAACAAGAGGCGGACACATTCACGAGGCGTGAGAGCGCGCCTGCCCGCTCACAATGGGGCAGTCATCTGCGGCCACGCCCACCGCCCAATGCCAGCCGGCTGAGACGATCCCAGCGGCTAGCTAGCTAGCGACGGCTCACCAAAACTGTTTCCGAGCCTGGCCCACACATATCGCAGCAAGCGCTTGTCAATTTCCAGCCGGCTACGGTGGACGAGGGGACTGAGGCGCTCCAGTCACGGTCTGCACGGCCACTACGGTCAGGGGTTCGAATCCCCCCTCGGGCATGGATATTTGTGCCGTCCTTAGTTCATAAGTAGTTTGTAAGTTTAGGGACTGATGACCCCGTAGTTAACTCTCATAAGCTTAACAAACATTTGAACATTTTTCAATTTCCAGAAGGCTTTTGACACGGTACCTCACAAACGACTTTTAATCAAATTGCGTGGTTATGGTATACTAGTTAAAAACCCGGCGTTGCCCGGGTATTTATTTATTCCTGATATTTTTAAAGTGTATATTCATTTTGTATCAGTTCTGTATGTCTGTAAAACCTCTTGGGAACACAATTAGTAGTACGGAAGTTCTTGTTGTTATGGTCTTCACTCCGGAGACTGGTTTGATGCAGCTCTCCACCCTACTCTATCCTGAGCAAGCCTCATCATCTCCTCATAAGAATGGCAACCCACATCCACTTGAATCTGCTTACTATACGCGTCTCTTGGTCTCCCTCTGCGATTTTTACCCCATACTCTTCCCTCCAATGCTAAATTTACGATTCCCCGATGTCTAAGAATGTGTCCTACCAAGCGATCCCTTCTTTTAGTCAGCGTATGCAAAAAATTCCTTTTCTCACCAATTCTGTTCAGTACCTCTTCATTAGTTATGTGATCTACCCACCTAATCTTCAGCATTTTTCTGTAACACCACATTTCAAAAGCCTCTATTCTCTTCCTGTCCGCTTATCGTCCATGTTTCACTCCCGTACAAGGCAACACTCCACACAAATGCCTTCAGAAAAGACTTCCTTATACTTAAATTAATATTCGATGTTAGCAAATTTCTCTTTTTCAAAAATGCCTTTCTTCCCATTCCCATTCTGCATTTTATATCCTCTGTACTGCGAACATCGCATGTTATTTTCTACCCAAGTAACAAAACTAATCTACCACCTTCACTTTTTCGTTACCTAATCTAATTCCTTCAGCATCGCCTGATTTTCTAAGACCACATTCCATTGTTTTTGTTTTGCTCTTGTTAATGTTCATTTTATACGCTCTCTTCAACACACTGTCCATTCCATTCAACTGCTCTTTCAGGTCCTTTGCTGTCTCTGACAGAATTACAATGTCATCAGCAAAACGCAATGTTTTTATTTCTTCCCCCTGAACTTTAATCCCTATTCCAAATTTGTCCTTGCTTTCCTTAATCGCCTGCTCGATTTACAAATTGAATAACATCGGACAAAGGAAGTACTAGATTAAAACTTGGTGCGTGATTGGGCGGATTTCCATTAACGTTACTGTTTATGTGCTCATATCTCACGAACTACGTGTCATACTGCGATACAATTTCGAAGGTACATTCAGCTATATGTGTATTGTCTGTAAAATTTTCTGCGGCTACAATTTCCAGTGCAGAAATTATAAATGCCGTAGCCTTAGACCATGAACTTATGTGCTCATACCTCATGAATTACTTGTCGGAATGTAATACAATTTAGAAGATACGTTCAACTATATATATATATGTATACTACCTGTAAAATTTCCTGTCGCTACAATTTGTAGTGTTCAAATTATAAATTGCAACGTAATACCGAGAGCCGTAGTTTTACTCAATAAACAGCGGAAAAGTAGTAAGCGAGAAACTTGTTTCATTTCATCACTTTGCTATCGCTGTCAACGAGAAAAAGTTTATAAAGGTTTTAAATTACGTTTGAAGTTTGTTGCAAGTCGCTAAGTACTCTGATTCTCGTATAGCGTATTCATAAAGTCTCGCCGCATCGTGTGGCAGTTCCTTGCAAATATATGACGTCATATCTTCTGAATCATGAGTCGTATATGATTCTTACCCTTGCAGCAATTGTACCTCACGGTAAGGAATGTGTGTACCAAATTTGGTTGAAACCGGTCCAGTGGTTTAGGAGAAAATGAGCAGTATTGCCGCTAAATGCAGCAGTTTTCTGCACATTTCATCGTTTATAACGTCATATCTCGTGAACTATGTATCCTACGTCATTCTTAAACTTACGGCGACCGTTCTCATGGATTGAAACTAACGTGTACAAAATGTCAGAAAGATTGGAACAAAACAGAAGATCTGTATGCAACACGAACAAATATACGGACACTCTGCTTTATATATTAGAAGAAGATCGCCCTAAATTTGCGATTGGATAGGGGATTTCCTGTCAGAGAGGACACAGTTCGTAGTAATCGATGGTAAGGCATCGTCTAAGACAGAGGTGATATCGGGCGTTCCATAGGGTAGTGTTATTGGTCCCCTGCTGTTCCTTATTTACACAAGCTATTCACGGGAAAATCTAAGTAGCTCTCTTAGGTTGTTTGCAGATGACGCCGTCATTAACCGTCTTGTAAAATCACCTGAAGATCAAAACCAACTGCAGAACGACCTGAACAAGATATCAGTATGGTGTAAAAATTGGCAATTGACCCTAAATAATTGAGAAGTATGAAGTCGTCCACATGAGTACGAATAGAAATCCGTTAAACTTTGTTTACAACATAAATGAATCAAAAGTGAAGGCCGTATACTCCACAAAATACCGAGGAATTACTATTACTTCAGACGTAAACTGGAAAGAACACGTGGATAATGCCGTGGAAAAGGCGAACCAGAGACTGCGTTTCATTGGTAGAACCCTTAAAATATGGACAGGACTACTAAAGAGGCTGCATACACTACGCTTGTCCGTCCATTTTTGGAGTATTGCTGCCCAGGTGGGTTTGACGGAGGACATCGAAAGAGTCCAAAGAAGGGCAGCTCGTTTCGTATTGTCACGATACAGGGGAGACAGCGTTACGGAAATGATACAGGATCTGGGATGGGAATTATTACAACAACGGCGCTTATCGCTGCGGCGTGGGCTACTTACGAAACTGCAAACTCCAATATTCTCCTCCGCATGCGGAAATATATTGTTGACTCCCACTGAAATAGTCAGAAATGATCATCAGAATAAAATACGAGAAATCAGAGCTCGAACAGAGAAATTCAGGTGTTCATTCTTCCTGCGCGCTATTCGAGAATGGAATGGGAGATAAAATAGTATAACGGTGGTTCGATGAACCCTACGCCAGGCACTTAAATGTGATTTGCAGAGTATCCCATGTAGATGTAGATGTAGAATCTGTTGCAACAGTGCAGTCGCCGTTCCGAAAACTCTTTGTATTATTTGTGAGTCGTTTGACTTGGGACAGCATCAGATTATCTAAAAGAGATGTGGTGATCCATCACCAAGGCTTCCACGAATTAAAATGTAAAGTTATTACAATGAAGAGCCAAAGAAAGTGCTGTAGGCATGCGTGTACAAACCACAGAGATGTGTAAACGCTCAGAGGACGTCGTTATAAGAAACAAATGTCTGGCGCAAGCGTTACATATGTTACTGCTGCTACAGTGGCGGTTATCACGATTCAAGTTGAGTTCGAACGTGGTGTTATAGTGATCGCACGAGAGATGCAACATTGTAAGGTAACGGATTATTAAAACCCATGATATAACAATTCAATAATAAACGATCAAATGTATCGGTTAAAAATAGGGATGTCATAGAAGATCGTTGCAATTTTAAATATGTTCCGTTGTGGACGTGTGTTTATTTCTCTTTGTTCAAGGTGTTGTTCTGGGTTCGGTGCGGCGGCACGATTTGAGTTTGTGACACTTGCGGGGAGTGACACTTGCGCGGAAAGGAAATGTGTAGACACTTGCGGGGAGACTCGGCCGCTGCAGGTAGTGAACAGGGTGTTCCAGAAGTAGGGATACACCACCCCTACTCCACGCCCTCCAGCCGCTACCTGTGCCGTATTCAGGGAAAGGCCCACCGAGCGAGGTGGAGCTGTAGTAACGGCCCGGAGATATCACAGCCTCATTCAACAGGGAGATAACACGTCAAACAAATATCACTCGATTTACAATACAGCACCATGTCTAGAGGAATGTGATGAAATCGGAATTGAGCGCAACTGTTGCTAACTACAATTTCGGATTTACTGCATTTTGAGTCAGAATTCGCATCTTTATTCGCATTTATCGCAAATGAAAAATTTTCCTGTCCCTAGTAATACCTCTAAAAATAAACAGCTGATCAAGGCACTAAAAGCAAGGGCAGATCTTTGGGTGTATTGGCACAAATAACTAAAACACAATTTGATCGTGGAATTATATACAATCTCATTATAAAGGTTTTTTGTAGGTGGTTTTGAGCAGCTTTTAAATATGTTAGGAATAGAATTATGAAATATAGACAGCTATACCTTATGCTTATTATGAGATATCGATTTCGGCTAATTTCAGGTCATCTTCAAGTCTCAAACAACAGGTGTTACTTATGCATTTTTCCAGTGGCATTCATAACCTTTAACTGTTTACACACGAGGTCTAACGTTAGTCGTTTTAGCGATGAAAACAGAACCCAGAATCTTTGCGTCTAAATGATACATATATTGGTGTGATGTGTTATTTCGAAAGAACAAACACACACCAATACATATATAGCTCTCGGTAAAGTGGAACGGTACGATGTCGTTACGTAGCACAGCACGGCGACTGGAAACGCAGGAGAAGTACAAACAACGTTCTCTCCTCAGAGGTATGATTCTAATTAGGTTCGACGTAGACTTCTACAACATACAGTCTACACGGCGAAGATTACACCAAAAAATTTAACGTTTCGTCTACTTTGGCGACAGCAACCAAATTTTAAAATCGTGTCTACTACGTAAAGATTTAGCAACGCAAAACGCTTCAAGTCCATAACTTCACTGGTTTTCGAGTTCTGAATTTTTAATATGTTTTTAATGTTATTACATAAAAAACAAATTTGGGACTCACACAATAATTTTCATATGGCAGATTTTGTAGGTACATTCACAAGACATAATTCAACGGTTCTGTGCATTCATTTTATGAGAAATACCAATCATTTGTTTTCTGTATTTATTTCAAATTTCTACATGTAAGTTTCTTTAATTTTTAGTACTTAAATGTGGTGATGAAATAAATAAATTACGTGTATATGTGAAGTCTTATGCGGCCAATCTACTTAGGTCATCGGTCGCTAGACTTACAATACTTAATCTTACTTAAAATAACGTAGGCAAAGTACAAACAAACATACCCATGTCCGAGGAAGGACTCGAACATCCGACCGGACCGGCCGCGCAATTTGTGACACAAATTACATGTTTGATAATATTAATGCATAGAAGTATAAAATCACGTCAAGACTACTTCCTGCAAAAATTTCGACAAAAAAAAAAAAAATTGGCACTAAGTTTAGAAAAGCAAAATTCTGGTATATTGGATTTTAACATTCTATCAAAAAATGAATGTTAGTACAAGAGATACATCCATTCAAATTTACGGGCACCATAACGTTTTCCCTTCCTGAGTAAATGAGCTGCTTCTTGTAGTTTCAACACCTTTTTCTTGAATGTTCTGAATATAAATCTTCACACAGACTTCTTGAGGAGGAGAGTGATACAGTTAACAGGCAATGTAATTTATAACCAACTATTGGCTGCCAATTTCGCTTCATTTTTCCTGGAAGTCTTGCAACTTGTTTCTCCCTGTTGGTTTATGCCAAGTTCGGAGTAAAAATGATTCTATATGATGGTGATGGAAAATAGAATTTATCTTTAGCATTTTTCGGTGTGTGACATTCCCTTACGCATTCCGTATTCCATGCAGTTCTTGGATGTATTTCTAATTCGAATACAGCCAAATCGTTTTGGGGGTCTACGAATAAACGCTTCAAGTATGTAAAATACTCATTGACTAATTATTAACGTTTTTTAATTGGAGGTTTAAGGTTGCGTCTCGTATTAAACAGCATAGTAGCTATTTTTAAAGAGATGGAAGTTGCGTGATAGTGGGGTTAACTACATAGCGGTCAATTACATCAACGTATCTGTGCAGGATGCCTAATATATTTATTGCTTGCGCAGGTGTCTTGATATGCTTAGTGTTCTGAATAATATGCTTTTAGGAGGTATGACTGTGGAAAGTCATCGTCTTGTAGTAGCAAAGAATGTCTTAATAACTCTCCAAACATTATCACTATTAAAATACCTTTTTGTTTTCAGGAGGAACACTCAACGCATTCATATGTAGTTAGAACAAGTTACTATATTGCTCTTCAGCTTTGAAAGGGTCGTGTAATTTCTCTGAATTTCGTGTTATGTTGACAGTGTGAAACTTGACAACAGCAGTGCTAGACTTGGTGTGCCTGTACCCAGGAAAAGGCATTAGCCGCCCCAAGGGTCCCGGGTTCCCCGCAAGTGTCACTCCGCGCAAGTGTCACTCCTGCAAGTGTTCCAACCCCGCACGATTTTGGGGTGACCTGACTTTATTGCAGGTGCATCAGAGAGATATTGTCGTATTGGGTTCCGACGAACACCGAGAACAAAGAAGAGAATATTTGTGAATATATGGACACACTTTCTAAATAAGACACGATTAAGCAGTGAGATTATCTTGCTATAAGACAGATGTGTAACTATTGTCTTAAGAATTATAATAAATACGTTAAATGATTAAAGATCAAATGTGTTACTTAGTCAGTATTATTTAGAACTCAGTAAAAAAATTATATAAAAGAGTGTCCGTACGAGAGCACTGGCCTAGTGCAGCAAGAAGTCATCTTGCTTTGGACAATAATTATTAAAATCACTATTTCCTGCGGACCATCGCTACATAGCATCTCCGATTGTGACTAAATGTAATAAAATAATTCGGGCAAATGGCGATGAAATAGTTCAATAACTATGCATGTCAGTGGCTCACGAATAAGGTACATGTGCCAAATAAGGCCCGGTTCTTAATAAAACCCACTCTCATTTTCTAGCATAGAAAGTTTGAACACATCGCTAAACGACGTTGGTAATGATAGCTTGTGAAGTCTAGTGGACAAGGCAACAACTACTTCCGCATCCGCTCTCGTTCTGGCCATTTCACTTTCAGCTGTGCTACGGCGTTCAACGAAGGAGGGCTGCTTCTTATTTTCACGGTACGTTTCATCTAATGCAGTCGCTTCGATCATGAAGCATTTGTACTCGTAAATATGTACATGTGTACAGAAAATTGTACTGTATTATGATAGTGACAATCTTCCTAACAAAACGTTTATTTTTAAACAATAAAAGCACACGCTTTTTAAACTGGTTGTTCCAAATAAGGCCCATCATAGAAAACGTAATGATCACACTTATGTTCCTATTAACTTACGATAAGGAAACTTACTTCTGTCAGAACAATGTTGGTTGCTGATTAAATTTAATAATCTGAAGAGTTAATAACCAGTATGTAATTTACCAACAGTACTGTATACAGCATTTGTAATAAATAAATAAATAAAATAAAATAAAAAATGTAAATATAAAAGTCTATGTATCATCTCATTCCACTTATGTCGAAAATAAAATGACATTACAACTTTTGCAATGTATTCCAACAGTTTTCCTGCTATTTACGTCAATATGAACTAGACGTCGCTACCTGCGATACTAGGAACAGGGTCTCCTAACAAGGCCCACTTGCAGAAGTTAAGAATTTTCTTTAAAGTGATGATCTTAATTGAATAAACTTTCCACTTTATTTTTTAACTGAATATAGTTGTAGGATGCTGCACGTATGACCTCGAAATATTATCACTTACACATAATGCATACGAAATTCCTAAATGTTAGTTGGGCCTTATTTGGTTCACCGTACCTTACAAGAACAGTTACAGAATTCGAATGTTTCGTATTCTACCAGGAGACAGAATTTCCGAATTCGCGAGTGTAGGTGATCTTCATGATGCGAGTGGAAGCTGACGAAGCAAAATACCATCTCACAAGTACTTTTAGTGCATAAGTATATGCTGGATGAAGCTCTCTTTCTTTGTGTTGTTCCTAGAAAACGCCTTATTAAATTTTTTAAATGAAAATACCGCCACTATACACTTTTGGTTAATCTTATCTTGCCTCTTATAAAATAGGCTGTGCACACACGGGCATATAAGCTAGTTTATTATAACACGATCATGATTTTCATGATTTTGGCCGTGTAGGGATTTTCAAGTGCTTCAAGTTTGAAATAGTCTGACACAGCCGGCCGCAGTGGCCGAGCGATCGGCGACGCGCCAGTCACGTTCTGCACGGCCACTACTTTCTGTGGTTCCAATCCCCCTCGGGCATGGATATTTGTGCCGTCCTTAGTATAAGGTAGTTGATAAGTAGTTTGTAAGTTTAGGGACTGATGACCCCGTAGTTAAGTCCCATAAGTTCTACAAACATTTGAACATTTGATTTGAGTCTGATACACGTAAACTGCGTACCATTACCACATAGATGTACGTTTGATTTTACAGAACCGAAACTATTAGTGTATTGGTTGTTATATGGAAGTATTTTAATTCGACAAGTGAATATGATTTTATCTGGTGATGCCAGAAGCAGGAAACATCTGCACTAGTTGCAGGACATTGATTATTTCGGAGCGCTGCCAACGTTACGCTGTCCCTAGACACGAAATATTACTGCACACACACTGTAGGGTAACGTTTCCAACACTGTGACGCGGCCTTCCGCTCACTGCTCCTCGCCTCGCGGCAGCCTTGGTACACGCCCCCTGCCGCTGCCAACAGCCAGCGCACGAAGCGTCAACTTACCGTGAACGAACAACACTGTATCTGGCGTAGCTGAGTCATTATCAAACAATGCACTGAACAACAACCAAACAGCCAGTAAACTCCCTCAAAACCTCAAAATCAGATTTTCCGTGTTGCGTTGTACTGAATCAATTTCTTCTTCGTGCTTTGTAAAGATACTACGAAAAATCTGAGGAGTTTTCAAGAAAGCTTTCCCGATCAACAAACTTACACTTGATTGTGTTTCTATAAGAATTTCTACCAGCATGAAAATCCTTTGTATTGATGTGCGGAAAAATGCCATTGAAATTTCTAATTTGCCCCAATAACTGGAAAATCGAAACGTGTAGCTTCAAATAAAACTGTTTAATAATGGCGTGGCAGTACTATTTATTAGAGTCTAGGCCGCGATGGAGCATCCGAGCGGTAAGGCACCTCGCTGTGGAGCGCGCGGTTGCTTGCCGCGGAGGTTCGAGTCCTCTCTGGGACGTGTGTGTGTGTGTGTGTGTGTGTGTGTGTGTGTGTGTGTGTCCTTAGGTTAGTGCACCTAGGTTTAAGTAGTTTGTAAGCTACGGACTGATGACCACGCAGTTCGGTCCGATAGATTTACAAACATTTGAACATTATTAGTGTCTACGAAAAGAATCCAGAGTGACAAACTGATTACCGGAAACAGCAAAATGCGCCAGCCTGAACGAAGCCCTAGAAATTCACGATTTTTTTCACGTAGTCAAATCCTTTATTTACGTATGAATAAAACGTACACAATATTGCCGCGAGACCGCAAGTTGACGAACTGCCGGCGCGGCGCAATGGATAGCATCACCGACTGCGGTGCTGAAGGGCGTTGCTTTAATCCCGTACACCGGCAAAAATTTATTTCTTTGTAATCATCACTTCCAGAACGTTCTACATCTTTCTTATGTTCACTTGTAATTTCTACATGTTTCTTACGTTAAGTATTCTTCTAATTTCTGGTACATTCTGTCTGTGTATTAATAGCAGAGCACTCTGCCCGAGAGGCAGTCAGTGCTGCGTTTATGTTTCAGTTCACAATAAACCTGCTTTCAGCGTAAGTGGTGTGTTCAGTCGACAACCCTACTTTCGAAGTCAAGCCTGCTTTCCTTTCAACGTGACAATATCTCATTAATCTATCACCCAAGCAATCACAAAATAATAAACGACTTTTATTTAGTTTTATCGTAAATTACTGACAAAAAAGGAGCGACAAGCAATTAAAAGGAAGGATAACACAAAAAGTCAATTTACGTTATGTCAATTACAGGGATTTTTGCCTTTTTAAACTCACTTGCTACAAAGTAAAGTCATTATGTTATTAACAGCTGCTTTACACATTATTACTTGGATCAGTGCTTAGCCACGCTGGAATGGTCGTGCTTTGTGGACAGTCTCTCCCACTGGAGGTTAGAGTCCTCCTTCAGGCAAGGGTGTGTGTGTTGCCGTTAGGATAAGTTAAAGTAGTTTGCAAGTCTACCAACAGACGACCAGAGTAATTTGGTCGCTTATGTCTACAAACATTTGATTTGAATATCGCTTTGTTGCTGAGGGAGAATGTGCACACGATTCGCAAACATTTCGTAACACTGTACGCTTTCACACATATAACATAAGCAGTCATTTGGGGTACACATTTCCTCCTGGGGGGCATGGGGTGGCGGCAGGAAGGACATCCAGGCATCCTGTATATATTAACACACGCCAAATCCGAATTAATGTGTGGGAACATGCCCAAACAGAAAGAAGAGAGTGTTGATTTGTTTTCATAACTGAAATTGTTAAACAATAAAGCAGCTGTATAGTTTCGTTACAATCTGATTATGTCAAACTGTTTGATAAATAACTGCAGGAAATGGTAGTGATTATATTCTTGTAGTGATACGAATAATCACATCATGTCACAAGACACCAATGTTATCATTATGACAAGTTTTTCTTTAACTGTAATTAAACGAGAGTAATTTGACAGAGAATGGTTAAGACGCTAAAGTTTTAGGCGAAACAAAGAACTTTTACTATATTATTTTTTTGCAATATAATTATGCGATGTCAAAAGACTTGAACAATGCATTTCGAAATACTTACTTCATTGATATTGTAAAATTAATCTGGTTAATTACTGTATTATTATTTTATATATTTGTTGCCAATTTCGAATGAAAATAAAATACTGACAGATAAAGGATTATCTTACAAGGAAAGTACTGAGGCTCGAACAAACAGAAATAACCAAAATCGTATGATACATAATGTAAAGGTCCGGTATTGCACTAGTGATACTCCCCCCATCTGCAAAACTCTGCCAGCCGCGGTGGCCGAGGGGACTGAGGCGCTCCAGTCACGGTCTGCACGGCCACTACGGTCGGGGGTTCGAATCCCCCCTCGGCCATGGATATTTGTGCCGTCCTTAATTGTAAGTAGTTCATAATGTATTGCAATGTATTGCAATTGGTTGAGATGAAATTCCGAAGAGCCCTTCTTCGTGAATACGGTCTTGATGTAGAAGAAGAATCATTCACATGTTTTCTGGTATCTATTATAGTGCAGAAATATGAGAATAGATTAGAAACACTGTAATAGATAATAGGTAAATTGCGAATGATTCATCTTCTACACCAATACCATCTTCACGAAGAAGGTTTCTTGGTAACTTCACCTCAACCATTTTACCAATCGCCGACCCATCCGACACTTCACCACACAAATAACGTCACAAAACGCAACTTCAGAGGCACACTGCACCGTCACTACTGGTGTACCGGCAGGTCAAAGTGCAGTGCGGCATGGCACACGCAGAGGCCTCTAATGGGCGACTGTAGAGTTTTGCAGATGCGGGAGTATCACTAGTGCAATAAGTGGTCTTTACATTATCTCTCATACGATTTTGGTGTACTTCTGTTTGTTCGAGCCTAAGTACTTTCCTTGTTAGTAAATATGGTACTCACATAATTATAGTACCTGAGTATCTGTAGCCTATGGATTTAGGAAATAACTGCACATTGGTGTCCCTTCTATTTTTGCATACATAGAGTGTATCGAATACTTCATTAATGAAGACAAACGGGTTCCCTAGGGCTACATCCGTTACCTACTGAGCAGACAAGATGGCGCGTGCCCGCCAGTGAAGCACGCGCGTAGAAAGTGTTTTAGGAGTCTGCCCTCCTCTCCTCCTTGAGAGGACGCACGCAGTACGTAAACACGCAAGTGGGACTCGGCCGTATAGCAGCGCGCTGTGCTGTCGAGGCGAGAGTTGCCAGCGCTAACAGCTGGCACGGCACGGCCCTCTCACAACTCCAACACTCATGAGCCCCCTCTCGAAAGGCAGTAAGGGCTACAGTAAGGGTCCCAAAATATCTGACACAAACGTAATTATTTTCCCGTTTATCAGCTGCCTGATTCGCGATAAAGAGTCTTGTCCGTCACAGCAACTATTGTGTTGTTGAGTTCGCTGGCTCTGTCTTAAGATCTGGGTTACACAGCGGTAGAGTGGCAGACTGTGAACCCGAAGGTCCCGGGTTCGACCCCAGCCATGTCCTAGGATTTTTATCCACTTCTTTCACCTCTGGCAGTATTGCTCATGTGGTAAATACCGAGTAGCACCGTAGTTCGGAACCCACGTTAAACTGTAGGTCCCCTTATAACTGGCTGGGTAAGTCAGATCGAAAGTCGGAGGAAGGCAACGGCATACCACCTCCAAACAGGACCATGCCTAGTAAAGCACTGTGGTGTTCAAACCAATCTTCGGATTGTTGACTGCTTTACCTTTTACTTGAATTAATTCAGCAACTAGCCACTTTGGTACTGCGTTTTATTCAGCCAAGACGCGTTTCAGGTTTTCACGCACCTTCATTTGGTGTAATTACAATTCGGTTTCACGTGTGACAACATCAGTTTGGAATCTGCATATGGCCTGTGCAACTTAACGAATTTTCATTCAAGAGTCTTCAATTTCACGTATTTAATTTTATGAGATGCTGTGTTTGAGAGTAGAAAACAAAAGTCCAATATGCAGAGGAGACTGTTAAGTACTCTGAAGCACAGCATTTCATTTCATAAAATTCAACACTTGAAATTGAAGAAAGTTAAATCAAAATTCGTTATTTTGCACGGGCCATATACAGCTTCCGAACCGATGATGACACACGTGAAACCAAATTGTAATCAGACCAACTGAAGATGGGTGAAAACCTGAAACGCATCTTGGCTGAATAAAAGATAGTACAAAAGTGGCTGCTTGCCGAATGTATTACAATAATAAAATATTGTTTTGAACCCTTTATTTGGCAATGTTACTCTCAAGCAACAACAAAACTGTGCACGATGTTCTGAGAAGTGTCTCAAGTTTCGTCCTTGGATGAGCAGTGTGGTGTCGCACAAGTCCAAAGTGCGCGCCACCTACTTTCGTCGCGCGCCGCCATGCACGCACGGCGCGGCGTTCTTACGACGTCAGCCACGAGCGCCCTCTGCTGCAACTCCGCTCGTGGCCACCACTGAACGACATCGTTCACTTGGGACTGAGATAGGAACCAGTTAACACTTCGGAATCAGATAGGCACCAGTGAAGACTTGGCTATTGGATAGGCACTAGGCAGGCCTCTAGCTCAACTATGTATCAGCATTCTGCAGTACTGAGCTATGTAAAAGTTAAGTATTACTAAGTCTCTATGAAATATACATCACGTTCTAATTTACTCTAGTGTTTCTGGTTTCTGCTGTCCCACTGGCTGGTCACCTCCTACCTGCACAAGCGTGCATCCTTTATTCCTGTGTCGGTTTCTTTCTACTCGGCCACCGACACCTACGACGGAAACGAGACACAAAAGCGGGTACGAGGCTGGGATACAAAAGTGGCGTCGAGGATGGGGTACAAAAAGCAGCAGTGCTTGAAAGTAAGATTTAAGCTTCCAAATGCAATGATGTTTCGTTGTCTTTTGCGAATAGTTTCGTAATTGTCTGAATCTTCAGAGGATACAGCAGTCATAAATGACACTCGAACGAGGGCGACAGATGAGCATTATTTATTACAACTCTATCCGAACTTACTTCGTTTAGATGTGATTTTTCACGTTATTGTAAACATTGCCTAAACCTTTTTCTTATTTTATTTTATTCGCGATGCGTATCAATTTTAGCAGATGTTAAAATACGCAGCCGCAGTACGGTTGAAAGTATTAATAGACAGTTCCGCGTTCTACCGTCGGCAGTATTGTAAAGTGACCGGCTAGTAAGTGGCAGTGTTAACTGTGTGGGAGTATAGGTAGACGTGCTAGGGTAGTCCCTGCAGATGTGGTGATCACTGTGTCCCGATGGCTCAGTGGCCAGTGCGGGGTCTAGCAAGCAGCAGAGCCTGCGGTATCCGAACCCCGTCTGACGCAGATGCATCGCACGACTGTGCCAGGTGGGCTGCCGATGTTGTGGAATCAGCTGTTCTGTTTGAGTACAAAGTCTTTCACGGCGACACTTCTGTATAAAACTTTCTCGGGCTTCTTTCCGCGTCAATTCTTGACAAAATTTCAAGCTTTCGAAGATGTTGTTGTTATGGTCTTCAGTCCGAAGACTGGTTTGATGCAGCTCTCCACCCTACTCTATCCTGAGCAAGCCTTTTCATCTCCTCATAAGAACGGCAACCCACATCTACTTGAATCTGTTTACTATACGCGTCTCTTGGCCTCCCTCTGCGATTTTTACCCCACACACTTCCCTCCAATGCTAAATTTACGATTCCTCGATGTCTAATAATGTGTGCTGCCAAGCGATCCCTTCTTTTAATTAGAGTATGCCAAAAATTCCTATTCTCGCCAATTCTGTTCAGTACCTCTTCATTAGTTATGTGATCTACCCACCTAATCTTCAGCATTCTTCTGTAACACCACATTTCAAAAGCCTCTATCCTCTTCCTGTCCGCACTGTTTATCGTCCATGTTTCACTCCCGTACAAGGCAACACTCCACACAAATGCCTTCATAAAAGACTTCCTTACACTTAAATTAATATTCGATGTTAGCAAATTTCTCTCTTTCAAAAATGCTTTTCTTCCAATTTGCCATTCTGAATTTTATATCGTCTGTACTGCGAACATCGCATGTTATTTTACTACCCAAGTAACAAAACTCATCTACCACCTTCAGTGTTTCGTTACCTAATCTAATTCCTTCAGCATCGCCTGATTTTCTAAGACCGCATTCCATTATTTTTGTTTTGCTCTTGTTAATGTTCATTTTGTACGCTCTCTTCAACACACTGTCCATTCCATTCAACTGCTCTTCCAGGTCGTTCACTGTCTCTGACAGAATTACAATGTCATCAGCAAAACGCAATGTTTTTAATTCTTCCCCCTGAACTTTAATCCCTATTGCAAAATTTTCCTTGCTTTCCTTCACCGCCTGCTCAATGTACAAATTGAATAACATCGGAGAAAGGCTACAACCCTGTCTTACTCCCCAACTAATGCTTCCCTTTCATGCCCTTCGAGTCTAATAACTGCGGTCTGGCTTTTGTACAAGTTGCAAATAACTCTCCCTGTATTTTACCCCTGCTGACTTCAGAATTTGAAAGAGTGTAGTCCAGTCAACATTGTCAAACGCTTTCTCCAAATCTACAAAGGCTAAAAATGTAGGTTTGCCTTTCCTTAATCTATCTTCTAAGATAAGACGTAAAGTGAGTATTGCCTCCCGGGTTCCTATATTCCTCCTGAATCCAAACTGATCTTCCCCGAGGTCAGCTTCTACCAGCTTTTCCATTCTCCTGTAGATAATTCGTGTTAAAATTTTGCAACCATGACTTATCAAAGTGATGGTTCTGTAATTTTCACACCTGTCTGCAGCTGATTTCTTTGGAATGGGGATTATTACATTTTTCTTAAAGTCTGAGGGTATTTCGCCTGTCTCATACATCCTACACACCAGTTCAAATAGTTTTGTCATGGCTGGTTCTCCCAGAGACATTAGTAGCTCTGAGGGTATGTCATCTACTCCTGGAGCCTTGTTCCGACCTAGGTCTTTCAGGGCTCTGTCAAATTCATCTCTCAGTATAGTATCTCCTATTTCATCTTGATCTACGTCCTCTTCCCTTCCCACAACATCGTCTCTATGTTCATTTCTTTTGTAGAGCTGCTCTATGTACTCTTTCCACCTTTCCCTTCTTTGCTGAACTGGTTTCCCATCTGAGTTCTTGATATTCATAGAGTTGCTTTTCTTGTCCCCAAATGTCTCTCTTATTTTCCTGTAGGCGGTATCTACTTTTCCCCTTCTTATACATTCTTCTACAGATTTGCATTTGGCTTCTAGCCACTCCTGCTTAGCCATATTGCACTTCCTGTCAATCTCATTTCTTAGTCGTCTGTACTCCATTTTGCCTGTTTCATTTACTGCATTTTTATATTTTCTCCTTTTATCAATTAAATTTAGTATTTCCTGTGTTATCCAAGGATTTTTTTCGAAGATATCCTCCATGTTCTTCGTCAGGAGCCGCTGACTGACAGTGCTGGTGCTGTGGAGGCCTTGAATAGCCCATGGACGGCTTGTGATTGGTCGGCCGCTACGTCACAGATGCTGTTTACGTCTGCGTTGGTGGCGCCACCCCTCCAGTAGTATCGAAGATGTTGCGCGGCGTGTCTGCAGTTGCTGCAGTTCTGTATCGAACGCTCGTTTCCAAGCACCGCTAAGATTATACCCGCTATCACGGTTGAAATCGTTCTCACACGTTCTTAATTCTACAACCTCTCTGATTAGAGTGTCCCAGTATGTGGAGGCCTGGGACAACAATTTGGTTCGGAACCCACGTTAAACTGTAGGTCCCCCCATAACTGGCTGGGTAAGTCAGTTCGAAGGTCGGAGGAAGGCAACGGCATACCACCTCCAAACAGGTCCATGCCTAGTAAAGCACTGTGGTGTTCAAACCAATCTTCGGATTGTTGACTGCTTTACCTTTTAGAACAAAATTTTACGTTTGTTCGTGAGGCTGTGCTCAGCGACGGCTGATTTCCCCAGTTCTCGGCTTTTAATATACCGCTGGTGTTCTGCGCAGCGTTCGAAAACGGTAAGAATGGAATGACCAATGTAATTACTTCCGCACTCACACGGTATGTTGTATATTCCAGGGATACAAAGGCTGAGGCTATCCTTAACAGGGCGCAACATCTCCTTAATTTTCCTAGATGGCCGGAAAATCGATCTTATATCTTGTCTCCCAGAACTCTGCCTATTTTGCTCGATGTGGCTCCACAGAAAGGCAGGAACGCCGTCGGTTGGATCTTCAGTAAAATGTTCAAATGTTTGTAAATCTATCGGACCAAACTACGTGGCCATCAGTCCGTAGCTTACAAACTACTTTAAACTAAGATAAACTAACCTAAGGACAACACACACACACACACACACACACACACACACACACCCATGCTTGAGGGAGGACTCGAACCTCCGACGGCGAGCAACCGCGCGCTCCGCAGCGAGGCGCCTTAGACCGCTCGGCTACTCCACCACGACAATCTTCAGTATTATTCCGTTTCCGTTTCTTTGCCAATGCTGTCTTTATATCACGTGCACCATAGCCGTTCTTACGGAACACATACTTGAGATGATGAATTTCGGATTCCAAATAGTCCTCGTCAGAAACAGTTTTTGCTGTGTATAGTAACGTGTTTAGAACGGCTCTCTTCTGAACTGGGTGGTGGAAACTCCTTGCGCTGAGATACAAATCCGTGTGCGTTGGTTTGCGGTATACAGAGTGGCCGAGACGCCTATTGGTTTTCCGTTGTACTAAAACATCTAGGAAAGGCAGCCTTCCTTCTTGCTCCAACTCGACAGTAAACTGGATGCTACAGTGGATACCATTCATGTGCTCCACGAATTGCTCGAGTTCTTCGAAATCATGTGGCCACACAATGAAAATGTCATCGACATAAACGAAAAAAAAAAAATGGAGCTGAATTTAATGCACGTTCTTCAAAGTTCTCCATAAAAATGTTTGTGATTGCTGGAGACAACGGGGGAACCCATAGCTATCCCATCTGTCATTTCATAAAATTTTTACCGCCATACAAGAAGTAGGTGGTCATCACACGGCGGAACAAGTTTACTGTTTCTGAAAGAAAATTCTCTGCCAAGAGTTTCAATGTACCCTCCACAGGAACTTTTGTGAACAGTGATACCACATCCAGGCTAGCTAAAATATCATTTGGTCGGACGAGAATCTGTTTGATTTTAATACAATGAAAGAATCCCTGAGACGGATTTACGTCTCAAATATGTCAAAGACATTATTGATAGATCTGAAGCATTGAATTAAAATTTGTGGTGCGGCCGGGAATCGAACCCGGACCTCCATGCTTACTAGGCAGACGTCTTAACCGTTAAGACTCCCACACCACTAACGATTAAGGCGCCTCGGAATAGTCTATGTACGATTTCCCTCCACAACACAAACTTTAATTCAGCTTCTTTGTTCCAAAGATAATTGGTAGTCTAACGGTTAAGACGTCTGCCTAGTAAGCATGGAGGTCCGGGTTCGATTCCCGGCCGCACCACAAATTTTAATTCAATGCTTCAGGTCTGTTTGATTTTCTCTATGAACATCTGAGAGTTTTTAATATGATGTTCAGCCGGCCGCGGTGGCCGAGGGGACTGAGGCGCTCCAGTCACGGTCTGCACGGCCACTACGGTCGGGGGTTCGAATCCCCCCTCGGGCATTGATCGTGTTGCCGTCCTAGTTAGTAAGTAGTTCATAAGTAGTTTGTAAGTTAAGGGACTGATGACCCGGCAGTTAAGTCCCACAAGCTTTACAAATATTTCTGAACATTTTTGAAGATTCCTCTGTGGACAGTGGCGAGGCGGAGAGTTGAGTGAGGGGCGGGGGACGTCAGAGGGAGAAAAAGAGCGCCGGCCTCAGCTTGGGCAGTGACTCATATCAGGCCGGCGGCCGGTCCCAGCACGCGGTGAGCTCACTTCCGCGCTCCCAGCCTCAGGGCAGAGGCGGCTGCGGCAGCTCCACGCGTACACGGCCGTCCCACCAGACGGCTGCCCCGAGCTCTCAACTGTCCCCTACATCTACATGGGATACTCTGCAAACCACATTCAAGTGCCTGGCAGAGGGTTCATTAACCACTTTCATAACTTTTCTCTACCGTTCCATTCTCTAATAGCGCGCGGGAAGAAAGAACACCTAAATCGTTCCGTTTTCGATCTGATTTCTCTTATTTTATTGGGATGGTCATGTCTCCATAAGTAGGTGGGTGCTAGCAAAATATTTTCACATTCATAACTAAAAGTCGGTGACTGAAACTTCGCAAACAGATCACGCCGCAATGAATAACGTCTTTCTTTTAATGGTTTCCACACCAATTCGTGCAACATTTCCGTGACGCTTTCCCCCCCGTAACGTGATAAAAGAAAACGAGCTGCCCTTCTCTGAACGTTCTCAATATCTTCCGTCAGTCCCACCTGGTGAGGGTCCCACAAGGGGCAACAGTACTCCAAGAGAGGACGCACAAGTGTGATGTAGGCAGTCTCTTTGGTGGAGCTGGTGCATCTTCTAAGCGTTCTGCCAATGAAACATAACCTTTGGTTCGCCTTCCCCACAATATTTTCTATGTGTTCTCTCCAGTCAAAGTTGTTCGTAATTGTAACTCCTAGGTATTTGGTAGAATTTACGACCTTAAGGTTTGACTGATTTATCGCGTAATTGAAGTTCAGCGGATTTCTTTTAGTGGTCATGTGTATTACTTCAAACTTTTCTTTATTTAGTGTCAATTGCCAATTTTCGCTCCGTACGAGCCCTAATTTCTCTTATCTTGTCTTTCTGATCACTGCGCGAAATATAAGTAGGCGGCAACGGGATCGTACTACTCTCAGCTTCAAATTCCGGCCCTCTAAATTAACTCAACAGAAATTCACGAAAAGAACGTCCTCTTTCCTCCAGCGATTCCCAATTGAGTTGCCGGAGCATTTCCGTGACACTCGCGCATTGGTCGAACCTACCGGTAACAAATCTAGCTGCTCGTCTCTGAACCACCTCTATGTCTTCCTTTAAACTGATCTGCTGCGTGTCCCAAACACTTGAGCAATACTTAAGACGTGGTCGTACAAGCGTCTTATACGCGGTCTCCTTTACAGGCGAAGTACATCTTCCCACAATTCTCCCAATAAACCGAAGTCGGCTGTCCCCCCTACTCACAACTGTCCTTACATGCTCGTTCCATTTCATATCGGTCTGGAATGTTACGCCTAGATATTTGAACGACGCGACAGCATCAAGAAGCTCACTACTAATGCTGTATTCGAACATTATGGGATTGTTTTTTCTACTCATGCGCATCACCTTACATTTTTCCACATTGAGAGCTAGCTACCAATCTTCGCACCAACTAGAAATTTTGTCTACGTCATCCTGTATGCTATTACAGTCAGTTACAGACGACACCCTCCCATACACCACAGCATCATCAGCAAACAGCCGCATATTACAATTTACTCTGTCCATCAGATCATTTATATAGATAGAAAATAATAGCGATTTCTCGTATTTTATTCTGATGATCATTTCTACCTATGTAAGTGGGAGTCAACAATATATTTTCGCATTCGGAGGAGAATGTTGGCGATTGGAGTTTCGTAAGTAGCCCACGCCGCAGCGATAAGCGCCATTGTTGTAATGATTCCCATCCCCAGATTGTGTCATTTCTGTAACGTTGTCTGCCCTGTATCGTAACAATACGAAACGAGCTGCCCTTCTTTGGACTTTTTCGAAGTCCTCCGTCAAACCCACCCGATAAAGATCCCACGCTGGGCAGCAATACTCCAAAAATGGACAGACAAGCGTAGTGTATGCAGTTTCTTTTGTATTTCTGTTGCATGTTTTAAGAGTTCTGCCAATAAAACGCAGTCTCTGGTTAGCCTTTCCCACGTCCTTATCTACATGCTCCTTCCAGTTTAAGTCTGCAGTAATAGTAATTCTGCAGTATTTTGTGGAGTTTACGGCCTTCACTTTTGATTGATTTATCTTGTAAACAAAGTTTAACGGATTTCTTTTTGTACGCATGTGGACGACTTCGCACTTCTCATTATTTAGAGTCAAATGCCAATTTTTACATCATAGTGATACCTTATTTATAACGTTCTGCAGTTAGTTTTGATCTTCAGATGATTTTACTAGACAGTAAATGACAACGTCATCTGAAAACAATCTAAGAGATCTACTTAGATTTTCCCCTAAATCGTTTATGTAAATAAGGAACAGCAGAGGACCAATACCACTACCCTGTGGAACGCCCGATATCACCTTCAGATAGATCCATACAACGAGAGATTTACGATATTAACTACGGCTGGGCATTGGAATTATTCAGAACTGAAAATTCCTGGCAGATTAAAACTGTGTGCCAGAAGCGGGATTTGAACCTGGGACCTTTGCCTTTCGCGGGCAAGCTCTCTACCGACTGAGCTATCACGGCCCGCTTCAAGGTCCGTCCTCACAGCGTGCCGGGATAGTTCAGTCGGTAGAGAGCTTGCCCGCGAAAGGCAAAGGTTCCAGGTTCGAATCCCGTGTTCTGTCCCTTTCTTATTTTGGGTTTGGTGTTATAAAAATAAGATTAAATACCGCTTACGGAATTGAACGAAATTCGGAATAACTGCAGGAATTAATGTTTTTATAGATGATGTCAGACTAGAGCAAGCATCGTATAGGCGTTAAAAATAGCGGTTGTCATTGTTAAACCTAAGACAACCCTCAAAGCACCACTACAAAAGAAAGTCGGCGAATAGTTACTTTTACACGCAGAATGAGGCGTGGATCAGCTGTAAACATTATTTTGTGATGGAATGGGAATAGAAATTAAACTATCCGCCGTAGACCTATGCTTGGTGATCTCATGCTTCGCGTAAGGTTTCACGATAGCGTGAAGTTACTGACACAATACGGAAATAAAATCATAAAATATCGGACCCCGCTGAATAAAATCATTATCTGTAGGTTCTGAAAATCAAATGAATATAAATTTGAGTCTGAATCAAACATATGCAATCGGGAAACGAATCCTAATAAGGAACAAGCATATCTTTACTATATATATATTGGCTAGGAGAGTATTTAAATATTTCCTGGTAATATAACAGTTAATTTTCTATAGCTTAAAGACTTTTACTTTACTTGTAATCTTAATTGTAACGCACTGGACTCGCATTCGGGACGACGGTGGTTTAAATCCACCTCCGGCCATCCAGATTTAGGTTTTCCGTAATTTCCTTAACTTACTCCAGGCATATGCCGGGAAGGTTCATTTAAAAGGGCACGGCCGATTTCCTTCCCCATCCTCACCCAAAAATCCGAGCGTCTCTAATGACCACGCTGTCGACGGGACGTTAAACCCAAAGCTTCCTTCTGTAATCTTAAAAAGTGTTTTTTTTTTGTTCGAGTGTCATTTATGACTGCAGTATCCTCTGAAGATTCAGACAATTACCAAACTATTCGCAAAAGACAACGAAACATCACCGCATTTGGAAGCTTAAATCTTACTTTCAAGCACTGCTGCTTTTTGTACCCCATCCTCGTCGCCACTTTTGTGTCCCAGCCTCGTACCCGCTTTTGTGTCTCGTTTCAGTCGTAGGTGTCGGTGGCCGAGTAGAAAGACCGACACAGGAATAAAGGATGCACGCTTGTGCAGGTAGGAGGTGACCAGCCAGTGGGGCAGCAGAAAATAGAAACACTAGAGTAAATTAGAACGAGATATTTATTGCACAGAATTTATACAATACTTAACTTGTACATAGCTCAGTACTGCAGAATGCTGATACATAGTTGAGCTAGAGGCCTGCCTAGTGCCTGTCCGATAGCTAAGTCTTCACTGGTGCCTATCTGAATACGAAGTGTTGACTGGTTCCTATCTCAGTCCCAAGTGAAAGATGTCGTTCAGTGGTGGCCACGAGCGGAGTTGTAGCAGAGGGCGCTCGTGGCTGACGTCGTAAGAACGCCGCGCCGTGCGTGCATGGCGGCGCGCTGCGAAAGTTGGTGGCGCGCACTTTGTACTTGTGTGACACCACAAAAATAAAATTTAAAAAAATAAAAAGTAACAGGTTCTTACTACTTATTACGGCACTTCATCTTTCATATGTCACAAAATTTAACATTTTTATCATTTTGACACGAGTCATGTCGCTGTTTTTTTTTTTTTCCTTTTTTTAACCTATTTTTCATTCTTTTTTGTGTCTTGCATTGCCGTATTGCGCAATTGGTGACCCGACAATAAATTTTTAAAAACATTTACAAATAGTTAATCTGGTGTACGTAGGTTGACAGTAAATGCTAGAATTTAAAACTGCCATATGACCTCACAGTGCGATGAATGATCTAATGTTCTGCGTTTTGCCTTTGTTTCAGGTCGTCAGTTCTGACCGGAGTTGCTGGGAAGTTTTCATTAGGTGAGCAAACATTTACGATCACTGCTCTTCATTACTTCTGAGAATATCATACTGCTCAGAGGGATGCGCGGCGCAAACAGCAGTTAAACGTATCGACAATAATTCAGTTCCTTGAGACAAACATTGCCTCTTTATATCAAACGTATTAAATATCAGGAGAGGCATTGAATTAAAATTTGTGCTGAGGGTAGGATTCGAACTCAGTACCTAATGTTTACGAGGCAAGCGCTTTAGAGCGCTCAGCTAACACAGCGTTATCGACAGAGCGACTACACGGACTCCAAGGACTCTATTACACCATATACTTTAATTATTAAAATTGGAAAAACCAGCTTTGGCCGCATTCAACAGGGCTTGGTCTCTAGCACTGAAGATGGTCAGACACTGACTGAAATCGATATGTAATATAAAAAAAATAAAGGTTGCAATGCGGCTAAAGCTGTTTTTTCCAATTTTAATAATTTTAGTGCGGCTCCGTAGCACAGTGTTAGGGTGCCAGACTACAAATCCAAAGGGCCCGAGTTCGATCCCCGCCAGGTCCTAGGATTTTTATCTGTCACTTTCCACTTCTTTCACCTCTGGCAATATTGCTCATGTGGGGGAAAAAAAAGTTTAGCAACGTGGTTCGGAACCCACGTTAAACTGTAGGTCCCCTTATAACTGGCTGGGTAAGTCACTTCGAAGGTCGGAGGAAGGCAACGGCATACCACCTCCAAACAGGACCATGCCTAGTAACGCACTGTGGTGTTCAAACCAATCTTCGGATTGTCGACTGCTTTACCTTAATAATTTTAATGTGATCGCTCTGCACCAGACTCCAGACGGAGTCGTCTACATATATACTTTGATTCTGCCTCAATGTTCCCTGTGTAATACGTGTCAAATTGCCAAGGCTCTCCTGTATTGGAATAGCACCCCACCAAAGAACGTGAGTGGAAACAATGCCTCCTTGTTCCTCAGGCAGAGGTGATACAAATTAATTCAGTTCCTTGAGACAAACATTGCCTCTATATACCAAAGGTATTAAATGTAAGGAGAGGCAATGAATTTAAATATATGTCAAGTAAGCAGGAGGTTCCATGTGCAAATCCCAGCCACAGCAGAAATTTTAATTCGATGCCTCTACTTATATTTAATAGTAGATAAAAGTTTCACGTACCTTTGCTGAATCAATAGATTCATGTAATCTATGAATAATGTTGTAGCTTCATTTATTGTAATGTTTACTACTACAAATTTAAGACGTGAATAAGATGATGGAGATGCTAAGATAGAAAAAAAAAAAGATAGAAAACTGATTATTATAAGACAAAAACGATCTGAACACAAAGAGCGTTGGCCAAAAGCGAATGACAGTTGTAGCTTGACGCTCCCCAGACAATAACGGCTATGGTGGAGTTAGTGTCTGTTGCACGAATGCACCCTTTAAGCCCGCTTTACACGATCGACTTTGTGGTGAAAATTGACTACTAGAAGAGCGTGCGACTTTCGTGCCGGCGTGTAAATCAGCAGCCAACCCCATAGCGAGTGCGTCTATGGCGTTAATGATCTATAGACTGTGCCGAGTGTGGAGTTGTAAATTTCCGAGTGTGCTGCGAATGCGCAAGCGCAGAAGCAAGGAACAGCAGTGGCATGTGCTGACATCGGAAGTTAACCTATTCTGGTCGAGCGCATTCATATTACCGATGTATTTATCTTTATTCTGCTGTTTCTTTCTGTTCTCATTAAATAAATGGCTATAAATCGAAAATATGCCACCACAGCCTAGTATTCTTTCGTCCACTAGCGCTCTCTTTCAAAAGAGACGAAATGTCTAAAAGTAGTACGATATTTACGTTTTACAGGGAAAAGCGTACGCTGCGCATAAATATGAACCTAAATATATAATATATAATTATTAGATCAGAACAATATTTTCAACTATATTTGTCCATTTGGAAGTAAAAAAAATGAAAAGTGACGTAAAAAGGCGCTTTTAACTAGATTTTTTATATTGATTGATGTGTTTGAAAATATAAATTTCTTTAGCAAATAAATTTAAAAATTTTGAAAAGTTTTCCTATTTTTAAGGTTCTCAATAGTTACCACATGACATTTCAAGACAACAGCCGGCGACGGTGGCCGAGGGGACTGAGGCGCTCCAGTTACGATCTGCACGGCCACTACGGTCGGGTGTTCGAATCCCCCTGAGACATAGATATTTGTGCCGTCCTAGTTCGTATGTAGTTCATAAGTAGTTTGTATGTTTTGAGACTGATGACCCCATAGTTAAGTCCCATAAGCTATACAAACATTTGAACATTTGAACATTTTGGACAAATCGTTAAATATGTGTTCTGGTATTTGCCCACATGGGTGTGTATTGTGAGCAACTTTTATGAATCCGACAGCTCAGTTTTACAGGATACTAGATGCACTTCCAAATCTGCGCTTTAGTTTAGTTTAATACATTCTGTGCGCAAAAAGCAAGCAAATGTATCGATTTTCATCCAAGACGAAGGTAAAGCATTTTTACAAGTTATAGTTACAAAACACTTTTCAGCTAATGGAATTTTAACAGCTATCACGGCTTTAATAAAATTCTGTCTGTGATAAAATTGGTCAATTTAACTCACGACTTCGGCGGCGTAGAGTGCTGATGTTGGCAATGACCTCTGAATGCTCTTTTAAAACTCTAACAGCTAGAATGAGATAAAATAGTTTTTCATTTTACCAACTTTGTATGTACCCTTGACAAGTCAGTAAATTAATTATCCTCGTAAAGCGAATTTTTTGTTGTTGCAAACATAGGAAACTACGCCGCCGATGCAGTAACTAAAATTAGCATCGCAATAGCTGTAAATTAGCATCGAAGTAGCTTCAAACATCGTTACGAGCCATGTGAGCCATTGTAACTAGTAAAAAACAGTGAGCATCATTTAAGAGTAATTACTATTGTTATTGTTTAAAGTTTAATACTGTTTGTTATCGTCAATGTATATATAAATAAAAGTCTGTAGCAGTAGTTCGTAGCTTCGGAACCTTCGTTAAAAAGGACACGTATCGAAAGCTGTCGTTTACAACGTGCAGAAATTGTGCATAACTGCATATGAATTATCCAACCTCGCATAGTTTTTAAGACCTTGTCACGACGACAGTTCTATTAACCATATCTTACGACTTTCAGGATTCATTGCAAACGAAAAAAAAAAACTACATTTTCAGAACGATTATAACAATTCGGAGCTGCACAACCCACTACGCTGCAACCGCACTGATTGCCATATTCTACAATCGCGCTTCGAACCGAAGGAACAAAAATGGCAGATGCGCATGGCCGTCTATATACAGGTGCCCTAGATCTATAGATTGTGGCGAGTGTGAAGTTATAAATTTCCCAGTGTGCTGCAGAATGCGCATGCGAAGAAGAAATGAACTCCAGCGTATCTGCTGATATCGGAAGTTAACCTATTCTGGTCGAGGGCATTCATATTACAGAAGTGCTTTCCCAGTTCTTAATCTTTATTCTGCTGTTTCTTTGTGTTCTCATTAAATAAATGATTATACATCGAAAATATTCCACCACAGCCTAGTATTCTTTGTTCCACTAGCGCTCTCTTTTAAAATAGACGAAATGTCTAAAAGTGATTCGCTTCTGACAGTTAACCATCATTTCGAGCTGAGATGCAGCTCAGCTGTAGTTTCATAGAAATTGCCCAAATATACGGGTAACAGCACACACTTGGGCAAACACTGATCATTATATAAAAAGCTGTTATAACAAAAGAAAGAGCTCTTTTAGTAGCGGTAGCAAAAGCCAAAAAGAGCGGACGAACTAAAAAGAGCGATCTACTTCGCGGCCGAGCTGCGAACTAAAAGGAGAGCTACCGGTCGCGAACTAAAATATGCGCGATCGGTCGCGAAGTAAAACATGCGTTACCGGTCGCGAACTATTGTGCCAAACGTATATCGCTTCTTAGTTCGTTGGATTCTTTTCCGAAGACCGACAGGCAATAGCGAGAGGTCGCGCAGCAGAATTAAAAATCACGTGTTTGCCTTCTGCTGATGAGAGCCATTTCGAGGTGAGCGTCTGTCTGCTATATTACATAGTTCAGTACTACAAAATTTCTGGTTTGAAGTATTCTGCATTCTGCAATATCTGACTAATAAATTCCACAATGCCAAGATATAGAGATAACTCTAAACTTAAACACGAAAAATTATCCACAAATTGTCTCTTTTGGTTTGCGTGATATCGTTAGCGGCTGAAGCAGCAAGCGCATGAAGCAGCTAGTGGGGGAAGTTCTTCCACCTGCATGCGCAGTCCACGCCTCTCAGGCGTCACTGGGAGCGGACGAACTAAAAGAGCCGCGAACTAAAGTGAGCGCTCCCGATCGCGAAGTGTTATGCGCAAGTCTACATGCCGGTCTATATACAGGTGCCCCAGTTTCGGTGCTGACGTCTTAACGATAATGACCACTCGAGACAGGCAAAACGCAGTACGGAAATAGCACGCCAGCGGAGCTGTAGTACACCCGCTAGTCTCAAGAAGTCAACTGAGACCAGGAAGTTGATCGTGTAAGAGGGACTCAAGTGACGGCACTTGCCAAGTGTACGCCGACCGTCCGAACGATCATCAGCGCAGAAAACCACGGCCCGCCATAACATCTTCCAAGTTATCCTGTGACATGCCGTGTCCGTCGAAGCTGTGACGTACTCATAGCCCCGCTGCTGGTAATCGGCTGCCAACAGTCTGCGTTGACACTTCGAGGCTCAGAAACCGTCTTACCTGTGCCGTGGTGGCTGCACTATCTGGCACTCCTACCCTTAAAATATGGACATATCGGCGGACGTCCGTGCCTTGTGTGCGTCCAGAACGTCGTCTACAGTTGTGAGAAGACGCGACCACTGCAGCGAACCTCGCGCCACAACATATCCTCCCCACTCCCTGTAGGGGACATAAAACAAAATAATTCTCGTCACAATATCAAATGTTGGTCACAGTGTTAGGCGTCTCAACACATAAACGGAATTATATATTTTTGACGACGTTACAGCGTTCAGTGAATAAAATAAATCGCAATTTGCGATCAGTTATGGCTTCACTGTCCTAGGTTTACATGGAATACCAAAGTGCGGCGAATGAAAATTTGTGCCCGGCCGGGATTCGAACTCGGGATCTCCTGCTTACTAGGCAGAAGCGTTGACCAGCCCGACTGCAGAGGACTCTTCCCTGCACGTCTCCCGCCACACCCAAATCTCCATTCGCCACGCTGTCTCTTTCCTATTAGCACAGCCTATTTGTTCTGTAATGCTCGCAGCCTGAATACTGTATTTCCGCATCAGGGAAAACAGACCATGATGTATCGAGACACAATTAATTTTCGTCCATTAATAGAACAAATAGGCTGTGGTAAAGAAAGAGACAGCGTGGCGAATGGAGATTTGCGTGTAGCGGGAGACGTGCAGGAAAGAGTCCTCTGCAGTCGGGCTGCTCACTGTCCTTGGTGGTGGAGTGGTCAACACGTCTGCCTAGTGAGCAGGAGACCCAGGCTTCTAATCCCGGCCGGTCACAAATTTTCAGTCGCCGCACTTTAGTATTGCATCTAAAACTAGTACAGTGAAGCCATTGTGATTTATTTCACATAAACGGAAGGTGGTAGCATATGTTGGAACTGAAAAAGTGACATTAGTTTGCCACTTGTTCACTCTGCAACAGTGCTAAAATGGCTAACAGTCGGTTATGTGTGCCCTCATAGTTTCTATGGAACGCTATATTTAACATAAAACCATCAGATATTATTATTAACACAAATAAACAAAAGCATAATTAAATATCGCACCCGTGGTAGTGTCCTGATGTCCCTTATAGCGGACCTGAGTTTTTTTTAATCTCCATATATGTATCTTTTAACCATGTGGCCATTTTAAATTCTGAATGTGTTTTACTGCTATCTGTGTCATTGTTGTTTCTCCCATTTTATCTCCTTTTATTGTCTAAATTCTGCATTATATTTCTTCTTGAATATATTTTAAATCTTCATGTCAAATTTTTGTTATACTTAAGTGGCATATTACATCTATGGAGAGCGAACAAAATTTTTATAAAACACACTTACTTCAGCGAAGACCGCTAAATTATTTGTTGTGGTTTTTTTCCGGTTTCGATGAACTATGTCATCATGTTCAAAAACAATTTTTATAAAAATTTTCTCCTATTTTCAATAAAATAAACAGTTACATCTGAAAATGAAATATAACAAAAAGAACACTGTCAAACGATTACAATTTACATCATCAAACTGGATCGTCATCTGTATTGCACACTTAGAAATTGTGTGTGTTCTTATCACAAGTAATCGTTTGACAATGTTCTTTTTCTTATATTTCATTTTCACAAGTAACTATTGTATTGAAAATAGGAGAAAATTGTTATAAAAAAATTGTTTCTGAATATGTTGGCATAGTTCATCCAAACCGATAAAAAAATGAACTAGCGGTCTTGGCAGAAGTGTATTTTTGTTATACAAGTGGCTGAAGAGCAGCATTGAAGCTGCTGCCAGCCCGTCACAAAATATAATAAACAAGGAAAATTTGTAGAATATAAAGAGGCAGGAATTTTTCAATTGTTTTGAGGCGTTTTTGGAATATTATCAATCGCCAAATAATACAATATTCAAACAAATTGAAAAAAAAATCGCAGGTCTCGGTAGGTTTGGTGGCAATTCTGTGAGAGGACCCTCCCGCTACTCGGAATGCCGAAATTAGGCCTCTTTAGTTCCCGCCAAGTTGGCTATACTCAGCAGAGGTTGAAACAATTACGATTTAATCGTAATTGTTACGAAAATTGTTTTAAATGGCGAGTTTACGTTTGGAGTGTTTCGAATTACCATTTTCAGGTTTAAATAAAAAATTGGCGTCATTTCTTTCCCGCCGGTAAAACTCGGTACCTTTCGAGTTCCTTCGTTTCATGTCATCGATAAGAATAAACTGGTTATGAGCAACACCTTGTAGCTTGTCCTTGAGAAAAATCACCAGTGTTGATAGTAGCTTCTACAAACTAAAACTGCGTAATACGGCATACGGGATGAATCGACAAAGGCGCGCCACTATGGAGTCTAGCAGAAGCCACGTGCTCAGGTAGCTGATACAAAGGGTGGCCCATTTATCTTGTTTTTGTTGTTGTTGTGTCTTTAGTCCGGAGACTGGTTTGATGCAGCTCTCCACAATACCCTATCCTGAGCAAGCCTCTTCAACTCCACATAAAAACGGCAATCTACATCTGTCTGAATCTGCTTACTGTATCCATCTCTTGGTCTTCCTCTGCGGTTTTTACCCCCACACACTTCTCTCCAACGCTAAATTTACGATCCCTTGATGTCTAACAATGTGTCCTACCAAGCGATCTCTTCTTTTAGTCAGGGTATGCCAAAAATTCCTTTTCTCACCAATTCTGTTCAGTACCTCTTCATTAATTATGCGATCTACCCACCTAATCTTCAGCATTCTTCTGAAGCACCACATTTCAAAAGCCTCTATCCTCTTCCTGTCCGCATTGTTTATCGTCCATATTTCACTTCCATACAAGGCAACACTCCACACAAATGCCTTCAGAAAGGACTTCCTTAGGCTTACATCAATATTCGATGTTACCAAATTTCTCTTTTTCAAGAACGCTTTTCTACCCATTGCCATTCTGCATTTTATATCCTCAGTACTGCGACCATCATTTGTTATTTTACTGCCCAAGTAACAAAACTCATCTACCTCCTTTATTGCTTCGTTTCCCAATCTTATTCCTTCAGCATCACCTGATTTTCTTACACTGCTCTCCATTACCCTAGTTTTGCTCTTGTCAATGTTCATCTTATATGCACCTTTCAGCACACTGTCCATTCCGTTCAATTGCTCTTCCAGGTCCTTTGCTGTATCTGACAGAATTACTATGTCGTCGGCAAAACGCAATGTTTTTAATTCTTCACCCTGAACTTTAATTCCTTCTCCAAATTTCTCCTTGCTTTCCTTTATAGCTTGCTCAATGTACAAATTGAATAACATTGGAGAAAGGCTACAACCCTGTCTTTACTCCCTTCCCAACCACTGCATCCCTTCCATGCCCTTCAACTCTGACAACTGCTGGCTGGTTTTTGTACAAGTTGTAGTAAATAACCTTACGCTCCCTATATTTTACTCCTGCTTGCTTCGGGACTTGAAAGAGTTTATTCCGATCAACACTGTCTGAAGCCTTCTCCAAATCTACAAAAGCTAGAAATGTAGGTTTGCCTTCTCTTAATCTATCTTCTAGGACAAGCCGTAAAGTGAGTATTGCCTCCCGTGTTCCTACATTTCTCCTGAACCAAACTGATTTTCCCCGAGGTCGGCTTCTACCAGCTTTTCCATCCTTTTCCATCCATTTATCTTGACTACCCATAATATATCTGAAAGAACAGCAGCTGTTGTAATACGACTTTCACCGGTATCAATGTAAGGGAGGGCTTCATCAATGTAAATATTTTTAAACATTCTAAAACGAAAGCATGTGTGATTTTTTATATGGACACCCGATATTATTTCATCAGAAATCTATAGCGTGACAAATCACATAAACAATGTCGTTGATTGCATCGCAATATTCAAATTACATCCCGAGATATTGCGAAGCGAAGTTGACGCTTGAAATACGGGAATCGCGCGGCCAGCGCACGTCCTGAGCAGCATGGGGTTCTCGCCTGAGTCTCAGGACGTGAGGGAAATATACTTAAAAAAGGATAAAGTAGCACGGCAAGAGAGGTGATACTAGTTTAACGGAAAAGATAATGAAAATATGAGAGATGTATTAAAATAATAGTTCAAAGAAGAGAAAATTAAAAGAAGGTATGTCTGTCGAAGCTAAACTTGAATGTCAAATAATTTTGGGCGTTTGTTAAAATACGGTCAGAGAAAATATACCGTTTTGAGTGCATAGATATTAACGGAATTGTAGAGACGTAATAGTATAGTTCATATATTTTTATTTTATTTTATCCCCCGTGACTATCCGAGAAGAAAAACAATCGCCTTCTACATTGCACGCGAGTCAAAAAGTAAAGTGCTCTGCCCATCCGTGTTTTTTGTTATTCAGTATGAAGTTTGGGTAACCAACGTAAGCAAAATTTCTGAAATTTCGGTTTTTCAGTAACTATTTCATTAATTAGTGATCGTGAGATATACGAAACTTACAAAGTAAGAACACTAAGTCTAAACTTAAGGTTGTGCTTGATCTTCTCTGTCCAAATTTTTTTGTAAGGAATTCATAAAACTGTAGAAAAACCGAAAGTGGGTAATAAAAGACTCCAGTGGAGTTTTGTATTCTGCGATACCATTTCAGCTGCAACACTGCAACACTCCAGCCCTCTAAATTTCCTCAACAGAAATTCACGAAAAGAACGTCGTCTTTCCTTCAGCGATCCCCAATTGAGATGACGGAGCATTTCCGTGACATTCGGGCATTAGTCGAACCTACCAGTAACGAACCTAGCTGTTCTCCTCTGAACTGCTTCTATGTCTTCCTCTAAAGTGATCTGCTGCGGGCCCCAAACACTTGAGCAATACTCAAGACGAAGTCGTACAAGCGTTTTATACGCGGTCTTGTAGATAGAGGAAGATAGGATCGTTCGGTCCATCCCTCTATGTTCAGTCCGCCGTTTTTTTAGCCTTGCCCCCCCATTTGTCTGTTTTGTATAGTTTCTTCTTAGCGCCACTGAACCTTTATTATACATATAATGTAGGGAGAAGAGCGTACGTCCTTTCGTATTGTCTCTTCACTTGCCTGTCTCCTGTGCCATTTAGCAGTATTGGACTCCTCTCTTCCTAGTATGGGCGCTGATGACTACGATGTTGAGCGCCCTAAAGCTCCAATAACAACAACAACAACGCGGTCTCCTTTACAGATGAAGTATATCTCCCCAAAATTCTCCCAATAAACCGAAGTCTGCTGTCCGCCTTACTCACAACTGTTCGTTCCATTTCATATCGCTGTGCAATGTTACGCCTAGATATTTGAACGACGACACTGCATCAAGAAGCTCACTACTAATGCTGTATCCGAAAATTATAGGATTGTTTTTCCTACTCATGGATATCACCTTTTATTTTTCTACGTTGAAAGCTAGCTGCCATTCTTCACACCAACTAGAAATTTTGTCTAAGTCATCCTGTTCGCTATTACAGTCAGTTAAAGACGATACCCTCCCATACACCACAGCATCATCAGCAAACAGCCGCAAATTACAAGTTACTCTGTCCATCAGATCATTTATATAAACAGAAAATAACGGTCCTTTCACACTTTCCTGGGGCACGCCTGACGAAACACTCGTCTCTGATGAAAACTCGCCGTTCTATTACTTAGGAAGTCTTCCAGCCAGTCACAAATCTGTGAAACTATTCCATATGCTCGTATCTTCGTTAGCAGTCTGCTGTGTGGCACCGCGTCTAACATCTTTTTTAAATCGAGAAAAACACAATCCGCCTGTTGCCCTTCATCCATGGCTCGCAAGATGTCATATGAGAAAAGGACAAGCTGAGTTTCACATGAACGATGCCTCCTGAACCCGTGTTGGTACGTAGAAAGAAGGTTTTCCGTCTCAAGGTAATTTACTATATTCGAACTGCTACAAAATTGTACAGGAAACTGATGTCAACGATATTGGCCTGTAATTATGAGGGTCAGCACTTTTACCTTTCTTATAAACGGGAGTCACCTTTGATTTTCTAATCACTAGAAACTTTGCGCTTAATTAAGGCATAGTATCGTCTGCCACACACCGTGATGTGGCTTGCGGTGAAACGATGTTGATGTTGACGGCGCTCACACCTATATTCAAGAAAGGCAGTAGGAGTAACTCGTTAAACTACAGGCCTATTTCATTGACTTCAATTTGCAGCAGGGTTTTGGAACATATTCTGTATTCAAGTATTATGAATTATCTCGAACAGAATGATCTATAGACCCAAGGTCAACATGGATTTAGAAAATATCGTTCATGCGAAAGACAACTGGCCCTTTACTCACACGAAGTGATGGGTCCTATCGACAAGGGTTCGCAAATCGATTCCGTATTCCTTGATTTCCAGAAGGCTTTTGACACCGTACCTCACAAACGGCTTTTAATCAAATTGCGTGATTATGGTATATAGCCACAAATTTGCGATTGGATAGGGGATTTCCTGTCAGAGAGGACACAGGTCGTAGTAATCGATGGTAAGCCATCGACTACAACAGAGGTGATATCGGGCGTTCCACAGGGTAGTGTTATTGGCCTCTGCTGTTCCTTATTTACATAAACGATTTAGGGTAAAATCTAAGTAGTTCTCTTAGGTTGTATGCAGATGACGCAGATCAAAAATGTTGAAATGTTTGTTAAGCTTAAGGGACTTAACTACGGGGTCATCAGTCCCTAAACTTACAAACTACTTATGAACTGGCTACAACTAAGGACGGCACAAATATCCATGCCCGAGGGGGGATTCGAACCCCCGACCGTAGCGGCCGTGCAGACCGTGACTGGAGCGCCTCAGTCCTCTCAGCCAACGCGGCCGGCGATGACGCAGTCATTTACCGTTTAGTAAAATCATCTGAAGATCAAAACCAACTGCAGGACGATTTGAATAAGATATCACTATGGTGTAAAAACTGGCAGTTGACTCTAAATAATGAGAAGTGTGAAGTCGTGCACATGAGTAGGAAAAGAAATCCGTTAAACTTTGTTTACAAGATAAATCAATCAAATGTAAAGGCCGTAAACTCCACAAAATACCTAGGAATTACAATTACTTCTGACCTAAACTGGAAAGAAGACGTAGATAATGTCGTGGGAAAGGCGAACCAGAGACTGCGTTTTATTGGCAGAACCCTTAAAAGATGCAACAGAACTACAAAAGAAAATGCATAAACTACGCTTGTCCGTCCATTTTTGGAGTATTGCAGCCCAGTGTGGTATCTTTATCAAATGGGTTTGACGGAGGTCATCGAAAGAGTCCAAAGAAGGGCAGCTCGTTTCGTATTGTCACGATACGGGGGAGACAGCGTTACGGAAATGCTACAGGATCTGGGATGGGAATCATTACAACAACGGCGCTTATCGCTGCGGCGTGGGCTACTTACGAAACTCCAATCTCCAACATTCTCTTCCGAATGCGAAAATATGTTGTTGACTGCCACTTACATAGGTAGAAATGACCATGAGAATGGAGTACGAGAAATCAGAGCTCGAACAGAGAGATTCAGGTGTTCTTTCTTCCCGCGCGGTATTCTAGAATGGAATGGGAGATAAATAGTATAATTGTGGTTCGATGAACCCACTGCCAGGCACTTAAATGTGATTTGCAGAGTATCCCATGTAGATGGAGATGTAAAGATCTGCTCTGCGCCACCCGGCTGTCTCGCCGGTGTCTGTAGCGCGATGTCGTCGTCCGCCGCCTCTCGGAGCGCACATCTGCCGTTCTCCGTGGCTGCGCCTCTGGCTGGCTGGCTCTTGTAACGGTGCCCGCGCCACGCCGCCTAACTGTGAAGTCTTGTCAGCCACCAGCCCGGCCGCTGTGCTATGGCCTGCCCGACGCAGCCTCGCCCATAATACTCCGACACTTTGCGCATGAAAGAGGCTTTGGCTGTACTGTAGGTGTGGTGTCGCACAAGTACAAAGTGCGCGCCGCCATGCACGCACGGCGCGGCGTTCTCACGACGACAGCCACGAGCGCCCTCTGCGACAACTCCGCTCGTGGCCACCACTGAAGGACATCGTTCACTTCGCACTTCGGACTGAGATAGCAACGAGTTAGGACCTTCGTAATCCGATAGGCACGAGTGAAGACTTTGCTATTGTACAGGCACTAGGCAGGCCTCTAACAACTATGTATCAACATTCTGCAGTACTATATAAAAGTTAAGTATTGTTACATTCTGTGCAAAATATATCTCTTTCTAATTTACTCTAGTGTTTGTAGTTTCTGGCTGCTCCCCTCCGTACCTGCACCGGCGTGCTGTCTTGTTACTGTGTCGGTCTCGTTCCACTCGGCCACCGACACCTACGACAAGGCTGGGACACAAAAGCGGCGACGAAGTTGGGACACAAAAGTAGGGATAGCACATGCTGCTTCAACATACTGCCAGAGCTCATGTGATGGCTCAATTTTCATTAGACTGCCATTTTATTTGTAATCTTTAAGAAAGATTCCCGATTCTGGAGTACATGTACGAGGCGCGTCCAGAAAGCAAGTTCCGATTCAATTTATCTCCGCTACAGCTCTGCCATGCAGTTCCACACATGCGCTGCAGGGAAGAACGTGCGCCATTTGGAGATCGCTTTCAGTTACGTACGCTTTGTTGTGCTGGTTTCAAATGTCGGCGTTGATTGAAAATCCCGCCGCCTGTGAAATCGGGTCGGTGATCCGGTTTCTGAATGAGACGAAAGTGAAACCAAGTGAAATTTATCGGCAAATTTGCGATGTTTACGGACCAAATGCGATGAATGATTTGATGGTGAGAAGTTGGGTCCGACAGTTCAATGGCGGGCGTAGTGATGTGCACGACGAAGAACGAAGTGATTACAGAATAACTGGTTCACGCGGTCATCACTTCACCAATGACGATGAGCTGAAAGAAACTGTTTCCAACTGGTTGAAGACACAGGCGGCAGATTTCTATGAAGAAGGTATACAAAATTTGGTGCTACGCTATGATAAATGCCTCCAGAATTTCGGCAGTTATGTGGAAAAGTAGTTTAAGAGTTGTAGAATTTTGTGCAATAAAAATTTCTTCTTTATCTGGGTACAATTTCATTTTATTGCCAAACGGAACGCGCCTCGCGTTACCGTCTCGTTCGAATAATTTCTTCGTTGTGCTTCTTCGTTTTGCAGACGTGCCAACTATTACGATTTTTTCCTTAATTATTACGATTTCTAAGCTAAAGTTACGGCCTTATGGAAGCCCCAGCTGTAATTACGGATTTCGCTGTTTGATTTATTTTTAGTGGTCTGGCCGCATACTACTTTCAAAAAAATGTTCAAATGTTTGTTAAACGTAAGAGACTTAACTGCGGGGTCATCAGTCCCTAAACTTACAAACTACCTATGAACTGCCTTATACTAAAGACGACACAAATATCCATGCCCGTGGGGGAGGGGGGGGGATTCGATCCCCCGACCGTATCGGCCGTGCAGACCGCGACTGGCACGCCGCAGACCGCTCGCCCACTGCGCTCGGCTACTATTTTTCGTTCCACTATTTTCTGAACCAGTATTGTTTAAGAAATAGCGTCATACCTGTTTTTTTAACTATTCGATGTATTTCTTGCGGCTTCATAGCTTGCTTTGGTTTTTTTTTTTTTTTCAGGAGTCATCAAGTTCGCTCAAATGGACATTTTATTGCCAATAAAAAATTAACGATACGGCCCTAGTTCCCACAATTCCTTCTCCTCAATTTTCTTAGCTCCATTACGATTAGATTCTATCGAAACTTGGCAGCTCTGGTTTTGAAGAGTATACTGTCTGGGTAATTTGCTCATACTTACACTACCTCAAAATGCGTAGTTGTAATAACACCTAATGTAAGATTAAATTTCCCTTATCTTAATAAAGGCCTGCGATGCTGTATAGTGCAGAAACTTGGCCAATTACAAATGCCCAAGAGAAAAAGATGGAAGTGGCAGAAATGAGAATGTTAAGATGGATGAGTGGGTGACACGAAAGGATAGACTAAGGAATGAGTACATCGGGGGAACAGTGATAGTGGAGCCCATAGGGAAGAAGATCCAAGAAAGTAGGCTAAGGTGGTGTGGGCATGTGCAGAGATGAGGGTATTACTATGTGGGGAGAAGAGGTGAAGACCTGGAAATCGAAGGATCAGGGAGAAGAGGAAGACTGAAAAACTGTATGGAAAGACAAGGTAGCAGGGGACCTACGGGAGAAAGGATGGATCAGAGAAGCAGCACTGGATAGACATTTGTGGAAGAGAAGGTTCAAATCAAATGTTCCAATGTTTGTAAATCTATCGGACCAAACTGTGTGGCCATCAGTCCGTAGCTTACAAACTACTTATACTAAGGACAAACACACACACCCATGCCCCAGGAAGGAGTCGAACCTCCGACGGCGAGAAACCGCGCACTCCGCAGCGAGGTGGCCGAGACCACTCGCCTACTAAACCGCGGCGGATAGAAGGATCCAGCAAAGCAACGCCGACCTCACATGACGTGGGAAACGACTGAGATGATGATTATGGTGCTGATGATGAATGAATAATTTAAAATTCATAAATTCGATGAATAATTGTTGCAAATATAATTTTATGGTGCACCTGGAAGCCGTTATATACAGGGTGTTTTAGCGCGCAAAAATTTAACACGACATACTGCACTGAACAATTTAATGGGAGCGAGAAGCGAGCTTAAGGAGAAAACACTAATACAACGATTTTACATTAGTTAACGTTGACTGCAAATACCAGCATTGACACAGTGGGTGTACCATTTGCACTGTGTCTTACAAAATGTTCTGGCACTGACCTGAATGCAAGCATGACATCTACGAACAAGCTTCTGACGCACCCTGACAAATGAACCGGGTGTGTTTCGAAGTATGTCACAAGGAGCAGCAATTCTAGCAAATCATTCCATCTCCGTATCGACTGGTAAGGAAGGAAGGAAGCTTAAAGTTTAACGTCCCGTCGACAGCTTGGTCATTGGAGACGGTGCTAGCACTCGGAGTTTTGGGTAAGGATGGGGAAGGAAATCGGCCGAGCCATTTGAAAAGAACCATCCCGGCATTTTCCTGGAGTGATTTAGTGAAATCACGGAAAACCTACATCTGGATGGCCGGGGGGGGGGGGGATTTGAACCACCATCCTCCCGAATGCCAGTCTAGTGCGTAATTTACCTCTGCACCAACTCGCTGGGTGAATTCACTAGGGTCTCGTAATCAAGTTACTTTGGACATTACCGTAGAAAATGATGCGATTCGGGCCAGGTCGCCGCGCGGGAGTATCCGAGCGGTCTGGAGCGCCCCGTTACGGATCGCCCGGCCTCCCGCGTCGGGGGTTCGAATCCTCCCTCGGACATGGATGTGTGTTTTGTCCTTAGGTTAGTTTAACTTAGTTTAAGTAGTTTGTAAGTCTAGGGACTGATAACCAACGTAGTTTGGTCCCTTACAATTACAAACATTTGAACATTTGAATTCGGGCCAGGTGATACCGTAGGCCATGGAATAGCAGCGCCTCTTCCAATTCAGCGACGAGGAAATACAGCATTGAAATGGTTGCAAACATCCATCGTGCTGTACTACTCTCCTCTGAATAGCACAAACAAGTAAAGCTACCTTTGCGTCAATTGGCAATTTCTTTGAAACTCGGTACGCTTGTACAGTAGTAGAACATAAGGGACGCTTAGTTTTTTATATGGGCAATGAAGCAGCTGTAACGATAAAAAATGCCTTTTCAAGGTAAAGTTACACATTTGGTTTTGGGCGGTTATCTACGAATCCATGAAATGTGTAAAAGTATTTTCCTCATAATAATTTAGTGGTAGTTAAAGATCTTAATGACATGTAGTCAAAATTTGCTATATAATAATAATTCGCTAAGTGCCCCACCACCATCAATTACTTTTCTAAAATCACAAAAGTCTTTAAAACAATCAACGATCATCAGTCTGGTTTATCCCTCATGTTCGCAAATAATCTCCCGAAACAAATGTCATTTCACCGTCCGAAGGATGTTTTCACCCTTAAAATTGAACCATTGTCGATGTAAGAAATATGTGGCTGTTATTTTGTACTAATCTCCAAGTGTACTGAGTTGCAAGAAAATCGACGATTAACACAAAGGTAGGTTTGCTTATGAGTAACAGGAGTAATAAATGACCCTGTCTTTGATTCACAGTACGCTCTGTTCCATTTATAAAATAGATTTAAGAAACAAGTTCTTGCTCCTTTACATTAACACTTTGATACAAATATATCAATGACAAAATTAATGTCTATATTACATTACTTATACGATATGTATCTAATTTAATAATCACGTAACAACATGGAAAAAAAATCATACGAGAGTTGTGGAAATGTGCCGATTTGTGGAGCCAGTGGCTCCTTCTTCCTGCAGAAGTGTTGAGGAGTAACCAGACATATAGTGTAGCACATGAATATATAACAACTAGCTTTTAAGCGCGGCTTCGTTCGCGTTGATGTCCTCGCATACGTGTCAAAGACACCTGAAGGAAAATAACGTTCTTAAATTAAGAACAGGATCATCAGGTTAAAAGAAAATTTTCAAATAGAATGATGGTAAATACTGTCCTTCTTTATCGAGATGAATATAAAGACATTGTTAAATACCAAAAGAAACTGTTTATTATTTCATAAGTAAAAAGCTTACTGAAAACGCTATACGTTGCACAGCATATAAATTATGCAGAATTCAAATGTCATTGAAATCGGTTCGGCGATTTGAAGATAACGTGTTGTGTAAACATTGCATTCATTATGCTGAATCCTATTACATACAACACATCAACCATTCAAAGTATTTTTAAATGCGATAAATTTCAAACGTCTAAGAATAAATAGCTTTTCCAAGGAGTCTTCAAGCGAATCAGAAGCTTTAAGAGAATCCTTGGTCTGGTCCATATTTCAAGTTATATACTTAAAACCAACAAATATATTGAATCACACACTTTCTAAAGTATCCTATGTTCTTCTTCAGCGTTCAAGCTATCTCCATACCCACTTTAATTAATGTCGGTTAAGTGGTTTAGTCGTGAAAGCGTGACAAAGAGAGCTTCTTTCGCATTTATAATATGATGACGTCATATCTGCTGCTCAATGTGTCGTTCATAATATAATATTGTAGCTCCTTTCAGTGGTATATTTGGATATTGTTTGCGGTATGTGCTGCGAACAGAGTAATAAAGACTATACAAAATGTCAAACGTATTTACGAATGTCACGTTTGTGAAGCAATATCTCCTGAATTATGTGCCCTCTAAAAACATTATTTACCAGGTTTGTAGAGTGTAATATCAGAAAACTGCCTATGAAATGAAATGTGTTGTAAATTGAGTTCGTAGTAAAGACTTAGTAAATTACATCATGATTATTAGGGTAAATTTTCATTCATTTCATTGTCTTTGACGCCATAAGACCTGAACTATATGTCGTAATACGATATTATTTCGAAGGCACATCCAGTGGTGTATATGTCAAATGTCTACAAAAAATGGCCGAATAGAGTTCGTAGGAAAGACGTAATGAATCAAAACGGCATGCGTGATGAGGCGTCTTTTCATGAACCTAATTGTTCATGACTCCGTATCTCAATGAACTGTGTGTTGTACTATGATAAAATTTCAAACGTACGTTCAGTGGTATGTGTTTACACTGTCTGTAACATTACTCGCGAATACAATTAATAGTGTACGAGTAATAAATTGTAACGTCATGCCAAATGCTGTAATTTTACTACATGAACGCCAAATTGTAGTAAGCGACACACTTTTTTCCTTCCGTCATTTTGCTGGGGTTGACAGCGAGGGAAAGTTTCCTAAAGCTTTGAAATTATATTTAAAGTTTGTTGCAAGTCGCTAAGTGCTCTCCTGAAATAGTGGACTGATAAAGTCAAGTGCCGCAAGACAGGGAAGTTTTCATTGTTTATGACGTCATATCTCCTGAACTTTCGGCCTTATCGCAAAATCCTTTCTTAGCCGACGTCTTCTACCTATAAAGTACATCCCTGCCAAATTTCAGCTTTATAGGTGGAGTAGTACTCGAGATATCATGTTTAGTCAGTTTGTGAATGAGTGTCCTTTCGCATTTATATAGACAGAGATAAGGCACAGATTAGCGAAATATTATTGAAAGGGGGCGAAGGGTTGACCAATTGTTGATGACTGCACTGGACAACTTTTGTTTGCCTTATTTCTTGAAGTTGGGAGACTATACATTAAGCATGACAGAAAGTATTTAAAAAACAGCGAGCCAGCGAATCAAGTGCATGTAGCTATGAGCCTTGTACATTGTACAAAGGCGTGAGGAAATACATGATAACATTCGAATTTAAGTATCAAAGTTACTATTTGGAAACAACACCTGAATACTTGTCAAAATGTTTTCACAATCAGATCTAATCGTAAGTTGTGTTGAAAATGATAATTAACGAGGAATTTTGATTTTGTAGCTATAAAAGGTGTTATACTCTGCATTCCAAAGGAGACAGTGTTTCTTTTTCAGACGTTATCTCTGCACAAATACTGCAAAGTGTATGAATATATCACTTCTTACTGTTGTCCTAACTTGGTATCGCTCTACAGGTTTACTTCTAAAAAAAAAAAAAAAAAAAAAAAAAAAAAAAAAAAAAAAAAAAAAAAAAAAAAAAAAAAAAAAAAAACACCATCAACACACCCATGGCAATAATTTCCTATTAATACAATAGTCTAGAAAATTACCAAGAGAAGCGTCATATGGACAACATTAATTGTTGTTGTTGTTGTTGTGGTCTTCAGTCCGGAGACTGGTTTGATGCAGCTCTCCACAATACCCTATCCTGTTGCAAGCCTCTTCAACTCTGCATAAGAACGGCAACCTACATCTGTCTGAATCTGCTTACTGTACTCATCTCTTGGTCTTCCCCTGCGATTTTTTCCCCACACACTTCCCTCCAACGCTAAATTCACAATTCCTTGATGTCTAAGAATGTGTCCTACCAATCTATCCCTTCTTTTAGTCAAGGTATGCCAGAAATTTCTTTTCTCCCCAATTCTGTTCAGTATCTCCTCATTAGTTACGCGATCCACCCACCTAATCTTCAGCATTCTTCTGTAGCACCATATTTAAAAAGCCTCAATCCTCTTCCTGTCCGCACTGTTTATCGTCCACGTCTCACTCCCATACAAGGCAATACTCCACACAAATGCCTTCAGAAAGGACTTCCTTAGGCTTAAATCAATTCGATGTTAACAAATTTCTCTTTTTCAAGAACGCTTTTCTATCCATTGCCATTTTGCATTTTATATCCTCTGTACTGCGACCATCATTTGTTATTTTACTGCCCAAGTAACAAAACTCATCTACCTCCTTTATTGCTACTTTTCCCAATCTAATTCCTTCAGCATCACCTGATTTTCTTACACTCCACTTCATTACCCTAGATTTGCTCTTGTTAATGTTCATCTTATATGCACCTTTCAGCACACTGTCCATTCCGTTCAATTGCTCTTCCAGGTCCTTTACTGTATCTGACAGAATTACTATGTCGTCGGCAAAACGCAATGTTTTTAATTCTTCACCATGAACTTTAATTCCGTCACCAAATTTCTCCTTGCTTTCCTTTATAGCTTGCTCAATGTACAAATTAAATAACATTGGAGAAAGGCTACAACCCTGTCTTACTCCCTTTCCAACCACTGCATCCCTTTCATGCCCTTCAACTCTGACAACCGCTGCCTGGTTTTTGTACAAGTTGTAAATAACCTTATGCTCCCTATATTTTACTCCTGCTTGCTTCAGAACTTGAAAGAGTTTATTCCAATCAACATTGTCAAAAGCCTTCTCCAAATCTACAAAAGCTAGAAATGTAGGTTTGCCTTTCCTTAATCTATCTTCTAGGATAAGCCGTAAAGTGAGTACTGCCTCCCGTGTTCCTACATTTCTCCTGAACCCAAAATGATCTTCCACGAGGTCGGCTTCTACCAGCTTTTCCATCCTTCTGTATATAATTTGTGTTAATATTTTGCAACCATGACTTATTAAACTGATGGTTCTATAGTTTTCACACCTGTCTGCACCTGCTTTCTTTGGAATGGGGTTTATTACATTTTTCTTAAAGTCTGAGGGTACTTCGCCTGTCTCATACATCTTACACACCAGGTGAAACAGGTTTGTCATGGCTGGTTCTCCCAGAGACTTCAGTAGCTCTGAGGGAATATCATCTACTCCAGGGGCCTTGTTTCGACTTAGGTCTTTCAGGGCTCTGTCACATTCTTCTCTCAATACAGTATCTCCTATTTCATCTTCATCTACATCCTCTTCCCTTCCTACAATATTGTCTCGAAGTTCATTTCCTTTGTAGAGCCCTTCTATATACTCTTTCCACCTTTCAGCTTTCCCTTCTTTGCTGAGAACTGGTTGTCCATCAGTGTGCTTGATATTCATAGAGCTGTTTTTCTTATCTCCAAATGTTTCTTTTATTTTCCTGTAGGCTGTATCTATTTTTCCCCTATTTATACATTCTTCTACATCCTTGCGTTTGCCTTCTAGCCACTCCTGCTTAGCCATTTTGCACTTCCTGTCAATCTCATTTCTTAGTCGTCTGTGCTCCATTTTGCCTGTTTCATTTACTGCATTTTTATATTTTCTCCTTTCATCGATTAAATTTAGTATCTCCTGTGATATCCAAGGATTTTTTGTAGGTCTTGCCTTCCTACCTATTTTGTCCTCTGCTACCTTCACTATTTCATCTCTCAATTTTACCCATTCCTCCTCTACTGTTTTATTTTCCCCTGTTTCTGTCAATTGTTGCCTAAAGCTCCCTCTGAAATTCTTAAGAACCTCAGGTTCCTTCAATTTATCCAGGTCCCATCTCTTTATTTTCCTACCTTTTTGTAGTTTCTTTAGTTTCAGCCTACAGTTCATAACCAACAAGTTATGGTCAGAGTCTATATCTGCCCCTGGGTATGTCTTACACTCTAAAACCTGGTTCCGAAATCTATGTCTTACCATTATAAAATATATTTGGTATCTCCCGGTGTCTCCTGGTCTCTTCCACGTATACAACCTTCTTTTGTGATTCTTGAATCAGGTGTTTGTTATAACTAAATTATGTTCCGCGCAAAATTCTACCAGGCAGCTTCCTCTTTCATTCCTTTTGCCCAGACCATATTCACCTATCTTCCCTTCCCTTCCCTTCCCTTCCCTTCCCTTCCCTTCCCTTCCCTTCCCTGTCCTACTACCGAATTCCAGTCTCCCATCACAATTAAGTTTTACTCTCCCTTAATTGTCTGAATAATTTCCTTTAGCTCCTCATATATTTCTTCGATATCCTCATCATCGGCAGAGATAGTTGGCATATAAACCTGTACTACCGTTGTCGGTGTTGGCTTAGTATCTATCTTGACAATGATAATGCGATCACTGTGCTGCTCATACTAGTTTACCCGCATTCCTAGTTTCTTATTCATTATCAGTCCTACTCCTGTGATACCCCAAACTGATTTTGTATTTATAATCCTGTACTCACCTGACCAGAAATCCTGTTCATCCTGCCACCAAACTTCACTAATACCCACTATATCTAACTTCAACCTATCCACTTCCCTTTTTAAATTTTCTAATTTTCCTACCCGATTAAGGGATCTAACATTCCACGCTCCGATCCGTAGAATGCCAGTATTGTCTTTCCTGATGACAACATCCTCCTGAGTAGTCCCCGCCCAGAGATCCAAATGGGGGACTATTTTACCTCCGGAATATTTTACCCGAGAGGCTGCCATCATCATATGTTCATACAGTAGAGCTGCATGTCCTCGGGAAAAGTAACGGTTGTAGTTTCACCTTGCTTTCAGCCATTCGCAGTAGCTGTGTGGCAAAGCCACATTAGCTGATGTTACAAGGCCAGCTCAGTCAATCATCCAGACTGTTGCCCCTGTAACTACTGAAAAGGCTGCTGCCCCTCTTCAGGAACCACACATTTGTCTGGCCTCTCCACAGATACCCCTCCGCTGTGGTTGCACTTACGGTACGGCTATCTGCAGCGTTGAGGCACGCAAGCCACCCCACCTCGGCAATGTCTCATTGGAGTGGAACATTAATTATCAACCTAAAATAGAAAAAAATACAGACAACACATTAACAAAGTAATAAAATGCAAATGAAACTTAAAAATTAATTACCACGCGTTTTTGTGTCTTTACAAAGAGCAGATCTCTTCACATAAGACTCCGTCTGATGCTTACCTGATGGTGTTTCAGAGCCTGTGAATGTAAACAAACATAGCAATGCATTGCTTTTGTTAGAGACATACAATCATGTAAGTTGTTATTAAATTCTGACAAATAATTATTGCCTCTCTCTTTCAGTGTTATGTATTTCTCTTTTGTCAAGTGAGAATGTAACGTGCATCAGATAGGAATTGCTATAACCAACTAATATCAGTAAAATTATACACATTATCATTTTCGTTTTATCACAAGGTCTGAGGGTAACATCATCAGAGAAAAGTAATAAAGTTATTCGGTGTTCCATTTACACATAGAGACAATTCATCATATGGTATACGATGTAAATACGATACAATAGAGCAACCTTATGGAAAAGTCAACAAAACTTGATCATCAGGTCAAAGAGCACAGTGCATGTGAACTTGTACGCATGTTAGTAGCAAATAGCCGGCCGCGGTGGCCGAGCGGTCAGCGGCATGCCAGTCACGGTCTGCACGGCCGCTGCGGTCGGGAGTTCGAATCCACCATCGGGCATGGATGTTTGTGCCGTCTTTAGTTTAAGCTAGTTCATAAGTAGTTTGTATGTTTAGGGACTGATGACCCCGTAGTTGAGTCCCATAAGCTACATTTGAACATTTTTAGTAGCAAATAAGCTGGAAAACAGAAATGCCAGACAAAGCGGCAGCCGCGTGGGAGTAGCCGAGCGGTCTGGAGCGCCACGTTGCGGATCGCGAGGCCTCCCGCGTCGGAGGTTCGAATCCTCCCTCGGGCATGGACGTTTGTGTCGTCTTTAGTATAAAGTAGTTCGTAAGTAGTTTGTAAGTTTAGGGGCTGATGACCCCGCAGTTAAGTTCACGTGTGTTCATATGTTTGTTAAGCTTAAGGGACTTTTTTGCGGAGTCATGAGTCCCTAATCTTACAAACTATGAACTACCTTATACTAAAGACAACACAAACATCCATGCTGGAGGGGGGATTCGAACCCCCGACCGTAGCGGCCGTGCAGACTGTGACCTCCATCCATTGGAGTGTCCATGATGAGTTGTGCGGCAGTGACCATTTTCCGATCTTTTTGTCACTCCCACAACGTCAGTCCCCAGCACGCTCTCCTCGGTGGGCTATTCATAGGGCTCACTGTGAAGGCTACACCTCTGCTGCCATCGTTGGCCCTCCCCCACTCGATACCATCGATGTGGTGGTTGAGAGCGCCACGCAGTCCATATTGTCTGCTGCAGAAGATAATATTCCTCGTTCCTCGGGGCGCCCACGGCGTAAGGCGGTGCCGTGGTGGTCACCAGAGGTCGCTGACGCCATTAAAGACCGTAGGCGGGCCCTACAGCGGTACAGGCTGCACCCTTCTCTTGAGCGCCTCATTACCTTTAAAAGGCTCCGTGCTCGTGCTCGTCGTTTAATTAGAAGACGGAAACGGGAGTGTTGGGAGACGTACGTTTCCACCATTGGGTCAGGTATCTCCACTTCCCAGGTCTGGAGCCGGATTAGGCGCTTACGGGGATACACAACAACAACAATCCCTGGGATCTCCGTGAATGGAGCCATATGTACGGATCCAATGACGCTTGCAGAGATATTTGCTGAGCATTATGCTCGTGCTTCTGCCTCTGCAAACTACCCGCCGGCCTTCCGTACGTTAAAGGAGCGGGTGGAACGCAAGCCTATCTCTTTTACCACCCGCCGCACTGAGGCTTATAACGCTCCATTCCGTGAGTGGGAGCTACTTGGTGCCCTCGCGCAATGTCCTGACACGGCCCCTGGGCCTGATAGCATCCATGCCCAAATGCTGCGACACCTCTCTGCAGAAAGCCTGGGTAATATCCTCGCCATTTTCAATCGGATCTGGAGCGACGGGGTAATCCCTTCGCAGGGCGGGAGGGTATCATCATACCTGTGATGAAACCGGGCAAAAACCCTGCTCATTTGGATAGCTATCGACCCATCAGCCTGACCAATGTTCTCTGCAAATTGTTGGAGCGCATGGTCAGTAGGCGGTTGTGCTGGATCCTCGAGACTCGGGGCTTACTGGCTCCATGCCAGGGCGGATTCCGCCAGGGTCGCTCCACCACCGACAACCTGGTGTACCTCGAGTCCGCAATCCGCACAGCCTTTTCCAGGCGCCAACATCTCGTAGCCGTCTTCTTTGACATGCACAAGGGGTATGACAGAACGTGGCGGCACGACATACTCACTACTTTACATGGGTGGGGCCTCCGGGGCTCCCTTCCCATTTTTATCAATAACTTTTTAGCTGTCCGTTCCTTTAGAGTTCAAGTTGGTGCCTCTCGAAGCACCTCTCATGTGCTGGAAAATGGGGTTCCTCAGGGCTCTGTTCTGAGTGTTCCCTTATTTTTAATAGCCATTAATGGCCTAGCGACAGCAGTTGGGTCGTCAGTATCCCCTTCCCTATATGCTGACGACTTCTGCATCTATTTTAGATTAGCACACAAGTGGCTGAACGCAGACTGCAGGGAGCGATTCGAAAAGCGCAGTCCTGGGCTCTTGCCCACGGCTTCCAGTTTTCTGCGGCCAAGACAAGTGTTACGCACTTCTGTCGGTGTCGGACTGTTCACCAACACCCCGAACTTTACCTCGACGACCACTTACTTCAGGTAGTGGACACACATAGGTTTTTAGGGCTTGTCTTCGACGCTCGGCTGACGTGGCTTCCTCATATTCGTCAGCTGAAGCAGGAGTGCTGGCGCCATCTGAATGTTCTTCGCCACCTGGGCCATACAAGTTGGGGCGCGGATCGCTCCACACTATTATGACTCTACACAGCACTGGTACAGTCACGGCTTGACTTTGGATGCATTGCCTATGGTTCAGCATCCCCTTCGGCATTGCGCCTGTTGGACCCCTCCACCACTGTGGGGTTCGCATCGCGACGGGTGCCTTCCGCACCAGCCCTGTGAACAGCTTACTTGTGGAGGCTGGGGTCCCACCTTTAGAGATATGCCGCCAACACCTGCTCGTGGCTTATGCAGCCAATGTATATTGCTCCCCAGGCCACCCAAACCGGCGTCTCCTCTTTTCTGATGTGGTCGTCCGTCCCCATCAGCGACGCCCTAGGTCAGGTCATACAATTGCCTTTCGAGTTCGATCCCTCCTGCTGGAGCTTGAGTCTTTTCCTCTTCCATCTCCCTATCGGGTCCATGCACGTTCACCCCCGTGGTGCTTGCCAAGGCCCTGTACCCGGCTTGACTTGGCCCATGGACCCAAAGACTCGGTTACCTTGGAGGCACTCCGCCGCCATTTCTCGGCTGTCGTCGCCGAGTATCCTGGTTATGACCTGATCTACACCGATGGTTCCATGGTTGATGGCTGTGTGGGATTTGCATATACTCTTGGTGACCGTGTGGAACAGCACTCTCTGCCGAATGGCTGCAGTGTTTACACTGCAGAGCTGGTGGCCATTCACAGAGCTCTCGTGAATATCCGGTCGTGCTCAGGTGAGTCTTTTCTTATTTGCAGCGACTTCCTGAGCAGCCTTAGAGCTCTGGACCAGTGTTACCCACGGTCTCCTCTGGTGTTGGCCATACAGGAGACGCTTTGTGCCATTGAACAGTCCGGGCGATCGGTGGTGTTCATCTGGTCTCCAGGTCATGTGGGCATTCCGGGCAATGAACGTGTTGACAGACTTGCCAGGCAGGCAGTTAGTGCGTCCATTCTGGACATCGGCCTCCCGGCATCTGATCTCCATTGTTGCGCCACCGCGTCCATCAGCGTTGGGATGCAGAGTGGCATAGCCTGCGCACACCCAACAAGCTTCGGGTAGTCAAGGAGACCACGACCGCATGGCGTTCTTCCATGCTGGCCTCTCGCCGGGACTCCGTGGTGCTGTGTAGACTCCGTATTGGGCATACGTGGCTCACCCACGGACATCTCCTTCGTGGTGAGGCCCCGCCCCAGTGTCAGTGTGGCTCCCACTTAACAATAGTCCACATCCTAGTGGACTGCCCGGTTTTAGCCGCCTTGCGGCGTCGTTTTAACATTCCTGGCGTTTTATCAGATGTCTTACGTGACTATGCTTCAGCAGCGAATTCAGTTTTAAGTTTTATTCGAGCAGGGGGTTTTTATCAGTCTCTCTGATTGGTCCTTCCCTTGTACTGCCGAGTGGTTGACTTTTCCTTTTTTATTCCTATGGTCGGTCAACCACTGCCGTCGGCCTCTTTGTTGTAAGGTGTCTTTGTGTGATCGTCCCTTTTCGTTTAGTTTCTTCTCCGTTTTGTTGATGTTTTCTGGACCCAGTGGGATTCCCCTCCCACTTTGCACACTTTATCTCTGGGCCCATTTATTTGACGTCCGCGCTTTTATTTTTGACACTTTGTGATGGAATGGGGGACTGATGACCATTGTAGTTTTGTCCCCCTTAAACGTCCAAATAACAACAACAACAGACTGTGACCGGCGCGCCGCAGACCGCTCGGCCACTGCGGCCGGCCCGCTTACGCTTTACAAACATTTGAAATTTTGACAAAGCGGCAGACAGGTTTACTACCGTGTCTCTTTAAGCCAGCTTCTCCGACCGGGACATGTTCCCCTACCTCGCCCAGTCGAGCATCCTCTACGTCCTGTTATATATTTGCACGCTCTAACGGAGACAACCAGTGAACGACTTGCAACAGATACCAGGGATCGTGCGAAGTGCTTGTGCCGTTCAGTAACACAGATATCGCGTAGCTGTAGTATGCCTCGCTTCTTGATCAGGTACGGAGATGACACTGCGACCGCACGCTCCACATAGCGTGTTGCGTGACAGCGAGAACTGTACGGCATTACGCCGGTCACGAGATGCTGACGTTGGTCTCGATGCTCATCGCCGCAGAGAATGAGACTTTCTCGCTCTATATACGAAATAATAATAATAATAAAACTAAATAACAAAACAAAGCAAATGACTAGAGACGGGAAGTTCATATGCACAGCACATAGACATCGGCATCGCCTGGAAAATGACGAGCATTTGAACTAAGTTGACCCGCGGGTTCAAGGTCAAAGGCGATGTCACGCCACACCCAAGCCCCCACAATCCCGTAAGCGGCCGACTGCGAACAGCGGACAAATTGAAGAGCGCCTCGGCGGCCATTGTGGTGGCAAACCTGCGCAAACTGTAAATGTGCGTAACACTCTTTTGAGTAGAGAGAGTATTCATTTGGGTTAACTCTTTCGTGGTTGTTGGGACATATGCGTCCCACTAACTTCGGACCTCATTTGTACCACAAGGTGGCGAGTTGCGTAATTCTGCATAGTGCTGGCATCTGTTGGTGGCACTTCAGAACGCGGAAAAAAATCGAGGCACTGAAATTCTTACAGTGTAGAAGGCTGTGACTTTTTATATGGGCTGCCGCGTGAATTTTCGCACCGTAACCATTGTTTACTTTGCCTTGAATCGGTTTTCGTCGTTTTCTCGCTACCGAAAATGTCCGAAGTAAGTATATTTGCTATTTAATGTTTCCTAGAAGCTTACAAACAACTACTACGCTTTCTAAAACTCATTTTACTTGAAAAGTATTTTTCAGTGAATTTACAATTAGTGGGACGCATGTGTCCCAGTGACCATTGTGTAGATCTATAGTGCCTTATGTTGCGATATTATAGTACTCATATTTCAAAGAAAAACGGTTTTTCTCTAAAGTTTTGCGCTAGTAAAACACGGTATGTGGTTTACTATTATCTGCATTTTCTATTATAGAAGCTGCGAGACAGCTCTCTCTGGGTTTATTTATTTATTTATTTTTTTAAATATGGTGTGCATTACAAATTTTTGAATCATGTACTTGTTTAGACCCTATGACAGTTAGGATAACTTAAGAAATTATTTTAAAAAGTCGTAGGTAAATCGGTGCCAGAAATGATCAGTTGGACGTATGTGTCCCACCTTTTTTTAGGAAAAATGGAATGTGCTAAAAGTTTTTGATTGTCATATTTGTAATCCTGACCCAAACTCTGTAACAGCTGAGACAACTTAAGATATTCTAAAAAATGAGTAAAAACCACGAAAGGGTTAAGTCGCGAAAACTGTGTCTAATTACAATATATAACTGCAAAATAGCTTCAGACTCCTTGAATATACAGCAACTATCGGTTGTGAGTAAACTTATTACACATACGCTGTAGAAATTGGGCGACAGCGTTTCCTCTTCCTAACGAAACCGAAATATAACGTGTAGATTTTTCGTCACTTTTTGGCACTTTCTCAGTATATTCTACGATAGTGAAATGTTTGTACAAACATTAATTTCGGAAGAGTTTCACACTATACGTCTTTGCTTTACTGTATTCTCCAATATTAAGATATTTCATAGCATCAAAAAATTAAACAGGGCTGCCTGAAACAGCTAATGTTAAAAATCGATTGTGAAAGTGAAATATGTCATCAGATATATAACTGAAAAATAGCTTCTTGCCTTGTGAATACAGCAACCAGCCACTACCAAATTCTTTTAAGAACACGAAGTATGCCATAACGTTTTCTTAACTAAGGCATCTTACATTAACATCTGGGTATCTAGCAAGGAAATTAGCATTTTTAATGCTGTAAGCCAAATAACTTACATTGGCGTGAACTGCTCAAAAGTCAACAACTATAGTCACAAGGTTCAACTTCACAATGTGCATCCAGTGTAGCTATGTCATTCTTACATGGTACTATATACAGTTCTGCAAACCCCTTTCAGATGTTATACCTATAAATAAAGCAGATTAAATTACGCGTTACAAGTTGCTAATATTAATTTCATAAACAAAAATTCGAACTGTAGTGAGGCAACTAATTTCGTGACCCAATAGTTATTTTACACAATCATAAAATGAAACGTTTTGAACTTCCTGTCCACTGCCTAAAGTAGCTCCTTTTTAAAAGCTACCAGTATTTATTTAATTCAATCCTATATTGTCTTGTCTGTTAAGCAAGAGTAACTATCGCTGAACACAAGTAGTAGGGCTACTTGTATTCCTGAGGAATGTAAATGGGAAGACAGTGTCCAAACTTTTTATTCCTTTCTTAAATTGATTTAAGTATTTATACGCTGAGCAGCTATTCACCATCGTGCTTCAGGTATACTGCAATAGTCAAACAATACAGACGTGACTATCAATTGTGTATATATCCCGCATTAACTACTTAATACACGGTTTACATGCTAATAAAACTCGTATTTATGTGACGCTTGACACTACCATGGCGGCTGGCCGAAGGTTCAAATTATACCGCGACAGCAGCGCCGTCAGGGAGTCTAGTTATTTTTATAAGGTCTTTGGCCGCACCAGCGCCTACCGGTAAACTGTGTCTGCGGCTCTCGTTGTCGCTGTAAACAGAAGGTAATGGATCAGTGTGACCAGAACAGACGTGCAGGATGTCTGGAAGACGTATGCGCGCGAATCGTACCTTCAAAATCGGTGAGTTTGAAAAAGGGCGCGAATTATTGACTTGAGTAAATGTGATGCATCTATCGCAGGAACTGCTACTCGCGTATCGCGGCAGTGCAGCGGATGTGTGCAGAATGGTTGAATGTGTTCAAATGTTTGTAGAGCTGATGGGACTTAACTACGGGGTCATCAGTCCCTAAACTTACAAACTAGTTATGAACTAGCTAACACTAAGGACGGCACAAATATCCATGCCCGAGGGGGGATTCGAATCCCCGACCGTAATGGCCGTGGAGACCGTGACTGGCGCGCCGCAGTCCCCTCGGCCACCGCGGCCGGCGCAGAATGGTTGACGAAAGGCCGAAGATCACGACGAGTTTGGTCAGGCCTCACCATACAGACCACGCCACGAGAAGATCGACACGTCTTACGAATGGCACTGCAGGACAGACCAGCGAACTCCTCGTCTCTGGCTCAACACTACCAAGGGTGGCAGTACTTGGCCGTTTATTACGGCATGGGTTACGTGTGCGTCGTCAACTTCTCTGCCCACCTTTGACCATAGTAGGACCCTTGAACGGTGACGGGTCGTGCGTGTCTAGACAACAGCCATCTTTGCCGGTTTCAAGCGACGTGCAACCACGCGTGCAGCAGCATAGAGGACTACACAGAGAGCATAGGATGAGATATGGGCATCCATGCCTTACTGTATATTAGGCAACTGATGATGTAGAGACTTGTTGGACTTGGTTTCCAAGTAATACTTCAAGGTGTCCGCCTCCGTAGCTCAGCGGTAGCGTCGCTGACTACCACGCAAGAGGTCCGGGTTCGATTCCAGGCAGGGGACTGAGTGTTATGTGTTGTACTCATCATCATTGACACGTAAGTCTCCCACGAGGCGTCAACTAAAAAGACTTACACTAAGATGGACGAACAATCCCGCAAGGGATCTCCCGGCCAAGAAAGCCATACGCTCATTTCTATTTACTTCAAGGTCTCATCTGTGTTTTATGGATCTGTTTTCAGCTTTGTTACTAAAATGGATAATGCAGGTGAACGGTTGGATTACTGCAGCTGTTGTCCGTTACAATGGTAGGTACTACAGTAAAGGGTGTAGCTGCACTGGAACGTTTTAACAACAAAGATGTAATTACGTTAAACACTTCAAGTTGTGAGGTTATCAGTAGAGATACTTGTACTTCTTATTATACCTGCAATATACCTTTTGTTATTAGAACTAGAAATCATAGGAAAATGAGAGTGAAGATATTTGGTTTAAAGTTTCTGGTAAATGTAATAAGATTAAAGTTGTGTGTGATGTTGTATATTATTATTGTAATTAAAGTTTCGTAGTTGAACATTTTGCCTAAACTTAAAAAAAAAAAAAAAAAAAAAGTTACTCATAGATCTTGTCAAAATCCGAGAAGCGAGCCGACCGCCGTGGCCGAGGGGACTGAGGCGCTCCAGTCACGGTCTGCACGGCCACTACGGTCGGGGGTTCGAATCCCCTCCCCCCTCGGGCATGGATATTTGTGCCGTCCTTAGTGTTAGCTAGTTCATAAGTAGTTTGTAAGTTTAGGGACTGATCACCCCGTAGTTAAGTCCCATAAGCTATACAAACATTTGAAACATTTGAATCCCTGTTCCACTCATAGCACTTTTCCATTACCTGCCGTAGGCTAAAGAAGTGGTCCTGACAGACTCTAAGAGACCGGTAGAAGTTTGAAAAATAATAAACAGCTGATGGTTTGGAGTATGCATTACCTCAAACAGTGAACAACATTTTCTGTGAATACGAGCCTCTTATCTGTGGCGTTAGCGTAGTCGTGAATGTGTGCGACCTACGGCTGGAGCCCAGTAGCGCTGCGCAGACACGCAGGGCCGGCTACTGGAGGGAAAGCCGGCCTGGTGTCCACACGGTGGCATGCGGCTGTGGCGACACTCCTCGTGCGCGGCCTGCATCTGCAATGGCGGCGGCTTCTTACGGCTGGCCTCGTGTGTGTGCCTCGCGTGTGTACAGCGCATGCCACGGACGGCCCCGCCCGCTAAGGACTGCCCGATGCGCCCGCTTCCTGTCCCACTGACTCTCGCTTTCGTGACGCGCCTCACTTACTAACGACACCTCGTCCCCGATTAACTTTCCCTCTCCTCCCCCAAAATTTCGCCTTCCTTTCCCTACCGGCATAAACACCAGGTGCATTCAAGCTATAACGTGTCCGACCTTTTTTTCCCCCCTCACAAATGAGTCACGCACAAACACTGAAAAATCTATTTAATATTCACAGAATATATGACATCAACTGCTATTGGGCAAAGCTGAAAATGTGTACCCAGCCGGGATTCGAACCCGGGTCTCCTGCTTTCTAGGTAGTTGCGCTGACCCCTACACCACTGGGGACACAGTGATCACCGTACCTGCAAGGACTACCCATGCACGCCTCCCGTCAGAGACAAATTCCCAGCTTCGCCCTGCCCACAGTACTCGTAGTTATAAAACTAATTCCCGTAAGAGTAAGGACTTCAACCTTGCCCACCCCTCCCCACTAACGATAGGATCATTGCCCGTCACCGGCATATTATATATATACATGTGGCATCTGTTCCGAAAGAAGAGACGTCACTTCTGATCCTGCAGTTCTTGTTATTATTTAATATTCACAGAATATATGACATCAACTGCTATTGGGCAAAGCTGAAAATGTGTACCCAGCCGGGATTCGAACCCGGGTCTCCTGCTTTCTAGGTAGTTGCGCTGACCCCTACACCACTGGGGACACAGTGATCACCGCACCTGCAAGGACTACCCATGCACGCCTCCCGTCAGAGACAAATTCCCAGCTTCGCCCTGCCCACAGTACTCGTAGTTATAAAACTAATTCCCGTAAGAGTAAGGACTTCAACCTTGCCCACCCCTCCCCACTAACGATAGGATCATTGCCCGTCACCGGCATATTATATATATACATGTGGCATCTGTTCCGAAAGAAGAGACGTCACTTCTGATCCTGCAGTTCTTGTTATTATTTAATATTCACAGAATATATGACATCAACTGCTATTGGGCAAAGCTGAAAATGTGTACCCAGCCGGGTCTCTGACGGGAGGCGTGCATGGGTAGTCCTCGCAGGTGCGGTGATCACTGTGTCCCCAGTGGTGTAGGGGTCAGCGCAACTGCTTAGAAAGCAGGAGACCCGGGTTCGAATCCCGGCTGGGTACACATTTTCAGCTTTGTCCAATAGCAGTTGATGTCATATATTCTGTGAATATTAAATAATAATAACAACTGCAGGATCAGAAGTGACGTCTCTTCTTTCGGAACAGATGCCACATGGATATACTGAAAAATCTGCCACTTTCAAACGTAATCTCCATGCAGTTGTAAACATTTGTCCAACGGCGTAATAATCCCATGGTCGTAGCGAGCGCTTCTTTAGGAGTCTGCTTTTACTACCGGAAAATCTTTGCAGCACGGTTAGTGAATGTGCGATTAGGAAGGACGTCTTTCAGCGTTGTAAACAAAGTCGCTAGGAGCCGGATGAGAGAAGTCTGGAGTACGAGACATCGCTACAAAATTGGCGTAACGAAAAAACTAAGTGTACCATTCGCCAAATTTGCTCCAAGCAATTTAGTCTCTTCTAAACCACAACAACAACAACTATCTAATTTGCTGGAGTACTGTACATGAAAGAGCACACGTTCAGCCGTTTCCGACTCTTTCACGTAACGCTGTCCGCCTCGGTAGTTCAGGCTTTAGCATCCCTGACAGACGGAGAGGGCCCGGGTCCGATTCCGGACAAGGGACTTGATGTCGTGTGTTGTTGTTGTTGTGGTCTTCAGTCCGCAGACTGCTTTGACGCAGCTCTCCACGCTACCCTGTCCTGTGCAAGTCTCTTCATCTGAGAATACGTTCGGCAGCCTACATCCTTTTGAATCTGCTTACTGTATTCGTCCCTCCGTCTCCCTCTACGATTTTTACCCCACACACTTCCTTCTAATGCAAAGTTGACAATTCCTTCAGAATCTCATTTACCAATCTATCCCTTCTATTAGTCAGGATATGCCACAAATTCCTTTTCTCCCCAATTCGGTTAAGCACCTCCTCATTAGGTACGTGATCTACACGTCTAATCTTCATCATTTGTCTGAAGCGCCACATTTCAAAAGCTTCTATCATCTTTTTGTCTGAACTCCTTATTGTCCACGTTTCACTGCCTGGCATGCAAGTCACCCACGAAGCGTCAACTAAAAAGCACCTCGGCGGCCGAACGATCCCGTATGGCAACTCTCGGCCCAAAATGCCATACGATCATTTCCATTTCGTTGTTTTCACGCATTTCTGCAAGGAACGTTTTTGCAAAATATGTCGGTAGGATGCGCCTGTCATTGTCGTGCCATTTCAAATGCAGTGTGTATGAAGTCTGCTTCGACCACAGGAAAATCGCTGCTTCCATGGAGATAACTGAAAAACGGGGTCCATGTCTCGTCCATTGTCGCAGTCGATGAAAACACAGCGCGATTCCTGCCGCCATCACGTCTCAACACAGCCCGACAAGCTAGCTTCGCGGTCATCTGTTAGCATTCGCCGCACTCACCTTGACGACTCTTTTCTCATTTTCAGGTCCTCCTGCAGGAGGATACCACGGGATACCACGGGAATGCCAACTTTCGAGGCGACATAACTCTGTTGTGCTTCGGCGACCCTCGGAAACAATTTGCTCCTCTCTCTGGACCCTATCGTCATACCGGCTGGGGAGAGGCCGCGATTGTCTAGCTGTGTTGCCACACTGTTACGTAACCGACATCACCTACACCAATATTTAAACGCAGTTACCACGCCACTTTCTGAGATAAACATACTACACTGAAACTTTAACGCTTTTTATGCACCAGTAAAGACATAAACAGAGGCCCATGAGGCATATGTGCGAACACAGTGCATTATCTAAGCAGTATTATTAGTAAATAAGCTATACGAAATCGCCTATCAATTGGTAGGAACATAAATAAAGAAATACTTTAGTGCAAATCCTAAAATATACGAGAGCACTTGTCTGAACAAATAGACATCATGATGTACAGCTCAAAGACCAAACTAAAATATTGTAAACCAAAGAAGATCAACTGTGACCACGTAAGCTTTTAGTAATAATTTTGGATTAAATTTTGACAGCATAACGATTTATGTCATGAATGCCAACTGCGCTTCTTAGATAAACTCGGCGTAAACATTACGGTATATAATCAGTAACGTTACAGAATAAAAAAAAAAAAATAAAAATAAAAAAAAAATCTCGTGAATCATAGCTACATGAATGTGAGGAACGATTTCCTATTGATATTATTCAATTTGTTAAGATAAATGTAATATTCAGTGTTTCGGATCCAAATTGATTTAAAACATGCTAACATCACAACCACAGACATTGAAGATCAAAAAGCCTTAAGACATAAAATCCAAAACTGGGAAATTTTACCATAAGATAACCCCAACACATCATGGACAAAATGGGCAGAAGAACGTCGAGCCAAAGAGAGCGAGTTTATGAGAGAGTTTTGGAATAAGATAATAATAATAATAATAATAATAATAATAATAATAATAATAACGATAGAACATAATTTGCGTCATGTATTCTCTATGTATCTAAACAATGTAAATAATAAATAAAAAAAGAACAAACGTGCATTACAACAGGCATCTGCGCGCTGGGGGTGTAGCGTGTCAATTTGATGGCTCACAAATCACAGTGAAACAATGTTCCTGAAGAAAGTTTGGTGGGGTGTGTTGAAAGAGGAGAAAGTGTGTGTTAGGTTAGTCCTCCACACCTTGACTCAGAAACAACATGTTGTTGTGGTCTTCAGTCCGGAGATTAGTTTCATGCAGCTCTCCACTCAACACTGAGCAAGCCTTTTCATCTCCTCATAAGAACGGCGACCTACAACCATTTGAATCTGCTTACTATTTTTATCTCTTGGTCTTCCTCTGTGATTTTTAACCTCACACACTTCCCTCCAATGCTAAATTCACGATTCATTGCTGTCTAAGAATGTGTCCTACCAATCGATCCATTCTTTTAGTTAAGGTATGCCGAAAATTCTTTTTCTCCACAATTCTATTCAGCACCTCATTAGTTACGCGATCGACCCACCTAATCTTCAGCATTCTTCTGTAACACCATATTTCAAAAGCCTCTATCCTCTTCCTGTCCGCACTGTTTATTGTCCATGTTTGACGCCCATACAAGGCATCACTAGATACAAATGCCTTCATAAAGGACTGCCTTAGGCTTAAATTAATATTAGATTTTAACAAATTTCTCTTTTTCCTCTGTACTGCGACCATCGTTTATTATTTTACTGCCCAAGTAACAAAACTCATCTACCTCCTTATTGTTTCGTTACCTAATCTAATTCCTTATCACCTGATTTTCTTAGACTGCACTCCATTGCCCTAGTTTTGCTCTTGTCAATGTTCATCTTATATGCACTTTTCAGTACACTGTCCATTCCGTTCAACTGCTCTTCCAGGTCATTTCAATCGGGAATACACAATGTTTATATTTCCTCACCTTGAACTTTAATTCCTCCTCTAAATTTCTTCTTGCTTTCCTTTATAGATTGCTCAATGTACAAATTGAATAACATTGGAAAAAGGCTACAACCCTGTCTTACTCCCTTCCCAACCACTGCATCCCTTTCATGCCCTTCAACTCTGACAATCGCTGTCTGGTTTTTGTACAAGTTGTAAATAACCTTACGCTCCCTATCTTTTACTCCTGCTTGCTTCAGAACTTGAAAGAGTTTATTCCACTCAACATAGTCAAAAGCTTTTTCCAATATTGGAAGTTAACAAATTTCGCTTCTTTAGAAAAGCTTTTCTTCCCATAGCGGTTCGGCATTTTAGATCTTCTTTACTTCGGCCATCATAAGTTATCTTGCTGCCCTAATAACAAAATTCATCTACTACTATTATTGTCTCATTACCTAATCTAATTCCTTCAGCATCGCCTGATTTTCTGACATTGCATTTCATTACCTTCGTTTTACTCTTGTTAATGTTCACCTTATATCTTCCTTTCAAGACACTGTCCATTCCGTTCAATTGCTCTTACAGATCTTTTGCGGTCTCTGACAGAATTACTATGTCATCAGCAAACCGCAAAGTTTTTATTTCTTCTCCTTGCACTTTAATGCCCAAATTTCTCCTTCCATTCCTTCACTGCCTGCTCAATGTACAGATTGAACAACATTGGGGAAAGGCTACAACCCTGCCTTACTCCCTTCCCACCCTCTGCGTCCCTTTCTTGCCCTTCGACTCTAATAACCGGTGTCTGATTTTTGTATAGGTTGAATATAACTCTTCGCTCCCTATATTTTACTCCCGCTTCCTGCAGAATTTGGAAGAGTGTATTCCAGTCGACATTGTCAAAAGCATTCTCCAAATCGACAAACGCTAAAAACGTAGGTTTCCGTTTCCTTGGCCTATCCTTCTAAGATAAGTCGTAATGTGTGTATTGCCTCTCGTGTTCCTCCATTTGTCCTAAATCCAAAGTTATCATCCCCGAGGTTGATTCCACAAGTTTTTCCATTCTTCTGTAAATAATTCGTGTTAGTATTTTGTACCCATGATTTTTAAACATTCGCGGGCTCGAGTTGTTCCGGACTCGGCCCGCTTCACTGCGGCCGCTTAATGCCCGAACGTCTTGATACTGTGCGGAGAGGTGTGGTAAGAGGTTCGTGTTCACAATGTCAATTAATGCACAGGCTGTCATGCGATACCTTCAGGAGCGGTATGGAATGATTAAATGTACACCAGATGCACGTGCCTTTGAAAGTTTTTATACAGATTTATAATTTTAATTCTGTTTGCAAATGACAACTTGCTGTTGAAACTAGTCACGTAATAAGCAGTTTTTCGCGCGTCTCATTGTTTATGACGTCATATCTCGTGAACTATATATCGTATGTGATTCTTGCACTTACGGCGACGGTCCTCATGGATTGAAGCTTACGTGTACAAAATATCATAAAGATTGGAACAAAACTGTAGATTTGTATGCAACACGTACAGACATACGGACAATATGCTTTATATATTACAAGATTGATATGTTCTTTCGGACATGTCCGTATTTTACAGATTCAAAACTTTGAAACACTTCGATCGTTTCGGAGCGTTGAATTAAATTCAGCAGCAATGTCGAAAATTTCTGCTGGACCGGGATTCGGATGTCCGCTTCGGACTAGCGGTCGCCTTAACCGTTTAAGCTATCCGGGCACGCCACCCTTCCAACCCAGATTCTGAACTTGTAGCCCCTGCTCACTGATTGCTCTTGCTGCAGCCTATACTGGATTCCAGCAAGGGATCGAGCTGTGGTGTCGCACAAGTACAAAGTGCGCGCCACCTACTTTGGCCGCGCGCCGCCATGCACGCACGGCGCGGCGTTCTTACGACGTCAGCCACGAGCGCCCTCTGCTACAACTCCGCTCGTGGCCACCACTGAACGACATCGTTCACTTGGGACTGAGATAGGAACCAGTTAACACTTTGGAATCAGATAGGCACCCGTGAAGACTTGGCTATAAGATAGGCACTAGGCAGGCCTCTAGCTCAACTATGTATCATCATTCTGCAGTGTAAAAGTTAAGTATTGTATAAATTCTGTGCAATATATATCTCGTTCTAATTTACTCTAGTGTTTCTAGTTTCTGCTGTCCCACTGGCTGCTCCCCTCCGTACCTGCACAAGCGTGCTACCTCTATTCCTGTGTCGGTCTTCCTACTCGGCCACCGACACCTACGACGGAAACGAGACACGAAAGCGGCGACGAGGCTGGGACACAAAACGAGCGATTGCATGCGCCCGCACTGAAATTTTCAATTGCCTCTGCTTCATATATTAAATCATTTTTGGATGCGGATGCGATTGCGGATATGGGCCTTGCGGATGTGGTGCGGATAACACATATCCGCGCAGACGTCTAGCTGACGGCTTTATGTGGCGGGCAGCGTTGACGCTAGCGCTCCCAGTTTCGACGTCGTTGTCGCGGCTGCAGCGTGGGTGGGACCCCTTTGCTCTGCTCCCGCTTCCCACGCCACGCCCTGGTCTCGACTGCTCGCTACAGACGCTGCGCCATCGCCAGGAAGTGTGCTTCGCCACCCGCGTCAACAGACCACAAGTCAGCCGTTCAGCGCGCCGCCCAAACGGCCTTTAGGGAGGAGCAACGCCTTCTGTAAAATGTAAACCTTCACGGCCGGAATGGTCAGCATTACAAAAAATTTCCGGGCTATTATGCCGTGGTCTAGTGGATTTATTGTCGAAACCCAACGTTTCGTCCCCGACTGCGGAGGACATTTTCAAGGGGGATCGTGGCACTTTTGAATGTCCGATGGACACCCTGGCTCGATACTGACTGTTAGTAGCGAGCCAGGGTGTGCATCGGACATTCAAAAAGTGCCACGATCCCCCTTGAAAATGTCCTCCGCAGTCGCGGACGAAACGCTGGGTTTCCATAATAACTCCAATAGACCACACTGCAGACTGCTAACGAAGATACGAGCTTATGGAATAGGTTCACAGATTTGTGACTGGCTGGAAGACTTCCTAACTAATAGAACGCAGTACGTTGTTCTCGACGGCGGGTGTTCATCAGAGACGAGTGTATCGTCAGGCGTGCCCCAGGGGAGTGTGATAGAACCGCTATTATTTTCTATCTATATAAATGATCTGACGGACAGAGTAAGTTGTAATTTGTGGCTGTTTGCTGATGATGCTGTGGTGTATGGGAGGGTGTCGTCTGTAACTGACTGTAATAGCATACAGGTTGACTTAGACAAAATTTCTAGTTGGAGCGAAGAATGGCAGCTAGCTCTCAATGTAAAAAAATGTAAGGTGATGCGCATGAGTAGAAAAAAACAATCCTATAATGTTCGAATACAGCATTAGTAGTGAGCTTCTTGATGCTGTCGCGTCGTTCAAATATCTAGGCGTAACATTGCAGAGCGATATGAAATGGAACGAGCATGTAAGGACAGTTGTGAGTAAGGCAGACAGCCGACTTCGGTTTATTGGGAGAATTTTGGGAAAATGTACTTCACCTTTAAAGGAGACCGCGTGGAAAACGCTTGTACGACCACGTCTTGAGTATTGCTCAAGTATTTGGGACCCGCAGCAGATCGGTTTGAAGGAAGACATGGAGGCGGTTCAGAGGCGAGCAGCTAGATTTGTTACCGGTAGGTTCGACCAATGCGCGAGTGTCACGGAAATGCTCCTGCAACTCAATTGGGGATCGCTGGAAGAAAGACGACGTTCTTTTCGTGAATTTCTGTTAAGTAAATTTAGAGGGCCGGAATTTGAAGCTGAGTGTAGTAGGATCTTGCTGCCGCCTACTTACATTTCGCGTAAAGATCACAAAGACAAGATAAGAGAAATTAGGGATCGTACGGAGGCATATAGGCATTCTTTTTTTCCTCGTTCAATTTGGGAGTGGAATAGGAAAGGAAATGCCTAGTACTGGTATAGTGTACCCTCCGCCACGCACCTTACGGTGAATTGCGGAGTATGTATGTAGATGTAGACCACGGCATAATAGCCCGGAAATTTTTAGTAATTTTGCAACGCCCTCTACCATGTTAAATTTCCCGACTTCGCTTCCCTGCATTTCAGGAACCACTGTACCCGTTGACACGAAACTTTTACACGACATTAAATTGTATGTCCAGAGCCTACTGAACTACAACAATTGCATTTCAGTCACTGCTTTTGGAAATACAAGATTTTTAATTATACGGTTAAAATTTTGTGTTCTTTCGTTGTAAGTTATCCTAAATAATTGTAATAATGCACAAAAATAAATAATAATTAACCGAAACGCTGCTCTTTAATATTATTTATTTGAACGTGACGGTCCATTTCGGATTACATTGCCGTTTTGAAGTGACCTGCGCTACATATTGGTGGTATTTAGGATGAATAAATTATGACATTATAGTATAGTATTACAATGCAGAGCTTCACATTGACTTACGGTTATGTCGAGAGGGCGTGACATACATCTATCCGAGGTGTCTGTATATTGATTGTCAAAATTGTATGGTACTTTTAATTTTGATTTTCTAGTTTGACAGTTGTTGCCACGATGTCATATGCATACTAAGCATGTAAACGTCATATTTACGAAATTAGAATGTGTATAATTGGAAGTATTTAGTGTGCTAAGAATTTGTAGGTGCTAAAAACATGAGAAACTTCGGATCATCGTCCGCACAACTGCGGACAACTCGTCATGCGATTATCACGTTGGCCTTGCGACAGGATTCGTGGCACACTGTGCTGGGTAACACGAGGCATGTTGAGGTCGTCCGCCAGAATTTTGTGGCAAGAACCATAGCTGACCCGTACTTCTTACACCCAAACCTTCAGATGTCAGACACTCAGATCCGTACCAAACGTTGTATATCGATAGAGTATCAACCGAAACTTCTATATAATTCGTGATTTGTGCTGTCGTCCAGTGGAACGTGTATAAACTATAATAATAAGTAACAACTAACCTACGGAGAGAGCAAAAGCGTATCTGTGAGGCATAATCGCGTCACGATTCCGTGGGTTAGTAAGTAGAGCATTAGATTGTCTTCCAGAGGATCCTGGGTTCAAACCCCACCTAGGCCTTAATTTTTTTCATTGTTTAAACTACAGTACGTTGGAAATTGTTAAAAGGGGCAACGTGTTCCTCATATGTAAAAGGACTGTTTCGATTTTGTACCAATGTGTTATTGGCAGTTTACTCTTGCTTCGTTTTATTTGAAAGTAGCTAATCTGTAGGGTTTATTCGTAGTTTGACAGAATAAACGAACATAATCAGAACATATGAATAAAAAAAACTGCATCACACATACAGCTGTATTAATAGTAATAACAATAACAAAAAATAGTAATGTTAAAAACAATAAGCGTAATTAAAGTAATAACACTGCACAGGTTTCCTACTTTCAAATAAAAGCGAAGCAAGAGTAAACTGCCAATAACACATTGCTACAATTTCCAACGTTCTGTAGTTTAAACAATGAAAAAAATTAAAGCGAGGTGGGACTTGAACCCAGGACCTTTTGCACCACAAGCTAACGCTCTACCAAATAACGCACGGTGGCGTGACTTCGTTGCCCTCACAGACACGCTTTTCTATAATCCGTAGGTTTGATGTTACTTATTATTATAATTTACGCACGTTCTACAGGACGGCAGCAAAAATCAGGAATTATATAGATGTTTCGACTGGTAATCTATCGATATACAACGTTTGGTGTGGATCTGAGTGTCTGACATCTGAAGGTTTGGGTGTTAGATCTTGCACTCTGCTCGAACTGTTAGTGGCCCACCAGTAAGTACATCATCTTCCAAACGCTCCCGTCCTTGCACAAAATGTCGGTGCCACCTAAACTTAACACTCCAACTGAATGCATCCTCCTCGTACACCTGCTGCATCATTTCAAACGTTTCGCAGAGCTTTTTCGTAATTTCTGGCAAAACGTTTTCCCGTTGCTCAAACTGTGACATGTGAAGTTCCGACTGGCGCATTCAACTCACCGTCACATCAACCGTAGGTCTGCTTACAGTGCAGGCACTCAAGTGTCTCTTGCAGGGGCGAGAGTCACTGACTGACACGGTGTCATCCAAGGCGCCGCCTGTGTGCTGTTGTGGACCACAGCGCCGTCATGCGGTCAGTCTCAGACGGCACGACCGTCGGGTCAGGGATTTGACGAAATTTTGTTTTAGTGGACCCCTAACACCTCACGTGGTTAAAATATTAGGACGCACTACTCGGAAAATCACAACAAAAATCGATCCGAAGTTTCTTAGGTGCCTTATGAGTATAAAATGTTTGTCAGAGGCCTCGGGTTCACAAATGTTCAAATGTTTGTACAACTTATGGGTCATAACTACGGGGTCATCAGTCCCTAAGCTTACAAACTATTTATCAACTAGCTAAGACTAAAAAGACGGCACAAATATCCATGCCCGAGGGGGGATTCGAACCCCCGACCGTAGTGGCCGTGCTGGCCGTGACTGGAGCGCCTCAGTCCCCTCGGCCACCGCGGCCGGCGGTCTCGGGTTCGATTCCTTCTCCTGCACCTTTTCCTTCTGTTTCATTTTCTTCTGTTATTCCACCGATTATTCAAAAAGTTTCTCAAACCTACATTATTTTTAAAACATCATCGAAGTCCGGAAAATTAACAACAGTTTTATACATGGATTTTCTCTGGAAATGTTTAAAATCTTACGTCGGGAAGAATAAATTTTTACTTCTCATTGACTTTTGGGGAGGTCAAACTAATCTGGAGATATATGAAGCACTTTTTCAAAATGACGAAAATATGCCAACTTGGTCTGTATAAAAGTCATACCTCCAAAATGAACTTCTTTGGTGCAACCTTGTGATGTTTACTTATACAGCGAAGTTAAAAGTTTCATAAAGTGCTTACAAATTGCAGCGCATTGTTACAGGAGAATCATGGAATTTATTCCCAGGAAAACTGTATAAAAATTCATTCTACAATTCACCATGAATTATCGTCACGAATATTCCGTGTCATGATGCAATATGCCTGATTTGCCTCAAAATTATCAGAAACTCGAAACATTTTCGTAAATGTTAATGTTGCATATTTTTGTACAGATTTATTGCAATGGCCCTTTGATTGAAAAAAATCCACTGTTATATTTTGCACAAAATTTCGCAAAAATTATTGCTATTACGTTACAGTGGCCTTCATCTGGGTATACTCAGTATACCCAGATTAAGGCCACTCTAACGTTGGCCGAAACGTCGGTTATTTAAGTAATAGCCTTCTTACATCATGATGCGGTACAACATCCAGAAAACTTTTATGTCATCTGACTCTGGCCGCGGAAGCCTACGTAATGAAATTATTGCTTTGTTTCTTTTCACGAATTACCACTGCGGTTGTTGTTTATAATTATTATATGCATAAAATTGAATGTTTCCCAATCGACTTTGTTATTCTCATTAAAAAATGTTCAAATGTTCAAATGTCTGTAAATCTATCGGACCAAACTGCGTGGTCATCAGTCTGTAGCTTACAAACTACTTAAACCTAGGTAAACTAACCTACGGACAAACACACACACCCATGCCCCAGGGAGGACTCGAACCTCCACGGCGAGGAACCGCGCGCTCCGCAGCGAGGTGCTTTAGACCCCTCGGCTACTCCACCGCAGCATTCTCATTAAAAACCCAATGTTTCTCCTCATTTACGTTACAATGAAAAATGGGAAACCCACCGCCATGAATTGTGTTGTTGGACAAAGAGAAAATAATTTTTAATGTTTAACGTAATTTATTAAAGATAATGTAAGTTGGGAAACTTTCTGAATAATTGGTGGAATAACAAAAGAAAATGAAACAGAAGAAAAACAATTGACGGAGCAGGAATCGAACCCGAGACCTCTTGTGTAAGAGTCCGAGCCCTAAACATCTAGGCCAGACGAAGGGCTCGGCGATGGACTAACATTTTATACACATAAGGAAGGCACTTACGAAACTTCGGATCGATTTTTCTCGGGATTTTCCGAGTGAGCGTCCTAATATTTTAGCCACGTGAGGTGTTAGGGGCCCTCTTTCACGACACAAAGTTTCCGACAAATCCGCGGCCCCACGGTCGTGCCATCTCCTTCTCAGAAGTTATTGACTGTCCCTCGTATACCATTACATGATTGGTTGGTTGCTTGGTTGCTTGGGTTGTTGGGAACAGGCGGACCAAACTTCAGAGGTCATCAGTCCGCCGGTGGGGAAGGGAAGGGGAAGGAAATGCAGTCCAGGGGGGGAAAAGAAGGGAGAAAGACTGCATTAGCTCGGGGCCCCATGCCTGCAACGTACGTGCTCACGAAAAAAAAAAAAAAAAAAAAAAAAAAAAAAAAAAAAAAAAAAAACAAACAAACCCTGAGACCCCTGGTGGCACCGTTACACTGTAGACGGAGACAGACGAATGATTTGAAGAGCATTATCGCTCTTTGATTCGCTCCATGAATGCTTTTTCCGTCACAAATTCATTAAGCAAAGACAATGTTGTTAAAGACAATTACGCCTAGTATCGAATGTGTTGCTATTGTATTGTGAGATTTTTCTCTCTCTCTCTCTCTTTCTCTCTCTCTCTCTCTCTCTCTCCACTGGCTCGCTTACTCGCTGGAGCTATGCATGCGCAAGGCAATTCTCTTTCACTGTGTCTCATTTTACTTTCATTATGTGACGTAATCGCAGTGTATATATCCTTGATCGTATCATTCCGTAGCCCAGCCTGCGGTTTATTTATTTCATTATGTGTTTATTTACCGGTAACTTGTACAACAATTTTCTCACAGCACGGGGCAACATATCACCGTACGTAAGCTACTAAATATTAATCGCTGTTTTCAAACATTTTGTGTCCTTTCCGTGAGGGTCATTCCAACTGTCTTTTAACCTTAGCAGTGTTAAGGAAGTTGTTATATTATTTAAGCCCAGGGACATAATTATTTATTTACGAGGTTTCCGAGCCGCCTCGCTTTCCTTCTTGTCTGAATCTACCGCCAGAGTCGTGTTCTACCTACCCTTGGCGTTTCCTCTCAGTAGCTGGCAATAATAAAACTAAGCTCACATTATTTGATTTCCGATGATGAATCAACGTTGTAACATACTATTTTGCGCTTTAGATTTCACCTAGAATGTCTATCATTCGTCGATAAGTGTAATATTGCAGAAAGATGTGAACCAAAAAACTCGCACCAGTCACCGAAATATGGGAAGAATTTTTGAAACACTGCAGAGAAAATTACAAACCCAGCTCATCTACACCTACATAGATACTCTGCAAATCACATTTAAGTGCCTGGCAGAGGGTTCATTAACCATTTTCATAACTTTTCTCTGTGTTCCATTCTCTAATAGCGCGCGGGAAGAAAGAACACCTAAATCGTTCCGTTTTCGATCTGATTTCTCTTATTTTATTGGGATGGTCATGTCTCCCTAAGTAGGTGGGTGCTAGCAAAATATTGTCACATTCGGAAGTGAAAGTCGGTGATTGAAACTTCGCAAACAGATCACGTCGCAATGAATAACGTCTTTCTTTTAATGATTTCCACCCCAATTCGTGCAACATTTTCGTAACGCTTTCCACCCCGTAACGTGATAAAACAAAACAAGCTTCCCTTCTCTGAACCTTCTCAATGTCTTCCGTCAGTCCCACCTGCTGAGGGTCCCACAAGGGGCAACAGTACTCCAGGAGAGGACGCACAAGTGTGATGTAGGCAGTCTCTTTGGTGGAGCTGGTGCATCTTCGAAGCGTTCAGCCGATGAAACGTACCCTTTGGTTCGCCTTCCCCCCAAATATTTTCTATGTGTTCTCTCCAGTCAAAGTTGTTCGTAATTGTAACTCCTAGGTATTTGATAGAATCTACGACTTTAAGGTTTGACTGATTTATCGCGTAATTGAAGTTCAGCGGATTTCTTTTAGCGGTCATGTGTATTACTTCACACTTTTCTTTATTTAGTGTCAATTGCCAATTTTCGCACACTGCAGAAATTTTGTCTAAATCGCTTTGCAGTTGCTTTTGATCCTCTGTTGACTTCACTAACCGATAAACGACAGCATCATCCGCGAACAGTCTAAGGGAGCTATTCAGATTGTCTCCTAAATCGTTTATAAACACAAGGAAGAGTAGGGGACCTGTAACGCTTGCCTGTGGAACGCCAGATATCACTTCTATTTTACTCGATGACTTACCGTCAGTTACAACGAACTGTGTTCTTTCTGATAGGAAATCGTGAATCCAACCGCACAATTGAGGAGATATTCCATAAGCACGCAGTTTCAGAAGAAGCCGCTTGTGGGGTACAGTGTCAAAAGCCTTCCTGAAATCCAGAAATATGGAATCGATTTGAGATCCCTTGTCGATGGCACTTAACACTTCAAGTTAATAAAGGGCAAGCTGTGTTTCGCAAGAGTGATACTTTCTGAATCCGTGTTGACTACTGGTTAATAGGTCGTTCTGGTATCGTTCAGAGGAAGGTGTATTCGAAGTAAACCAGTAAAATATGGGATGAAAATCGTTATGAAGTGTGACGACAGCACATCATATACGATCGATGCAGAGCCCTACGCTGGAAAAGGTTGTATCCCGCGCGGAATGCCTGCAAAAAATTCGTACATCAACACTTGGATTCGAGATAGTAGCGTTACGGTTTGCTATTTTACGGACTAGACTACTTTTCACGCGAGCTCAGATTTGTTTACAAGATGAGCTTACGGGGCATTATCGTTGTTGTTCTGTTTCTTTAATTCTGTTTTCTTTATACTATCCTAAATTCTGTTACTTCTCCAATAACTTCGCTGTCGACGGGACATTAAATCCCTTCTTTTTCTCACTTCCTTCCACTTTTACTTTTTGACTTTATCTAGTTGTAGCGCAATTCCCTGCATGTACTTTTTCAACTGAGTCCATGTGGACCTGTTGTTGCACTCTTCCTCCGCTTCTCGTACTGCAAGACGCGTGAAGAAGCACTGTTGGCCGCTGCTCGCAGTTACAGGAAAGCCAGTCTGGCAGGAATAGTGATGACGGCTGCAGACCGTCACATCTGCCGTATAGTTTCTCTCCTGGCGCCCAGGGAGCCGCTAGCTGCCGCTAACAGTACTACACTGCACTACACGGAAAAAAATCTCTGGGACTTTTCAAAAAAATGTTCAAATGTTTGTAGAGCTTATGGGACTTAACTACGGGGTCATCAGTCCCTAAACTTACAAACTACTTAAGAACTAGCTAATACTAAGGACGGCACAAATATCCATGCCCGAAGGGGGATTCGAACCCCCGACCGTAGTGGCCGTGCAGACCGTGACTGGAGCGTCTGTCCCCTCGGCCACCTGGGACAAAAAACACTGACATATACAAGAGAAAAAATTCTGGCTGTCACTAGTGCTTCCACACTTTGTACTGGTTGCATGTCAACCATGCTCAATCACGAATTGTCAACAAGAAACGAAAATATTTTTAAAGAAGGTATAGTCATTCAAAAGTGTGGTTTCAAAAACCACAGGAGCGACAGAAGAAGAAATACCTCAAAAACACACTAGCACTATGTAGAAAACTAATCATTTCTTATCGTATGTACTTCAAGGGAATTTCAGGATAGGTCATCTAAAGCTTCACTCTTGGGGCAGCTAAGTGCCATCAGTCAGGAATTTTGTTTGAGTATAGACAGACTGAGATCAAACAAGGCAGAACATTAGGTGGTCTTGTAAGAAGTACTTGTCCTTTTATCACTGCGACTTATGCATTTAATTGCTGAACCACTTTAGGCATGTATTAGCCAAAACATTGTACAGATAATACACACTAAACACAATATACACTAAATACAATACTTAAAGCGCATCAACATCATACGATAGGCTGGCTCTTCCAAAGTGTACTGACCTCCAAAAATATGGCGGCCGAGTTTTTACAGATTGCCGCAAAGAGCGCTGTAACTCGTGTGTCAGCCACTCTATGACATTTAAGCTAGTTGTCTAATGTGCAGAAATTTGATAGACGGCAATGCTGTATGGAAGAACGTTCGTGGGGACAGGAATGGCAGCAGATACTGTTTTTTGACGAATCCAAATTTTGTGCATTTGAAAATTACGGTCGCATTTTGCAGGACTGCATGATGGGCGAATTCCATCACAGTGGCGGCATTCGCAGAAAACACTGCGACATTTTCACATTTGGTGCTGCACATAAATCTACGTTCCTAGTCCAGAATTTCAGTTTATGCGTATATAGATCAACTAGCTGAAAACTCGGCGTTGTCCGGGTATTTATCTGTTTGTTTATTCCTGCCTTGAGTTAGTACTTCTCCTATCCCTTCTCTCTCTCTGTCCATCCCCCTTTTTTAATATCATTATCGGAGAATATATAAGAAATAATGACGTTTTCCTTTTTCGAGGCAAGTTTTCTGAATGTGGTCTATTAAAAGTAAATGTACTGTTGTAATATGCGTAAAGTGACGCAATGCACATTTATCTACGAAGTTTAAATAACAATTAATGTAATTAATTTCACTCATTTTTGAGAAAATGTCGCTGATAAAGCGGAACTGAAAAATATTCCTATCAGATTGCAGAAGTCTATGCACTTGCCGTTTATCTGGAAAGTAAGTAGTGTAGATCAAATCACACGTAAAATGCACTCGTTTCGAAGAATCCAATCACGAAATTCAACAATAATGATTGTAATAATATCACAGATCGATCACTTGATGTAATGCGCGAAACGTCAAATCGATTTCTTAAAGAGATGTATTAAAAGAAATTTCTTTTTTACTGCTTTATTTATTTATTCTTATATTTCCTTATTCGTATGCTTATCGCTACAGAGAAAAAGCTGAAAACATTGTAGCACGTATAGACCAAAGATATGGTCTGTGGCATCACGTTTCGCTGTATGTAATCTCCTTGCTATAGAGTCGCAAACATTATTGCTGGCCTTCAGTCCGAATTTTTTTTATAATTTGACGACTTTCAATTTCCATATCTTCCACCCCATATAGCTATCGGCATGGAACTTTTATTGTGTACAACGGATGACTTCGCACAACAATTACACACAGACCATTCGTTTGCGTTCTGTAGTTTTCGCTGCAGAGCGAAATATTAACACACACACACACATAGAATTTTATATACACTCAGAACTTCCCATCCCAGTATACCCCACCCTTTTATCATTATCAACCCTCAAGGAACAATGCAACCAATAAAACCATTTTCAAAGAGTAAATATTGTTCTGCATTTCGCGTTATATTCTTGAAATTACTAAATATTTATCATATCGCTATAAAACCGTGCCTAAAACCTTCCTCAGTTATAAATTAGTACCTGTACAAATATTTAAGTGTCTACGTCTTGTCGATCGGACGTGATAAGCGTACACCGAACCGACATTCACATTAATATATATAGATAAATAGCTATCCGATCGCAACAAAACTGTGCCTAAAGCCTTCCCCGGGTAGACATTAGTAACTGTACAAATTTTTAGCTCTTTATGTCTTGTGGTTCAGACGTGATAAACGTACACCGAACAGACATTCACATTAATAGCTATAGATTATAGCTCTAGCTCGCAACACACTGCGTGCAGCGAATAAAATAGTTTTATCGAGGCTACACTACACCACCACGGGCAAAGCGATACAGTTGGTTTTCTAGACACGGTTTCTGCCCTCTTTTCAAGTCTAGGGGCTAACTGAACCCGCCTCGCTTCCACGCCTAAAATTATTTATAAACAACACCGAAACATAGTTTATAAGATAGTTTAAATCACCACATGAAGGGTTACCTCTACAAATAACCGACTCAGTCGCGGAATCTATAGCCTTTTTTGAATGCACGAGTTCATTCACTCAGTATTTCTACAGATGAGTACTGATCCATTTTAGCGAAAAGGTGTAAAGTGAGAGCGCTTTCCATTCAAAAAGCGAAATTTAGTTCACAAGGTACAGCTATGTGTTTTGATTGCTCAACTGTCCTTTTCGTCCGACATGTCCGAATATATCACTTAACACAAGTTCGACATTCCCACAACGAATACGCAAAATACGTGCGCTCGAAAATAAGTTTGTGTTTGCAATCACAGTTCCAAAATCATGATAAATGTACGTATGTAAAATTTACCAATCTTCTGAGACGCTGTTTAAGGTTCGCGTCCGTGCACTTTACGAAGTCGTAACAGATACACACGAAATTTTCTAAGTCCCATATCTTAAGCGCCAAACTCAAAAAATCATTTAAGTGCACAAGCGAATTTTAGCAGAACTTTTAAACTGCCTTTCGCGCCGCAGAGCGGTACAGATCCTGCCCAACGAGTCACAACACCTACTAACCAAATCAAGATGGCGGATCCCTATTAATAGGTATTTTCTGAACTGGACAATTTTACAACCAATTTAATTAGAAATTGTTTAATAGAAGTTCTGTATCAATTTGATCAGAAATTTACTCAGCATTTCAGTGCTGTATGTGACGTCCTAGCAAATAAAATAATAAATACTGTATTGTACTATTACTTGAACTGAAATTTGCTGAACTATTGTAAACTGTATTAAGTTATGACATTCTTTTTATTGCAAATAGAGTGTATTACCCAAAGAAGTGATTTTTAATTAAAATATTTAAGGATGTACTTTACCGTAACCATTACGCAAAAAGTTGATGAAACAATGTATTGAATGAAGTAAATGAAAGGTTTTACTAATCACTGGCTAAACTCAGTCGCTAAATTATTTTAAGCATGAGAATTACCCATCACTTATATAATTGTTGTTAACTCAAGATGTATCCTACGCTACAAATAAGAAAAAAAAAGTAAGAGAGAGAGAGAGAGAGAGAGAGAGAAGACACTTCTATGAATCCCTTCCATTTGGGTCGTAGAGCAACTTATGTAAATTTCATTAAGATCTTAATCATTACCATTTATTTCACCGCCGTCCAGGATCAAATAATTCTTAAGTCCTATTTTATTTCAACGCACGCCCCTGAATCATGTCTGCAGTTCAGCGACCGATGTTGAAGATGGTGCAACTGGAGCTAAAATCCTGAAAATGCTTAAAATCTCTGTTCGGGTGATGTTATTATGAAGAACACGATATACTGTTTAAAATTTCTATTTAAGATCACATCTGACATTTTACAATCTTTTAAAAGACCTTGAATACTATTCGTAAAAAAATAAATAAATAAATAAATAAATAAATAAAAATCATACTAACAGCGACTCTCGCAAAATTATATTATCGTCCTTTCAAGTCGAGACATGACACGTACGAGAAAAAGACAAGAAGGATTACACATTCCAGAATTGTTTAAATAGCACTCCAACAAAGAGCTGAGATAACATTCACGGCGATATTAAAATTTCTTTGTTATAAAAAACATTTAATTCACGTTCTTGAGTAAAACTTATCTCTGACATCATTGCGCTTATGTTTTTTATTAGAGTTCAACACGGCGTCACTATTAATATCGTTTCTCTACGGGAGAATATCTTTAATAGTACTGCAAGTAAATGCATATTTAGTTCCCACTTCATAAACAGGTAATTAATCTGCTCTACGTAGGTTTCTACTTTTCATAGAATACGTCTACTGCAGTAACTTCACGTCAACAGCTTCTATGCCTTAAATAAGTAATGTTTGCTACAAAAATATTTGTTGTTCGGTAATTTGTAAATGGTAAAATTTACAACACTTTTGATATTACAGTCCAATATAACTCTGCGAAATCTATGCATTGCGACTTTATAAATTAAAATCCTATCACTGGTCCTCTATCTTCAATACCAGTATACTGGCTTTCCAATAGCGCGCTTGGTTTGCAAGTAAGTAATTATATAAACGTTTGTTATACTTGGGGCGATCTGTTCAGTTAATTGCTATGGAAAACAGCCAAGATCATCTATAATCTTTATTCAGAAGACCAGTTCCGGTAAATTAAACTACCATCATCGGATCTTTCATTCACCACATCACAAAGAAAAGCTTCTAAAAACATATTCACCAACATTACTGATAGCTTATCATAAGACAAAATATCAAAACCATCGTGCTTTAATTTGGTGTGGTCACGTGACTGTCGCCACATCACATTACAGTGTTGAAATGTTTGTAAACCTACTGGACCAAACTCGTATGGTAATCAGTCCCTAAACTTACAAACTACTTAAACCAATGTACACTAAGGACAACACAGATATCCATGCACGAGGGACGACTCGAACGTCCGGCGGGAACGAACGAATGATGATTAGATGGGTAGATCACGTGACTAATGAGGAGGTGCTTAACCGAATTGGGGAGAAAAGGAGTTTCTGGCATATCCTAAGAGAAGGGATATATTGGTTGGACACGTTCTGAGACATCAAGGAAATTGTCGAATTAGCGTTAGAAGGAAGTGTGTGGGGTAAAAATCGTAGAGGGAGACCAAGGGACGAATGCGGTAAGCAGATTTAAAAGGATGTAGGTTGCCGAACGTATTCTGAGATGAAGCCTTGCACAGGACAGGGTAGCGTGGAGAGCTGCATCAAACCTGTCTGCGGACTGAAGACCACAACAACAACAGATGTTAATGTAGATGAGGATGATGTTTATGTCAATGATGAATTTGATGTAAATGATGATCATAATTGTAATGGTGCTAACGATGATGATGATGATGATGATGATGATGATGATGATGACAGTTACAATGAATGTTGGCAATTTAGTGAAAATGTAAATAATGTTGATTGCTCTGATAGCGATGATAATAACGATCCATGTTATGGTGATTATTGCACTGTTGATAATGAAACTGATGGTCATGGTGATGACACTGTAATACTGGTGGTGGTGGTAACAGTAGTAGTTCAAATGTTTGTACAGTCTATGGGACTTAACTACGGGGTCATCAGTCCCTAAACTTACAAACTACTTATGAACTACTTACGAACTAGGACGGCGCAAATATCCATGCCCGAGGGGGGATTCGAACCCCCGACCGTAGTGGTCGTGCAGACCGTGACTGGAGCGCCTTAGTCCCCTCGGCCACCGCGGCCGGAAATAGTAGTAGTAGTAGTAGTAGTAGTAGTAGTAGTAGTATGGTGGAGGTTGTAACACCACATCGCGACCATAGCATTAGAATCACGGTATTCCGACATTTTTCATCGTTACGTAATTTGAATAATTTGTTAAGAGGCAGAATTTTCTCGTTTTTCAAAATTTTTAGTAAATTCAAATTATATCAGCGTAATTCAGGGTAATAGTATCCAGGGAATACTTAGGTCAAAACATCTCATATATTAGAGATCATTTGACAGATTGCTATTATAAATATTACCCACAGTTGAGTTACTCTCTATGTGCTCAGCTTTCTCTGTGTTGCACACTCTACGTATTTAGCTCTTTATGTCACTAGATTTCACTACGTGCTTAGCTCTCAGTAGGAGTACCTCTCAGTGCTCTGCTTAAAGTATTATACGCGGTTTCATTCGAAGATTTAATATAAAGTTTTATATCGTTATCATACGCGGAAGCGAACATTATCTTTGGACTTTGATCTGGGTAGGCTAGGACGGAAGAATTAGAAACTTCTGCCTTCCTAGATAAACTGATGAACATTCGTGAGATTGAAAATTGAACTTATTTGGCAATAACTTTTCAAAGACGTATCTTGAAGAATTAAAGTTCGTAATCAATGTATAGGATCCAGAGGGATTAATAAAAACAAACTTTGACGAAAATAATCACGAATTGTGAACTTATAAAATGTGTACTGTGAAAGTGTTGTGAATGTAACTATTGATTTCAGAATAGAGAATCTATGAACCTTAAAGTCTTAAAGAGTTATTCGAGTATTCCTTAATATTGACCCAGCATATTCTAATAGTAAATATATATATAATCTGTGACGTTCCTAAGAAGTTAATTAATCTGTGAAGGAATATATCTAACAGTTTTGGTCAGGAGAAACTTATGGTGAAATTTTGTAAAGAATAATTCTATAAAGGAAAAGGATCAGGCAAAATAGTATCTTTCTGACGGGCGTCAAATTATCTGAACTATCGGGACTCAATGATTCAAATTTCAGAGAAACGGATTTTCATGCTCAAACATTAAAAGAGGTCTTTAAGTTTAAATAAAATCCAGAACCAATATTTCCAGTGAAAAATTCAACAAAGATATTAATTTTATTAACTGCGAAGAAGTGCCAGGTCTACCAACTTAATTTTCATACTGAGGTGAGAATTAGAATTTTGAACCTATACATCCAATACGACTGTGAAAATCAAGACGTAATCTACAGCTTAAAAGTCGAAACCTAAAGTCAAATATAAAACGAAGTCAACACAACTGTCGCCCCAGTCACCAAACCAAAGCATGTCGACGCCCAGTCACAAGGTGACGATTAAATCGTTACAATGCTTCACTGGATCACACTGGAAGCTACTGTCGCTTATGCAAGAAACACGATTCCTCCCTGTTATCACGTGTGAACGTGGTTCGAGCGTGGATAGGACTGGTCGGTTTTCGCGTATTACATTCTGGCGCGTCTCCTTGTTAAGTGCTTAAAAGAATTATTTGTACAGGGCGTAAAGGCGAGTAGTATGAAATTTATTGCCGAATTGTGCCCAGGGAGGTGTAAAGCGCATTGCGCGTTTTAAATATGGAGGAGATGTAAATGGGGCAGCAACACGGCGGGCTGTTTCTGCCCCGCTGAAACCTGTTGCTGCGCGGTTAAGCCGCTGTGCTGTGCTGGGGGCGGCGCATTATCAACTACCCGGCCGCGGGCGTACGGCACTGCCGGCTGCGACGACCGGCCGTCTCGTGTCTGCGATGACGCGCGTCTGGGACCGCTGCACAAATGGTGTCCGGCGACGGCGGATGTCTGCACCCGCTCACGTGTCTCGCAATTCATAATACACGGCGATTCCATTCCAACCCCACTTGCGAACAGAGTGACAGATTAATGATTACCCCAGGGCCGTCTTTACCAGAAATGTTCAAATGTTTGTTCAGCTTATGGGACTTAACTACGGGGTCATCAGTCCCTAAACTTACAAACTACTTATGAACTACTTACGAACTAGGACGGCACAAATATCCATGCCCGAGGGGGGATTCGAACCCCCGACCGTAGTGGCCGTGCTGACCGTGACTGGAGCGCCTCAGTCACCTCGGCCACCGCGGCCGGAGGGGCCAAGGAGTGCACGGCATCCCGGCGACGGTACCCAGGCGCCCACCGAGCGAAGATGGCCGCGTGGTCTAATGCTGGTTGCACACACACCGATTTTGGACGGGCGGAAAAATATCAGCCGTCCACATTCCAGCAGTGGACCATCGACGAGCTCTGTAGCTCGCACACTGGCCAGCCAAGGACTGGCACCGGAAAAAATGCCGGCCAGCTGCCTCAAGACTGCAGGTGCCGACCGTGCAGTGGAGAGGCCCACGTCGCCAAACGACAGCTGTAGCTATTGCACACGCAACGATATTTACCGGCCGTTCTCCCTGCACAGTTCTCGCTGTGCCTTCTCCTATACAGTCGACGTACTGCATATAAGATTAAAAATAAAAATATTAATTCTGTATACAAGAAATTACAAATATTTCAGATTCTAGTTTGTTTCTGGGCATTCAATTCAATTCAATAACCGTTTTTGCGCGTAATTTATGCAATTCAGCAACTGTTCAGGTTATAAATTAATAAAATTCAGCAACCAGTTGCTAGTGATTATTTTTCGGGCGCTTGAGTGCCCTTCTTCTCGTCTCTATACAGACAAACAAGTGGATTGGTATACAGTAAAGGCTATAAAACGTACAAAAGTCGGTTACCGAAATTTGAAGCAGTTTGGAACCAAATCGATTGTAATAAAATATATGTTCATATAATGGGATAAAATTAACACTTACATTTCAGTATTATATTATCTTTTATTACAATCGATTTGGTTCCAAACTGCTTCAAATTTCTGTAACCGACTTTTGTACGTTTTATAGCCTTTACTGTATACCAATCCACTTGTTTGTCTGCATAGAGACGAGAAGAAGTGCACTCAAGCGCCCGAAAAATAATCACAAGCAACTGGTTGCTCAATACCGGGTTATCGAAAAGTCAGTATAAATATGAAAACTTAAGAAAACACGGAATAATGTAGATAGAGGGGTAAAAATTGACACACACGCTTCGAAGGACATGGGGTTTTATTAGAAAAAAAAATCTAAGTAGGTTTCAGAAATTACTGCAACCAGTCGGCTTTCTTCTTCTCAATGAAGATGTATTGTACCATGACCAGTTTCAAGCTGCCTAGCAGCTCATCCTCAGACGGTACATATACATTTAGTGCAAGTACATTTGTATCTGTGGTGTCGCACAAGTCTAAAGTGGGCGCCACCTACTTTCGCCGCGCACCGCCGTGCACGCACGGCGCGGCGTTCTTACGACGTCAGCCACGAGCGCCCTCTGCTGCAACTCCGCTCGTGGCCACCACTGGACTGCATCGTTCACTTGGGACTGAGATAGGAACCAGTTAACACTTCGGAATCAGATAGGCACTAGTGAAGACTTGGCTATCGGATAGGCACTAGGCAGGCCTCTAGCTCAACTATGTATCAGCATTCTGCAGTACTGAGCTATGTAAAAGTTAAGTATTACTAAGTCTCTAAGAAATATAGATCTCGTTCTAATTTAGTTTCTGCTGTCCCACTGGCTGGTCACCTCCATACCGCAAAAGCGTGCATCCTTTATCCCTGAGTCGATCTCTTTCTACTTGGCCACCGACACCTACGACGGAAACGAGACACAAAAGCGGCGACGAGGCTGGGACACAAAAGTATCTGTGGTAGGGCAGAAAACCAGAAAAAGTAAACACTAATTGCGGTTTCTTACACTGATTAATTACAATATAAGTTCCTTTTCAATATGTTACTTACAGTTAGGAGTTTCACATTTAATATGTCCATGTGAGTTCCGCAACATTATTCCTCGACTACAGCTATTGTTGAAGAATAATGGAGAACATATTGAGCATTTCCTGTAAAGAACATAATGTTTGCTTTGTCTTAATTTGTTATGCTAATTATTGCTTTTCTGATCAGATGAAGCGCCATCTTCGGACATTTTTTAAGGTATTACATTGTTGTTCTAATAAACACCAATGTCATTTCAAGTGTGTGTGTGTGTGTGTGTGTGTGTGTCAATTTTTACCCCTCTATCTACATTACACCGTGATTTGTTAAGTTTTCAAATTTATACTGACTTTTTGATCACCCGAATAATACATATATATATATTATTCGGGTGAATTGCGGATTTACCAGCAGGTTGAATAGGCTGGATGGTAGGGACGCAGATATTAGCGGCCGCAAATAGTGGGCTAAAATTTTAAGTGTAATAAAAGATATTACGTTTATCGAATGCATATTAGGCTAACATGTAAGAAGTATGAAAGCATACATTATTAGTAGTATGTGAATGTGCTTTTATTACCTCAAAGATATAAACGAAAAACTATTTTTTGTGCAATTCAAACCAAATAGTTGGGTTCTAAAAATAAGCTAGGAAGTGACATTTCGATCCCCTAGTTAACAGTCATACTAATTACGGAAAGAAGTTGGTGTAATCAGGACCATAGTGCACATAGCAAAGAGCTAAAATTTCGTTGACAAAAATTATAGTTAGTATGATTCTGAAAAAGGGTATCGAATTGTAGAGGTCGGTCCAGGCGGTAAAATTTGAGTAGCGTGCTGGCATGTCGGAGGTTCGAATGCTCTCTCGGGCATGGATGTTTGTACTGTCTTTAGCATAATGTGGTTCATAAGCAGTTTGTAAGATTAGGGACTGATGACCCCGCAGTTAAGTCCCATAAGCTTTACAAACAGTTGAACATTTGAAAACAAAAAATATGACCGTGTAGGAAATTACATTTCGTATAGAGTCTATTTTATGGAACTCGAGCCTACATGGCGAAATTTGCAGAATAAATTTGCAAATGAGATTGCCTATCGATTGCTTTTTTGTATGTATAGATTGATTTGATACGTTTCGAGTTATACCGAAAAAAACACGTAAAATTCATAAAAAACTAGATTCCTTATATCTCGACAACATCCACGTTTACATACTTACTATTTACCACAAGTATGGCACGAAATAAGTAGAAAAAGACCTTATCGAAAAAAAAAAAAAATTAAAAATATACAGCTGACCGCAGCGCTGTCCTCTGAGTGTTTGCAAATCTCAGTTTGCGTACGTATGTCTATGCCAGTTTCTTTGGGTCTTCAGTGTTTTCCATCCAGTCACAATAGACATTCATATCGTGTTTATAACACGCGTGGCATCTGCTGGGAATCCAGCAAGTTAAAAAATTCCAGAAGGTAACACAGGTGTCTTTTATGCCTTTATTAGGTCACGAGTGGTTTCGCACCGTTAAAGGTGCATCTGCAGGTATCTTTATTAATGAAAAAACCTTACTATAACAAGGTTTATAACAAGTAATATTTAAAAAATTAGAAAAACCTGCTATACACCAACCTTCCTTAGTACACGAGGTGGAAAGACTTATTACCATTTCCCAATATTCCCCGTGGGTGTCGTTTTGTCGGCAGGGGGGGGGGGGTGGCACTCCTTAAAGTTTACAAATTTTATAAATAGGTTTGTATGTAACATCATTAAGTGGACGTCTATCAGGTTTAAGTCCCTGTTGCATTAAACTAGTGGATAAGAAAGACATCGTGAGATAGAATTTTGAGGGCTGAATCATTAAGTGATGATAGGTTTATCCAATACGGACGTCAAACCGATATACGTCCATATAATGTCGTCACATACAAACTTATTTACCTTTTAAGAACTTCAAGGAGTGACCCCCCACAAAACTCGGCACCTGACATGAATATTGTGACATCGTAATAAGTCTTTCCACCTCATGTACTGGGGAAAGTTGGTGTATAGCAAGTTTTTCTAATTTTGTAAATATTAGTTGTTATAAATCCTGTGTATAACACGAATTTTCATTAAAACAGGTATCTGAAGATGCACCGTTAACGGTCCGAAACCGGTCGTGAAAACTACTAAACTAAGCCCCATACAGGCCTCGAGGGCCAAAGGGGTACCGACCGGCCGTCGTGTCATCCTCTGCGCGAAGGCGCCACCGGATGCGGTATGGAGGAGGGCGTGGTCAGCGCGCCCCACTGCCGGCCGTTTTGTCGGTTTTCGTGACCGGAGGCGCTGCCACTCGATCAAGCAGCTCCTCAGTTGGCCTCACAAGGGCCGAGTGCAGCCCGCCTGTCAGCCGACGGTAACCCATCCAAGTGCTAGCCAAGCCCGACAGTGCTTAACTACGATCATCTTACGGGAACCGGTGTATACACACCTCAGCCGGATTCTGAACATCCGTGGAAACGAATCCTGGCATAATTGTGTGTTAACTTCTAGAATTTGTTAACAATAATCCAACAGTTTCAGCCGACCAGTTGCATAAAAATGGTTTAAATGCGTAAACCTTGACCTAGGTTTCGGCAAAAGTAATTTTGCCTTCTTCAGAAGTATTACCTAATAAAATGTAATACACAAATCATATGAATAATAGTAAAATACAAAAGTGTTTCTAAAATAAGAAATTAAAATTACAACATAGGTGAGAATGTACTTACATAAAGCTCACATTAAAAAAAAAAGTTGCTAAATAAAATGTGGCTGACTCCATGTCAATAGAATGAAAAGTAAAATTTAAAACAATGTCTACATCTTAAAATTGTGGAGCACGTCCACACACAGGTCAAGTGAGCACTGCGTACTGGCAGAGGCTTAGACAACCCTAGTGACGTGCGCCCGCACTATACTAGGTGGCGCCAAGAGGGCTGATGGGCGTGCGCGCAGTCGCGGACGCGAATGAATTTGACAAGAAGAAAACTATGTGTAATATGATCCTGGCAGAAAACACAAAATAAAGAAAAATGAGAAATAAGATGCAAAGAAATCTGGAGCCGAGCCAAGTGCTTGGCAGAATATATATATAATATATATTCTGCCATATATATATATATATATATATATATATATATATATATATATATATATATGGCAGAATATATATATATATATATATATATATATATATATATATATATGCGCCTCGGTTGCACAGTGGCAGAGTGTCAGACTACAAATCTAAAGGTCGCGGGTTCGATCCCCGCCAGGTCCTAGGATTTTTATCTGTCACTTTCCACTTCTTTCACCTCTGGCAGTATTGCTCATGTGAAAAATACCGAGTAGCACCGTGGTTCGGAACCCACGTTAAACTGTAGGTCCCCCTACAACTGGCTGGGTAAGTCAGTTCGAAGGTCGGAGGAAGGCAACGGCATACCACCTCCAAACAGGACCATGCCTAGTAAAGCACTGTGGTGTTCAAACCAATCTTCGGATTGTTGACTGCTTTACCTTTTACCCTATATATATATATATATATATATATATATATATATATATATATATATATATATAGGGTGTTTCGCTAAGTGTGTTTGCCTCTATAACTTAAAAATAATAGGTGACGGGAAATTTTAATGCTGTAGGTCAACAAGAAATGTTACACTTTCTGCGGAGCTATGAACATAGTTTATTGTATCATTTTCCAAAGAGTTACACCACAAAGAAATATTTTTTTAAATGGAACAATAGTTCTTTTTCTATCGCGTATTGGATTCGTTTAAACCAGCTGCGTCCAAATCAATTTAAACTACATTCCTATCACAGTTTGGGAGCTACCACCCTTCAAAGTTCCGGGGGCGGAGGCTGCGATAGCGTAGCTGACTGGCCGAGTGGCTATCCCCTGGGGCACGGCCCACCGTCTCATGACCACCAGCCAGGAAGCTACGCTATCGTAGCCTCCGCCCCATAAACTTTGAAGGGTTGTAGCTCCCAAACTAACACATTTAGTGAAACACCCTGTATAACGTGTTTTAACACATTTGGTGGGTTATAAATACTACTACAAATGAAAATTCGTTCACTACAAACGATTTCCTGCAAATATGTTCCATTAGAATTTACTTTCGCGAAAGTGCTGGCATTCTTTTTTATTATTATTATTATTATTGTTATTATTTTTTGCCTTGACTCCTAAAAGGGCTTTGGCTTATTAATTAAAAAGAGCTACGTTGTCTAATGTTGAGAGTTGTGCTTGTGTAAGAGTACTCCCTCTAAAATGTGCGTTTGTTCTATTTCGTGAACATGCCGTGAAATACGTAACAACTAATTGAACACTGGTCTTCTGAGACATTTGCAGAATAACGCGAACAATACTGTGATAATGAATATTCTAAACAACTTGCAGATACTGAAACGGGAGGGTAGTGTATTTCATGGCAAGTTTTCGAAACAGAACAAGTGCACTTTTCAGAGAAAGCGCTGTCGTTTGTTCATGACCGTTCTGAGTTGTTCGTTGAGAATTGCGCTCAGTTTTTTTATTACAGATGGCATTGAACCCTCTTTGTTTCTCTCCCTTTTCATTGGTTCTTCGGTTTGATCGGTACTTCGTCGACGTCTGTTCATTTTGTACTAGTTTGATCGTTCCGTCGTTCACTGAGTTTTCTCATTACAGAGGGCGTCGAGCTACCATGCTGGCAATCATCTGACCGAGCACACTGAGCCACCGCGCCCTAGCAAGTTTCAAACCACCGTCCATGTTCGTACATCACAAACTAATTCGTCGCCCGTTAATCTTCGGCGAACAGCTGAGAGAGTAACCCATAATTAGCGTACCATTGATGGCAGGTGTTAACCGCTAACATGGCATTTTTAGACAATAGATCATAATTCATTGTCCTAAAAGACGTCTTTTGATCATTTTTAGTGCTCCATTGCTTTTATATGACAACGCTTGAGCTGTAATGAGAAAATAATCAAATACAGAAAGCAAGATGGCGTATGCAAAAGAGAGTTTCTGGCGAAGGATGTCACTTGACGCCGAACGCCAAATGTATGCCGCGTTCCATACAGTCTATAGTCACTCGTCCGAACGCCAAATGTACTCTACGTTCCTTCTAGGCTATAGTCGTTCGTAACTAGTACTGGCAAAGAAAATAAGCTTTGAACAAACTACCAAGGCAACACAGGTGATAATATTTTAACGGAAAAATATAATGAAAATGCGGGAGAGATATTAAATAAAATAATAGGTTAAATAGGAAAAAGTTTAATAAGGAATATGTTTGTGAAAGCTAAAGTCAAATATCAAATAATTTTGGCTGTTTGTTAAAATACGGTCAGAAAGAATATTACGTGTTGGGTGTATAGATATTATAACAATAGTAGAGTCGTGATCGTATCGCCCATAATTTCTTATTATTTACATTTTAAATATATTTCTTCGCAATATTTGCAAAATCATAAAACTGTAAGCAAATCTAAAGTAGGCCGGTGTGATGGAGTAAATGGGTTCACACTCTCTTCTTGTACTGAGAACGTCCCAAAGTTATGAATAACAGTCATGTCTCTCTCTCTCCCCGCAACCCTCCTTGGCGATGCCCTCCGTCTAGACACACATCTATCCCATCCCTCCCCCCCCCCCCAGTGCCACCACAAGCCCCCACAAGTGTCTATTACCCTACCCCCCCCTCCCCCCCCCCCAATCCCTCCCTAGTGCCCTGTCCCAACATCCGGCAGGTTCTCTACATCCACCGTAAGGTGCGTGGCGGAGGGTACACTGTACCACTACTAGGCACTTCCTTTCCTATTCCGCTCCCAAATAGAACGAATGGCTTCAGTGCATCGCCACCCGTGTCCTGTGTTCAGTGCTTCGACTTGCGTTAATGTTCTCCAATTTTTATTTTATCATATACTGCGAACGTCCACCCCGCAAAAGACGACTCCCTATTTTAGCCCTTTACTGCCCAAGCTATCAAATATTCGAGCACATAACTTCATATTCCCTTATTTTACTACCAAATCGAATAAAAGCAAATTAGTGAATTCACAATTTTCTTATTTGACGTAAAAATATATAAGTTCAAACTGGGACTTCAAAGTCTAAGAGGATATAATGCAATTGGAAGACTTTGTGAAATGCTTATCTCTGTTAACATAATGACTCACCAAGAACAAACGGACAGCAAAATGTATAGTATCGAAATGCCATTTTAGATATTGATATGAAGGTAGGAAAAAAAGCAAACTGGAGCTATGCCTGAATCGTATTCATATTTCGTAATTCGTAAACAGAAGAAAACAAAACTACAACCAATTATCACTGACTCCTAGGAACAAAAATAAACTACAAAAATAAAATGCACAAAATGTCTTTGACACACTATGAGTACTAAAAACTTTCAGGCATAGTTTTGAACGCTGTATAAAGAAGAAGAACTATATTCCTTGAGTAATTTGAATGCCCATTAGCTAAAACGATAGAAAACCAATTACCAACGTGAGAATACACAACAGCGTCTTTTTGTGACAGCAAAACTCTCCTGACGAAGTCGTGCACACAGACGTAAAACAGTCCGTTGTCTGCTGCTGTCAGTGAGCAGCGATACTGAACAGTCTCAGCCTGTGATACATCAGAGGGACCCTAACGTCCCGTCAGGAACACAAGTCAGATATCATATTCCATTTAGTTTTATGACGCTGTAAATGGGCTGGGACTTTTAAGTGCCGTCGAGCGAGAAAGCGTTAACGTCCTTGTGCTTCGCTCCCTTTGTGTTTGTCATTTCCGCCAATCGTTCATTACGCTAAACTCCATATGAAACATGTTTCTCATCACTTTTCACCTGTGTTATGTAAAGACCACAATGTTTATCTTCTTTGTAAATTTTGTTAAGTACGTCCATTTATGTCTTCCTCTTGTAAATTTTCATCTTTGTCTTCCAATAATAACAAAGATAATCACTGAAAAGCAACATGTTCTGCTGGCAGAACGCCTGTACCCTGTACAGGGATTGAACAATAAATAAATAAATACATGAGACCCCTCTCTCTTTCTGCTACCAGTGAAATTCTATGTCCCAATGTCGCAATGAGTCTGCATGTATTGTAAAACAAACCATGTATCTATATCGATAGCCAATTCTGAGAAAATTTTGGTGGATTTATAACTTCAGTGCGCGTAAACTACGAATAAATCAACGAATTCGAAATACTGAAACATTTCGACCTTTTCGAGGGGTTGAAATAAATTCAACGACAAAGTTAAAAATTTGTGGTGGACCGGGATTCGGATTTCCGCTTCGGGCTATCCAGGCACGCCTCCCTTCCAACCTAAATTCTCAACTTGTAGCCCCGTGCTCACTGATTGCTCTTGCTGCAGCCTATACTGGATTCCCGCAAGGGATCGAGCGTTTGTATGCAACCGTATTGAAAGTTTCAATTGCCTGTTGCCGGCATATTTTACAATTATTGATATGCGGGCACATTCAAACGCTCGATCCATTGAGGAAATCCAGGACAGGCTGCAGCAAGAGCAATCAATGGGCACGGGGCTACAAGTTCAGAAATTGGGTTGGAAGGGAGGCGTGCCCGGATAGCTTAAGCGATTAAGGCGACCGCTGGCCCGAAGCGGAAATCCTAATCCCGCTCCAGCACAAATTTACAGCATTGCCGTTGAATTTAATTCAACGTTCCGAAACGTTCGGAGTGTTTCAGTTTTTTGAATTCGTAAAATTCGGACATGTCCGGACGAACAGTCGTATCAATAATTACGAATAATTCCACAGCGACTAGAGTATCTTGCTGCCACCGTGTCGCGAGTCGTGTAATGTTGACCTTTTTCCACCCCCCTGGATGAAAGAGCGACCTGTAGACAAGTAGCCACGTGCTCCGCTGCTACTTGTGCTTGGTCTCTCATGGCGCCTGTGGGAACCAGGGGAGCTGTTTGCGAGTGTTCTGCCTGTCTGCCTTGTACCGCCGCTGTCGTACACAGCCAGTCGTGTTCCCGCCGTTTTACTGCCGCAGAAAGCGCAGTCTGGGACGAGGCGTGCTGGCTCTTGTCCGGCCGTGACTGCTACCACATCTTAGGGCCCGTTTGTCAATGTCCCGTTAAATTCCAGTTAAGATTTTAACTTGTCGTTAGCGGAGAATTGCGTTTGTCAAGGTTTCGTTATTAGTTACCCTGACGTTAAAAGACCTCAAACTGGCCGTTAAGTTAACGAGTAAAATTCTGCTCGTTACACGGCTAACGACAAGTTAGAATCTGTATGAAAATGGCAGGATTCCAAAGCGCTGAAATACCGCAATATAGCCCGCTCACGTTGTAATGTATTTAGCCAGGATGGTCTTGTTTTTTTGGATCGTGGTATTATGCCCTAATATTCCATATAAGCCTCTTATGGCGCTTATAGCTGGTCACATTATCACCTACATTACTTGGGTCTTTTAACAAACTAAATTAATTAATTATTGAAAGTAAGCTTAATGGTGAAGAATAATGTGCTTGTTAATGAAATTAACTATTAATATTTGAGGTCTTCTACAATGTATTGACCTCAATGTAATACTTTACTGATTGTAGAACCGATTAGTTGCTTTGATTTAACAATTTCAAATAATGAAAACATATATTAACACTGCGCTAGTTGTTATTTACTTACGATCTTTTGTATTGTTTTGTTTTGATATGTAAAACTTATTATTGCATTTGTCATAATTTTGTGTATCTTTACGTAAAGCAAGATTTATTTATGTTTCATAAACAAATAATGTAATATAAAACTTTGTAACTTCCGTGTTCTCAATGTTTGTAAATCTATCGGACCAAACTGCGTGGTCAGCAGTCCGTAACTTACAAACTACTTAAACCTAGGTAAACTAACCTAAGGACAACACACCCGTGCCCCAGGGAGGACTCGAACCTCCACGGCGAGCAACCGCGCGCTCCGCAGCGAGACGCTTTAGACCGCTCGGCTACTCCACCGCGGCTTCCGTGTTCTAGAATGTTCTAGAATACGATGCGAGTATTAATACGCGCGAATCGGCGCGAATGCAGTCAGTCTTAGATGAGTAATAACTTAGTCTTGAGTCACTATGGAGGGGAGGTGTTGTGAAGTCAGTCTAAAGTCAGTTGGAAATCTTACTTTTGTCATTATGTAACAAGAAGTCTTCACAATGTGTTACTGCTGTGTTTGTGTGCTTCAAGAATAATATAAATAAATACGTTAAAAATGAAAAGTGCACATGTGTAGTTTCCTGGACACACAAAAACCCGACGTTCTAAAATTATTTTCATGATGATTTAGAGGCAGGCGAGCAATTTAAACATCTACCACTGAACAACCGAAGGTGATGTATGGAAAAATAATGATTTTAGTATAATAGTATTATATAAAAAACTATTATAATGTGATAAAGACCGATTTATCGAGCAAAATAACGGAAGCACTACATGTATGAAAAACTAGTGTGGAAAGCAGCTTCATTGGAAAATTCTATCGTCATATTTCTCGTCCCATCCATGTCAGTAGCGATTAGATGAGTTTGATATAATGCAGATCCGCAACATAACCTTAAAATTATTGTTGCGATATCAAAATAGAAACTTACGGGTAACGACTAGTTAAGTGAGAAACGGTATGATGAAAATGGCTGGAATAAGAAATTAGGTTGAAAATTACGACGATGTCAATATTTTGGACGATCTAGAGGTCATTGCCCCTATAAGGCGTTCTAGACGTATTTATGTTCGACCAAATCATTTTGAATGCTGGAATGATGCAGAATTTTTTACGCGATTTCGTCTTCAAAAAGGGCACTTTGTAAATGCTGCATCAAATACTCCTCGACCATCTGAATAGTCCAACAGATAGTTACGTATTTTGTAAGTTATCTGTCGTTAAAGGAAACAGAATACATTATTTAATTCAGTATTTACTAATGCTTGTTGCGCCTAGTGTAAGACCTGAAATGTGACCTCTTCCTGCGACCTACAGGAACAGTGGACTTTTGCCTAAGTGCAAGTTATTGCTTGCACTAAGATACTACGCACTTGGCAGCATGTTATCGTACTTAGACCTAAGCACTTTTGCTGTCCTACATGTGCCATGGACAGCATTGAATTCATTTGCCACACTCGACCGTGTCGTTTCCTTTTCCTCCCATCTCATAGCATCGGTGTTTCTTTCTTTTACTTTCCAAAGGGTTCTTATATTTCTTTATTAAGGATATCAGACTCTCGCACTCACTTATTGTAAAATTCGAGCTTCTTTCACGTTTGTTTCCCATAGCACACAATAACAACTGTCTGCTAACCTCGTCCCTGCTAGTCAAATATAGTGAACAGCTGTTTATTCGAGCCGGCCGCGGTGGCCGAGGGGATTGAGGCGCTACAGTCACGATCCGCACGGCCACTACGGTCGGGGGTTCGAATCCCCCCTCGGGCATGGATATTTGTGCCGTCCTTAGTTGTAAGTAGTTCATAAGTAGTTTGTAAGTTTAGGGACTGATGACCCCGTAGTTAAGTCCCATAGACTCTACAAACATTTTTTTTGTTTATTCGGACGGAACTTTCATTTTTATTTATTTATTTTTTGCCAACACAGTCGAAATTTATCGTATTTTTTCGTTTTCTCCAGGTTGGCAAACGAGAGGTGTATCTGGCAATGACAAACGCAATTCACTTAACGAACACATTTAACTGGGCGTTAAAGGCATCTTCTCTTTTACCAACGAGAAGATTAACGAGAGATGCACGAACCGGCCCTTAGTTTGCTACTGGCAGTCGCCTGCTGAACATCGCTGAGCAGTTACATCGCTCGCCATGCAAAATACAACGAAATTTCGGTCGTATGTGAACTAGCTGTAAAACACAAAGAATACCTTCATCACACGATGGAAATGGTGATGCTGCAGATGACAGTTCTGCTAAAGCAGAATTGTTTCACACAGCTTTCCGAAATTCTTTCATTAGAGAAGACGAAGCAAATACTCGAGAATTCCTGTCAATAACAGCTTTCACCACGCGTAATTTAGAAATAAACATCCCTGTGGTATTAAAACAACTTAAATCACTTAACAAAAGTAAATCTCTCGGTCCCGGCTGTATACCAATTAGTTTCCTTTCAGAGTATGCTGATGCAATAGCCATACCTATCATATACAAACGCTCGCTTAGCGGACGTTCCGTATCCAAAGACTGGAAAGCTGCACAGGTCACTCCAGTATTCAAAGAAAGGCAACAGGAGTGATCCCCAAAATTACAGGCCAGTATCATTGACCTCGGATTGCAGCAGGATTTTAGAAAATATAACTTCCTCAAATATTATCAACTACCTCGTAGACAACAACCTATTGTCCCATAGTCACCACGGATTCAGAAAGTATCATTCTTGTGAAACACAGCTAGGTCTTTACTCACGCGATGCGATGCTATAGATAAGGGATGCCAAATAGATTCCGCATTTCTAGATTTCCGAAAGGCTTTTGACAGCGTTCCACATAAGCTTTTAATTAAATTGCGTGCTTATGGAATATCGCCACAGTTGTGCGACTGAATTCGCGATTTCCTTTTAGAAATGACACAGTAAGTTGTAATTGATGGTAAGTCATCGAGTAGAACAGAAGTGATATGTGGCGTTCCCAAGGGAAGTGTAAAGGGCCCCTACTGTTGCTTAAAAAAATATTTTTTATAAGCGATTTAGAAGACAATTTGAGTAGCTCTCTTTGCGGATGATGCTGTCATTTATCGGTTAGTAAAGTCATCAGAAGATCAAAAGCAACTGCAAAATAATTTAGATCAAACATCTGCGTGGTGAAAAAACTGGCATTTGACCCTTAATAATAAGTGTGAGGTCATCCATCTGACCACTTAAAGAAATTCGTTTACACGATAAATCAGTCAAACCTTGAGACCGTAAATTCAGTTAAATACCCCGGAGTAATAATTAGATACAAAGAAAGAACGCACAGAAAATATTGTAGGGAAGGCGAACAAAAGACTACATTTTGTTGGCAGAACACTTAGAAGATGCAACAGTTCTACTACAGAAACTGCCTACACCACACTTGTGCGTCCTATTTTGGAGTATTGCTGCGCATTGTGGGCTCCACACCAGGTGGGACTGACGGACGATTTAAGGAAAGTTCGTTGAAGGGCAGGAGCCGCTACGATCGAATCCCCCCTCTGGCATGGATGTTTGTGTCGTCTTTAGTATAAGGTTGTTCATAAGTAGTTTACGGACTGATGACCCCGCAGTTAACTCCCTTAAGCTTAACAAACATTTGAACATTTGGAAGGGCAGTTTTTTTAATTTTTTTTTTTTATCGTGATATAGGGTAGAGGGTGTAACGGAAATGATACATGAACTGGACTTGAAATCATTAAAAAATCAAATCAAATGTTTGTTAAGCTTATGGGACTTAACTACGGGGTCATCAGTCCCTAAACTTACAAACTACTTATGAACTACTTACGAACTAGGACCGCACAAATATCCATGCCCGAGGGGGGATTCGAACCCCCGACCGTAGTGTCCGTGCTGACCGTGACTGGAGCGCCTCAGTCACCTCGGCCACCGCGGCCGGCGAAATCATTAAAAGAAAGGCGTTATTTATTGCGGCCGAGATGTATTTGTGAAATTTCTTTCACCAACTTTCCCTCGAATGCGAACATGTATTGTTAGCGCCCACCTATATAGGGAGATATGATCATAATAAAATAATGTTTTTGCCCTGGAGTACACAATATTTCGTCTGAACTATTGCTGTCCTTAGGAGAGCCAGTCATTAAGAAACTGTTGCACCTGGTATACAAGATGTACGAGACAGAGGAAATATCCTCAGACTTCAAGAAGAATATAGTAGTTCCAATGCGTAAGAAAGTAAGACAAATGTGAAATTTATAGAACTATCAGTTTATAAGTCATGGTTGCAAAATACTAACACGAATTATTTGCAGACGAATGGAAATCTGACCTTGGGAAAGATCATTTTGGATTTAGGAGAAATGCAGGAACAAGGAGGCAATACTCACATTACAATCATGTTAGAAAACAGGTTAAGAACAGTGAAACCTACTTTTTTAGCATTTGTAGATCTGGAGAAAACTTTTGAGAATGTTTAACGGAATACAGTCTTTCAACATAGGGAGCGAAGAGTTATATTCAATTTGTACAAAAACAGACAGCACTTATTAGAGTCGAAGGGCGTGAAAGGAACAAGCTGTGAAGGAATGCAAGGAGAAATTCGGGGAACGAATTAAATTTCAGCGAGAAGAAATAATAACGTTGCGCTTTGCTGACGACATAGTAATTCTGTCAGAGACAACAAAGATCCTCGAAGATTAATTAAACCGAATGGTCTTGAAGGTATAAGATGAACATTAACAAGAGTAGTACAAGGATAATGGAATATAGTGTCAGAAGATGCTGAAGGAATTAGATTATGTAATAAGTCAATAAAAGTAGTAGATGAGTTTTGTTATTCGGGTAGCAAAATGACTTCTGATGGCCGAAGTAAAGAAGATATAAAATGCTGAATGGCTATGGGAAGAAAAGCGTTTCAGAAGAATCGAAATTTGTTGACATCCGATATTAGTTTAAATGTTAAGAAGTCCTTTCTGAAAGCATTTGTCTGGATTGTAGTATTGTGTGGGAGTGAAACATGGGCGATAAAGAGTTCAGACATAAAGATGATAGCTTTTGAAATGTGGTGCTACAGACGAATGATGAAGATTAGATGGATAGAAAAGGAGTTTCTGGAATATCCTGACGAAGAGAAGGGATAGGTTGGTGGGTCACTTTCTGAGACATCAAGGAATTGTCAGCATTAGAAGGAAGTGTGTGGGGTAGAGGAAGACCGAGGGACGAATACAGTAAGCAGATTCAAAAGGATGTAGGTAGCCGAACGTATTCTCAGATGAAGAGGGTTGCACAGGACAGGGTAGCGTGGAGAGCTGCATCAAATCAGTCTGCGGACTGAAGACCACAACAACAACATCAAATTTTGGCAGTAATTCTCCGTTTTGCGAAAAGTAAACAAAGTCACAACAGGTACCAATCTTTTTTTAAATTATGTCTGTCGTTCTCTCGCCGCGGTGGAGTTCCCGAACGGTCTAAAGCGCCTCGCTGCGGAGAGCGCGGTTGCTCGCCGCGGAGGTTCGAGTCCTCACTGGGGCATGGGTGTGTGTGTGTTGTCCTTAGTTTAGTTTACCTAGGTTTAAGTAGTTTGTAAGCTACGGACTGATGACCACGCAGTTTGGTCCGATAGATTTACAAACATTTGAACAAACATTTCCGACGGTCTCTCGCCGGTATCACGGATCCTTCGTGAATAAACCAACTGACGTCCTAGTGCTGCCGTAACAAAGTCGGGCACAGTCAGATGGGATGCACCGAGGCCCCGCCGGCCACGTTAGTAACAGCTCGTGCGCAGTTGCCGCGGAATGCCGCGAACAGCTCTCTCTTCGTCGTCGTCTCTCTCTCTTTCCTCCTGTGGTCCGCCTGCACGACCTTCGCTTCCACCGCCAACAGACCACTCCCTCGTCCGTGTCGGAACGCGGCGGTAACGCGACACACTCATTTGGCATTTACGACCAATCGGCCGGTTACGCAAGGAACGGCGCGTAAAAACTTCTCCCACGACGCGAGACTGCCACAGGCCTCATTTTTGTTCCCCTAGTCGGCGAAACGGAGCAGCGCGCGAGTGGCTGTCCCATTCCACACGACACGCAGCCGGACTCTGCTGGTAGCTTTCCGACGCGTTCTTCTCCCCCTCACATGGTAACTACATACACTACTGGCCATTAAAATTGCTGCACTAAGAAGAAATGCAAATGATAAACGGGTATTCATTGGACAAATATAGTACACTAGAACAGACATGTGATCACATTTTCACGCAATTTTGGTCCATAGATCCTGAGAAATCAGTACCGAGAACAACCACCTCTGGCCGCAATAACGGGCTTGATACGTCTGGGCGTTGAGTCATAGCTTGGATGACGTGTACAGGTACAGATGCCCATGTAGCTTCAACACGATACCATAGTTCATCAAGAGTAGTGACTGGCGTATTGTGACCAGCCAGTTGCTCGGCCACCATTAAACAGACGTTTTCAATTGGTGCGAGATCTGGAGAATGTGCTGGCCAGGACAGCAGTCGAACATTTTCCGTATCCAGAAAGGCCCGTACAGGACCTGCAACATACGGACGTGCATTATCCTGCTCAAATATAGAGTTTCGCAGGGATCGAATGATGGGTAGAGCCATGGGTCGTGACACATGTGAAACTTAACGGCCACTGTTCAAAGTGCCTTCGATGCGGAAAAGAGCTGACCGATACGTGTAACCAATAGCACGCCATACCATCACGCTGGGTGATACGTCAGTATGGCGATGACGAATACAAGATTCCAATGTGCGTTCACCGCGATGTCGCCCAACACGGATGCGACCATCATGATGCTGTAAACAGAATCTGGATTCATCCGAAAAAAATGACGTTTTGCCATTCGTGCACACAGGTTCGTCGTTGCGTACACCATCTCAGGCGCTCCTGTCTGTGATGCAACGTCAAGGGTAAGAGCAGCCGTGGTCTCCGAGCTGATAGTCCATACTGCTGCAAACGTCGTCGAACTGTTCGTGCAGATGGTTGTTGTCTTGCAAACGTCCCCATCTGTTGACTCAGGGATCGAGACGTGGCTGCACGATCCGTTACAGCCATGCGGATAAGATGCCTGTCATCTCGACTGCTAGTGATACGAGGCCGTTGTGATCCAGCACGACGTTCCGTATTGCACTTCTGAACCCACCGATTCCATATTCTGCTAACAGTCATTGGATCGCGACCAACGCGAGCAGCAATGTCGCGATACGATAAACCGCAATCGCGATACGCTACAATCCGACCTTCATCAAAGTCGGAAACGTGATGGTACGCATTTCTCCTCCATACACGCGGCATCACAACAACGTTTCACCAGGCAACGCCGGTCAACTGCTGTTTGTGTATGAGAAATCGGTTGGAAACTTTCCTCATGTCAGTACGTTGTACGTGTCGCCACCGATGCCAACCTTTGAATGCTCTGAAAAGCTAATCATTTGCATATCACAGCATCTTCTTCCTGTCGGTTAAATTTCGCGTCTGTAGCACGTCATCTTCGTGGTGCGGCTATTTTAATGGTCAGGAGTGTAGTTGAGCAGCTGCAAAGAGCAGTTGTGTCGGTATGTGCGAAACTACTTTGAGGCGAAAATAGTACACGTCGGACGAAACAAGGTGGATTTAAAAAATGGGGACCACTACAGGCGAAGAGGGTGACGATGTGGTACAAATTTCTTTTCTCTCCAGTCCTGTTCAGTACCACGTCATTACGTGATGTACCTAAGTAATAGTCCGCATTCGTCTGTAGCACTATACCTCAAAAGCTTCTATCCTCTTCCTATCTGAACTATTTTTTTCTCCATGTTTCACTACAACGCCTCCAGAAAAATTTCTTTTCTTCAGAATCGCATTTCTTCCAATAGCCAGGCTGCGTTTATACCAGCTGCACACGCCCCACACCATTACAGAACCTCCACCAGCTTGAACATTCCCCTGTGGACATGCAGGGTCCGTAGATCCATGAGGATGTCTGCATCCCCGTACACGTCCATCCGGTCGATACAAGTGGAAACGAGTCTCGTCACACCAGGTGCCATGTTTCTAGTCATCGAAGATCCACTGTGGGTGTTGACGGACCCGTTCTCTTCCACAGAGTCCACTAATTTTCAATTTTGGTCCTTATTTATTGTTTTCTAAAACTAAAGCCAATTTTTTTCGTTTTATGCACTTCTTTCTATTTCTCATAATATTCCAAAAAACACTTCTCTTATCAGTTAGGCATAATCCGACATCACACACTTTGCATGACCATTTCGTTCTTCGTAGCTTCTTCTATTTAATTACAAATTTAACGTCGTTTAAATTTGCTATGAACAGGCAAATACAGTTCATTGGTTTGTCTTTTATCCACAGAGACTTTCATTCTAAAAGTCTTTTTAAGGCTTTCGCGTGAGGCGGAGGTTTCACAGTGATGCTTCAAGGGGATACGGCACAGCAACAAGTGTTTTCGCAGTGATTTGGCGCGAAGGTTAACGAATTAGAAATATCATTCGAACGTTTCTGGGCACTCAAACAAGTTGAAAATTTTTGCTGTACCGGGATTCGAACTGAAATTCCCGCTTCGGGTTAGCGATCACCTTGACCAATTAAACTATTCAGGCACGCTTCCCTTCCAACCCAAATTCTAAACATACTGCGCAGTACGATGGTAGTGCTCCCTACCCATTAGTTTCTCTTGCTTGCTTACTGGCTTGTCGGAAAATTTCTAAAAAAACTGACACCATATCAATAACTGCATATATTAATAATCTTAAAAACCGAAAAGCCAAGTTTGCAAAATATTTATTTTATGACTACTGGTTTCAGTGGGCTATGCTACCATCATCTGATCATATTCAATTTTACAAGTTGGTCATCTTATTTAACAAAATGGAGATTAAATAGTACGTGCAAGCACTTAGTCTAAATAAAAAATACGTAAGTGCGGATTTCAAGTTTGGGAAAAAGAAGAAGTCATTCGGAGTGAAGTCTGTTGAATAGGGTGGGAGACGAACCAATTCGAATTCGAAGTCGTGTACTTTTGACATTGTGATAGCTTCTGTGTGGGCTGGAGCATTGTCCTGATGAAACAGCACTTTCGTCCGTGCCAATCTTGGACGTTTTTGAATTAGTTCCTGTTTCAAACAATCCAGCAGAGCAGCATAATAGGGCCCAGTTATGGATCAGGATTATACCCTCGGAAGCTCAAAAGACAGTAGCCATCACCTTTCTATCTGACAAAGCAGTCTTCGCCTTCTTTCGTGCACTCTCCCCAATGTTCGTCCATTGTTTGGACAGTTGTTTGGTCTCTGGAGTGAGGATCCACGTTTCATCCACAGTTATGAATCTGTGCAAAACGTCCCATGGATAGCGCCTGAACAGTGTGATCTTCTGAGCAGAATGCTCTTCCGTTCCTGTTTTTGGTCCAAAGTGAGCAGGCGCGGCACCCATCGCGCACAGGGCTTCTTCATGGCCAGATTTCCATTGAGGATATAATGCACTCGTTCAGTTGAGATGCCTATAATGTTAGCTATCTCAAACTCTTAATGTTCCATCTTCCATCGCCATATCGTGCACCTTACCGATGGTTTACTGTGTGGTGACTTCAACAGGCCAACCGGAACGTGCTCCGTCTTTCGTGCTTCTCTGACGACGTTTAAACTCATTGATCCATAAGTAAACGGTCTTCAGTGTTGGTGCAGAACCCACATGAACCTCATCCAACTCGGATTTGACCTGTGCAGCTGTCCAAACCTTCAAATGGAAATGTTTAATGACGGCACAAAATTCGTTTTTCTCCATCCTAAGGAACTAACTGCGAGTTACCATATCACCTGACAGTTAACAATAAATTAATAACAGCTGCCGTTCGGAACTTGCTGTAATATCCGTGGAAATGTCAGGATTGCCAACAACAGCGCAGGTTCCGAAAATTTCCCGCTCTTTTATACAACTTTACCAGACTTACCAGACATAATAAGAGGAGCCGATGGAGAACGCTGAAGAATAGCCTTCCTTAGTGTAGCGTACTGGCACATCTACACTAACGATCAACCAATCAACTCTGAAGTAACAACGTTTATTTATGCAGATGACACAGCAACTGCAGCTCAAGGCAAAACCTTTGAGGAAGTGGAGATGACAGCAGCCCTCGAGGACCTCTGCAAGTATTATGATGATAACCATCTGAAGCCAAATCCTGAAAAGACGCAGGTCTGTGCCTTCCAACTGAGAAACAAGGAAGCCAGAAAGAAGTTAAAAATTACCTGGAGAGGGCAACAACTCCTTCACTATAATATTCCAAAATACTTGGGAGAAAGTTAGACCGAAGCCTCACATTCAAGGATCATTGCCGGGCAACCACGATGAAAGTATCTGCCCGGAACAGCATCATACGTAAAGTCAGTGGGGATCACAGCCAGGTGCCTGCCCTGGCACTGTGCTTCTCTGCAGCGGAGTATGCAGCACCAGTCTGGAGAGACTCAACACCTGTCAGAGAGGTGGATGAGACTGGACGCTTAGTGACTGCCTGCCTGCGACCGACCCCTGTCAGAAAAATCTACGAAATTATGGGCATAGCGCCTCCAGACATACACAGAAGAACAGCTGCAGAAACAGAGAAAAAGAAAAAAACCGACTCCAGACACCCCCTCTTCGGACATGAGCCAAGAAAACCTAGGCTTAAGTCAAGGAGAACCTTTATGAGTACAACAACATCAACTGCATTGAGGCCTGGAACTAGGAGAACAGAGCTATGGCAGAATTCTCCAAATGAAAGGGCCGGAGAGAACATCAAAGAGGAACCTGCCGAAGGATTTCATCTGCCGTATGCAACACGGAAGGTACAAAACAGACTGAGGACAGGAGTGTCACGCTGCAAGACGGATCTCAGACAGTGGGGCTTCACGAACGAAGATGGGCTCTGTGAGTGTGGCGATGTGCAGAACCCACAACATGTCCTGATCTGTAGAAACCTGCCCAACCCCTGCACCATACAGGACCTACACGCAGCAAATGATGTGGCCATCAAGACAGCAGAATCCTGGAGCTTGCGGTCCATCTAGCAGAAACTGGCAGCGTCCTACAGCGTAATTGTACACTGAAAACATATATTTAGTGAATTTGGTGTCCCTAAATTGTAAATTGCTTATTATAATTGTATTGTAATTGTATATTTATTGACAGAAAGATATGTCTTAGTCCTGGACATGTAAAATAAATAAACCAGACTTACAAAACAACCGTCGTAAATCTTGTCTGTGGGTAGGTGAAGAGACAGCAGAAAACGCGTGGTGTGCGAGAACTGCGGGTCGGTGACTTTCGCTGACGAAGGCCTTGGCGTGCGCCTAACGAGCGTTATCGCACCACAGCGCCGTCTGCAGTGTAAGTGTGGGAACGGCCGTGAGGGGAGGGCGCCGACGTGTCGTCATGCAAGCCGGCGAGACTGGGCCCCGCACTACAAGCTGAGGCCATCGTCACACGGAGCGTGTGTCTGAACGTGTGCGGTCAACGTGCCGAGTCCATCGCGCAGCTGAACGCTCGGGGACGGCGCGACCGGCGCGTACGAGACGTGTGCGTCGACGAACTACATGCGACCGCAGCGAAAGTTGTCGGCGGCATCAGGTTCTGGAATCACACTGTTTACCAAATCAAAAGACTGGAACTCCTGCTTTACCTCCATTAAATCGCTTATTTCCGCACTTGCGCACATGTTCGTTATGTTCTGTGATATAGGTCTACATAAGTAACAACAAAATATCTATGAACATAAGACTATTATATAAGTCGAATGTTATGTCAATAAATGCAGCGAATTGCAAAGGTTTCGTGACAAACTGTGCGATATAAAATTAGGAAAGGCCTTCATATTAGGCAAACATTATTGCAACAGTCTCGCTTTTTACTAAAACTTAAAGGTCATTCTTTACAAGGTCAACATTTCTATTCAGTAGAAGAATGCTGAGAACGTGTAAAATACAACACATGAAATAATAAAGTGCGTGTTTTACTCTAAGTAAGGTACAAACTGTCCTGCTCATAAAACGAATCCAACAAACTTACTCCTCAAAGGATGTGCACTTATGTTTACATAGCATCAAATATATTCAGTGAGCTCAAAGATAATCTGGAGTTAGCACTGTGTATTAGGAATTCGTGACGCTCGACGCCATATTGGTGAACGTATATCTGTCTCTTCACTATCCAGTTTTCAGTTATGTGCTTCTAATCGTTTCTGTTAGTTGCTTTCGTAGACACTACCTGATATACAACGGGCACTACATGTTTCGTAAATATGAATACTATTTAGTAAATATTGGAGACATGTAATTAACCGTACCTCCGGAACGAAACAGTAGAGAAAGACATGAGTTGTGTATAAAGTTATATTTTCATTCAGAACTAGTGTTTCTCCCATATTGCATTTAATGAATAAATTACACTGTTGTAGACAAATAAATAAAGGTGTAATAATGGAAGATTCGAGGCGTATGATAAAAGCATGATTTTCACGCAGCGTGTATATCCAGTCCTCTGAGCTCAAATGGAAATCAGTATGAACAAGAGGCAAATATAAAACAGAACAAGAGAAATACCGTCTACAACAGAGCAATTTATTCATTAAATGAAATGAGCTAGCAACACTACTTCTCAATAAAAATATAGCTCTCACATGCATCTGAACTTTACAACCATAAGCGACATCAACTTCATCATTATGTACTTATTAAGGTAATCAATCGTTCATAATTTATTTTCAGAGGACAAAAGGATCAAAACAACACGATCTATACGTACGGAGTTGCCAACGTAAATATAATAGACCGTCACGATTTTCACAGATCGAACTACTACAGTTGTGCATCCAGTGTTAATACTTGAGATCACTGAGTATACTTCTATGAAATTCATAGGGGAAAATCTTTGAGTTTATCAGAAAACCCGAATAAAAGAAGAAGAAATTTTTGCTTTCAACCTTGAACCAGCGCTGTGGGATATCTTTCATTTCGCAGTGCACGAGCCGGCCGCAGTGGCCGAGCGGTCTGCGGCGCACCAGTCACAGTCTGCACGGCAGCTACAGTCGGGGGTTCGAAGCCCCCCCTCGGGCATGGATGTTTCTGTCGTCTTTAGTATAAGGTAGTTTGTAAGTAAAGTTTAGGGACTGATGACTCCGCAGTTAAGTACCTTAAGCTTATCGAACATTTGAACAGTCCACGACATTGCTGCCTACGCTACAGCCACCAACGTTTCTAGAAATCATCAACGAAGATATTACACCATTGTATACACTACTAGTGGTTGCTTCCATGTAATTACAGCAGATAATATAAAGAACTATTGCTGTTTTGATAGATCTTCAGTTCGCCTTCCCTTCAAACGGCAGATTACTGTAATACGGAAATTTTTTAAGCACATATAAGACGTATCCAGTTATTTTTTGTTTTTTTTGTTTTTTTTTTTTGTTAAGCTTATGGGACTTAACTACGGGGTTATCAGTCCCTAAACTTACAAACTACTTATGAACTACTTACGAACTAGGACGGCACAAATATCCATGCCCGAGGGGGGATTCGAACCCCCGACCGTTGTGGCCGTGCTGACCGTGACTGGAGCGCCTCAGTCACCTCGGCCACCGCGGCCGGCTATCCAGTTATTAATTCCAACAAATAGTACCTCTAATGACCGGTTTTCGAGAGATTCTCAGTTTACTCAGATACGTTTACTTCCTTTGATATGTCATAAGACCTACGTTATATACATAAAACGACGGTCAATATGACGTCTTCATCTGTCTACGGAAAAGAGCTGCCCCCCTCCCCGGATAGCCACGTGGTGTGACGTCGGGGGCGTTCTGCCACCTTTTTGGTGATCGTTCAGACGCTCGTTGAGAATATCTGGCATGCTTGATACTGCCGCACACGCTGGGAAAGCCAACGTGGCGAGTTCTGACGTCACAACCTGAATATGATTTATGTGCTTTCATGACTGCAATTTAATAAAGCATTATTTTACATTTATAAATGCCTGTTTCGTGTAACAAACGAGTATGCAACGAATTTGCCCGAGGTTCTTTTAAATTTTTTTTTTATGAATGTCTCATTTTAGAAGTGGTGTCTATACTATCAAAAGGAGAGCCAGATTATGACTAAATGATTCATCGCGCTGAACCGCATCCTATTTTCCACCCTGTTAATCCTAAATATAGCAATACGAATTTTACAGTGCATTTCATAACTAGGATTTCGGTCTTCGAGAAACTTCATTATACCCAAGATCTACCGTTCATTGGTAAAACCTGTGCGCTCTACCACTTAAATACATCTTGAAATTTTAAACGAAACAGTATATAACAGTATACGCTTATGTAGTATATAAATTTTATTAAGAGGAAAAATATTAAATTGAAAATTATTCCTTCTGCCACTAATACATTTCTTGAAATTTTAAATGCAACAATAGTTCAGTTTACAGTTAAGTTGTATTTTTATTTTGTGAAGAGGGAAAAAATTAAATTGAAAATTATTCTTAGTAACTACTTCATATTAGTGTGAGTACTGTGTCTGAGCATCTTCTGCCAGGTTTGGTAAGTCAGGTTCGTAGTTGGAACTTCCTAACCTTAAGGAATCCAATGTGTGAGTGTCTGTTAAACGAGAACGGTATCTGCTTGTTTGTTTCAAGTAGGAAAATGCTGATTCACACAAATATGTTGAACTAAAAGACGAATGCAGCTGTTCAACACATTTCTTGAAACAAGGACATTTCTCGTTGGAAACTAATGACCAGATATCCAGGCCAAAGGATGATCTCGATTTTTAGAAAAGAAAGGGTTAAGAACCTCTTTCTTCTGTTTGCACGGATAATGGCTGCAGTTTGCAACTGCTGTACATGTTTGTCACAAATTTTGCGTGAAGTTATAAAATATCGGCGGTTTTTATAAAATTGTGTACTGCTCTGTAATAAACAATGCAATCGAACAAAACTTGTGAAAGTTACGGTGATATCACACCATAATAAAATAATAACAAGAAGATATTGTCCTACTCTATTTGATTAACCATCCGAAGAATTTCTTTCTTCATCTGAAGGTCTTTCACCGCTTCTCTTCAGCCTCTTATCCATAGCGTATGAGGTGCGATGGAAACCATGATACTGATTTACAGTGGTAGTCGATGACATCGTATCTCTGGCAGGCCTAGTCATCAACTGACATCTGCCCCACTCCTCCGCCCCACAGACTCCCAACCTAATTCCATGGCGTGCGCAAAACAAGAGAGAGCTCCTGCCTGGAAGAGAGGATAAATAACGTGATCGAATGCCGTTTGTTAAACGGTATAAGATGATGCTCGCAGCTGTTGGTAATTATGTTTCGCAGTGGTTTCTACATACATCTATTATTATGAGGCACAATAAATTTACATGATTTTTGACTTACCAAGATCGACTAGACAAATGCCGCGATCGATCGGTCGATGGCGATCGACCGGATGGCCACACCTGCTATAGAGGATTAAAGGGGCGATCTTCTAGTCACATTCAGAGTACCCGTTGTGCTTGGTTGTCACACAGGGAGAGGCCGTGTCGGTACCTCACGTTCAGAGCCGGCCGTTGCTTGCGCGGGACGCTGAGCAAAACTTCCGCGCGAGTCTCTCCCGCATTCTTTAAGAGCAACCTAATCGGTATACAATCTGGGCCGGCCGAGGTGGCCGAGGAGACTAAGGCGCTCCAGTCACGGTCTGCACGGCCACTACGGTCGGGGGTTCGAATCCCACCTCTGGCATGGATATTTGTGCCGTCCTAGTTCGTAAGTAGTTCATAAGTAGTTTGTAAGTTTAGGGACTGATGACCCCGTAGTTAAGTCCCATAGACTATACAAACATTTATTTTATACAATCTGGAGCAAACACCGAAACGGCAGAGATAAATGCAATTTTAGCGCTCTAGACGGTTTGTTATTCTCATTGAAGATGACTTTACTAGATGATAAATGTCAGCATCATCTGCTTACTAAGAGGTCTGCCGAGTTTTTTCTCCCACTACGATGTTGTAGGTTAGTAACCGCAGAGGACCTGTAACAACATCTACATATTTACTCCGCAATCCACCGTAAGATGCATGGGGAGGGTACACTGTACCACTACCAGGCATGTCCTTTCCTATTCCACTCCTAAATAGAACAAGGGACAAAAGAATGTCTATATGCCGCCGTACGAGCTCTACTTTCTCTTGACTTTGTTATCCTTACGCGAAATGTAAGTAGGCGGCAGCAGTATCGTTCCACACTCAGCTTCAAATTCCGGCCCACTAAATTTCCTAAGCAGAACTTCGCGAAAATAACGTCGTCTTTCTTCCAGCTATCCCCGTTTGATTTCCCAGATTTCCTGGAGCGTTTCCGTGACACGCATTGGTCGAATCTACCAGTAACGAACCTAGCCGGCGCGCCAGTCACGTTCTCCACGGCCACTGCGGTCGAGGGTTCGAATCCCCCTCAGACATGGATATTTGTGCCGTCCTTAGTATTAGCTAGTTCATAAGTAGTTTGTAAGTTTAGGGACTGATGACCCCGTAGTTAAGTCCCATAAGCTCTACAAACACTTGAACACTAACGAACCTAGCTGCTCGCTTCTGAACTGCTTCTAGATCTTCCTTTAAACTGAAGTGCTGCGGGTCCCAAACATTTCAGCAATACTCAAGACGTGATCGTACAAGCGTTTAATACGCTATCTCCTTTACAGATGAAGTACATCTTCCCAAAATTCTCCCAATAAACTGAAGTCGCCTGTCCGCCTTACTTACAACTGCCCTTACATGTTCGTTCCACTTCATATCCCTCTGCAATTTTACGTCCAGATATTTGAACGACGCGACTGCATCAAGAAGCTCACTACTAATGCTGTGGGATTGTTTTTCCTACTCATGCGCATCACCTTACATTTTTCTACATTGAGGGCTAGCTGCCATTCTTCGCACCAACTAGAAATTTCGTCTACGTCATATTCTATGCTAATACAATCACTTAAAGACGACACCTTCCCATACACCACAGAATCATCAGCAAACATCCGCAAATTACAAGTCACTCTGTCGATCAGATCATTGATATGGGTAGAAAATAATAGCGGTCCTATCACACTCCCCTGGGGCACGCCTGACGATACAATCGTCTCTGTTGAACTCTCGCCGTCGCGAACAACGTACTGCGTTCTATTATTTAGGAAGTCTTCCAGCCAGTCACAAATCTGTGAACCTATTCCATAAGCTCGTATCTTCGTTAGCAGTCTGCAGTGTGGCACCGCGTCGAACGCCTTTTTGAAGTCGAGAACAACATAATCCGCCTGTTGCCCTTCATCCATGGCTCGCAAGATGTCATGTGAGAAAAGAGCAAGCTGACTTTCACATGAACGATGTTTCCTAAACCCGTACTGATTCACAGATAGAAGCTTTTCCGTCTCAAGGAAATTTACTATATTCAAACTGAGAATATCCTCCAAAATTCCACAGGAAACTGATGTCAACGATAATGGCCTGTAAATTGTGTGGGTCAGTTCTTTTACGTTTCTTATAAATGGGAGTCACCTGCGCTTTTTTCCAATCATTAGGAACTTTGCGCTGAATTAAAGATCCGCGATAACTGCAAGCTAAGTAGGGGGCCAATACCACAGAATATTCTTTGTACGAACTGGTAATCCATCCGGACCAGCAGCCTTTTTCGTATTTAGCTCTCTCAGCTGCTTCTCTACACCGAAAGTACCTATTACTAAGTCCTGCACTTGGGAGTTTGTGCGTTGATCAAATGATGGGAAGCGCCAGATACGTTGTCAGTTTTAGATGATACCATTCCATCAGTTACTATGAACTGTATGCTCACTGACAGAAAGTCTCCAGTCTAATTACAAATACGAGACGATATTCTACAACCAGTAATTTGATTAAATGTTGTTTTTGAGCTACGGTGTCAAAAGCCTTCAGTAATTGGGGATCATTTCTAGATGCTTTGTCGATAGCACTCGTCACTCCGTGTGAGTAAGCAGCTAGCTGTGTATCAAACGAACGATATCCTCTAACTCTGTGTGAGCTTTGGGCCAATAGATCGTTCTGTTCGTAGTAATTTTTGAGCACGAGGCGTGTATCAAAACACTGCTGTAAATCGACTTCAAAAATATAGGCCTCTAATGTGTCACTTCTTCTGCATTTGTTAAATATTGGACTGACCTGAGTAACTATCCAATCTGATTATGGATTCTTCATTGAGCGAGCGGTTGTGTATTACGTAAGTAGGGAGCTGTCGAAACAGCATACATTAATAGGAACCTAACCGGTATACAATCTGGAGCAAAAGGCCTATTTAAGCGATTTAGTTTCGTCACTATTCCGACATCTATATTTACAAATAGATTTGGCTGCTGTTCTTAATTTTAAATCCGGAATATTGACTTAGCCTTTTTTGTTGAAATAATTCCGGAAAGCTGTGTTTAGTAACTCTGCTTTAGTGGCATGTGATGTACGCCTTCAGCACTGCTATCGCATGGTGAAAGCATTTTTTGTTTTAAAAAAAATGTTCAAATGTTTGTAAATCTATATGACGCAACTGTTGGGTTATTAGTCCGTAGCTTACGAAGTACTTAAACTAATAACAACACAAACACCCATGCCCGAGGGGGGACTCGAACCTCCGACAGCGAACGGCCGTGCGCACCGCAGCACGGCGCCCCAGTGCGCACGGATATTCCGCCGCGGCATTGTTTATTTCTTTAGCTGCATATCGTCCTCAGACCTGGCAGCAACTGTCATGATTTCTTTTTTAAATTAATATTCTGTACGTTTTAAACAGAAGATAGTGAAATAGGATTCACATTTTTTTTTTTTTTAATTTTTTAAATTCATGATGGTCCAATGTGTCCATTACAATGCAGACGTATACGTTAACACCAGAAAGAGTTGTAGTTTTATAAGTTTTTGCAAACATTTTCGATCAAAAAATAATCTAAATAATAAAAAATTAATTAATAAGAATGTCTAAAACCCTTTAAGGAAAAAATAGACACTGGTGGGTTTCGAACCACTGACCTTCAGTGCCACAGTACAACGCATTTCCCACTATGCTACAGCTGACCGTTAGAAGTTGTGTTTTTTTAATTTCGTACTATTCATGGTCGTTGTTAACTGATACTAATATGGCATTTGTAGACACTAGATTACCATATATCGTACGAAGGACGACGTCTTTTGTTAATTCTTCAGTGCGCCATTGCTTTGAAATGACAATGTGTAAGTTACAATAAGATAATCATCAAATACATTGTTCTGGGCGAGGAATTTCACGTGACATCTGCGAATGGCTGTTTTTCGTTAATTCAATGGAGGGTGTTAAAACTCCGTTCTTTTTGCAAATATCTCTGAAACGATACGAGATATGAAAATAACATAACAGAGCAAAGTTGTAGAGAATTTTCTCCTCTACAAATTCGGTTATTCAAGTTTCGTGTCAGATGCATGGTTAAGCCGTTATTTTCATTTAAATTTCGAGCTGTCAAAAGACGATCGCAAAGGCCTACTTTTAGTGTTACTACCGTAACCTAAAGTGGGCCAATACTTTATTGGTTGTTTACTAAACAAAATTGTATTAGACAGATATTACTTGAATCACCCACTGATTATTAACTTAATATAATTAATATAAATTAAAAAATCAAAATAAGTGACGAATTTTTATTTTATATCTTCGATGATGCTCAGAGAAACATTCGTTCTGTGATGTTAGCCACAGGAAAGCTGAACAGTCTTTTTACCTTGTTTTCGGTTTCTTCATGCAGCCACTGTTCTCACATTCGTGTTATTTTTGAACCCAGTAATTTGTGGCAAATGGGATATAGTAGGTGAGTGTGATTGTGCCGACAATAAGCTTCACACTTTAGGAGTTGATTCATCATAATCTTCACCAGGATGTTGTTTGAAATTAAGACACTGCAGGATATTCTTAAAAAGCACAAATGTTTGTAAATCTATGGGACGTCTCTGGTTATCAATCTCTAGTCTAACACACACACACACACACACACACACACACACACACACACACACTTCCCGAGGGTGTGTGTGTGTGTGTGTGTGTGTGTGTGTGTGTGTGTGTGTGTGTGTGTGTGTGTGTGTTAGATTACAGATTGATAACCACAGACGTCCCATAAATTTACAAACACTTGAAAATTTTTTTGAAGAATATCCTGCAGTGCCCGAGGGTGGACACGATCCTCAGACAGTGAGTAATTACGCACTCCGCATCAAGGCCTTAGAACGCTCGGAAAATCCAGCGCGGCGGATATTCTTCTTTGAATGTATTTCTTAATGGGTTCATTCGTCTACTGAATCCAGGAATTTGCAGTTTCCAGATCTATGAAATGGAAATATAGCTTTTAAGGTCAACGTTTTGGTTATGTTGCAGACCCTTTAAACATTTGTCACCCTGTCAATCAGATCTGTACACCACACATTTTACTGCAGCAGTTCATTACTGCTGAACGGGGACGCTGAATGTCATTAATCAACGGTCGCAACGAGAAATGCATTACAAAGTAGCTATGGTAACTACCACAAAGACCTAGGAACCTGTGCTCAGAAATGTAGTCGAAAGATCCAGCGTCCTTTACACTGGACACTGCGGTTTTGTAAAGATAATTTATGGAAATCCTCATCATTTTCATCAACATCGACATGCAAGTCGCCGAAGTGGCGTCAATTAAAAGACTTGCACTAGGCGGCCGAACAGACGGTACCTCCTGGCCAAAAATGCCAACGTTCATTTCATTTTTTTCATGGAAATGTGCAGTGCTATGAAAACTTATTACACAGGAAGGTCGCATAAACAACGCTTATAGAGACTGTCTGCAATAGGTATTTTTTAATGAAACGAGTTTCGAACAACACACAACATTGACGGAGAATTCACCTGCCATTGTAACACGACGTAAATGAAGTGGCTACTTGGCGCCAAGTGATCGTAGTGAACGTTTCCCCTCGACTGATGGCTGCACCACACTGTCCACTTAAATGTGCCACAGCTACCACGACGGAAAATGCAGAATCGTAGCAGAACAGAAAATTCGATGTCCGTTATAATGGACATCAGGTCTCAGGAGGGTATCACCAGAAACTTTTCGGGGTTTTAAGCCAAATTATGAGACATAGTTTCGTCGTGGTAACTACTGTAAGCATCTCGCACTGAACTGCCCGATAAATTTTAAGGATTTGTGTTGTTGTTGTGGTCTTGAGTCCGGAGATAGGTTTTTATCAGCTGTCCAACCAATTCTACCTGAGCATGCCTCTTCATAATTGTCATGAAAACGGCAACCCACATCCAGTTGAATCTGTTTACTGTATTCGTCTCTTGGTCTCGATCTGCGATTTTTACCCCACAGACGTCCCTACAATGATAAATTTACGATTCCTTGATATCTAATAATGTGTCTTACCAATCGATCACATCTTTTGGTCAAGGTATGCCAAAAATTCCTCTTCTTCCCAGGTTCAATACGTCCTCATTAGTTACGCCATCTACCCATCTAATCTTTAGCATTCTCCCGTAGTAAAACATTTCAAAAGCCTATATCCTTTTCCTGTCTCAACTATTAATCATTAATGTTTCACTCCCGATCATCCAACACTCCACAGAAATGGCTTCAGAAAAAGACTTCCTTACGCTTAAATTAATATTCGATGTTAGCAAATCTTTATAAAAAACGTTTTTCTTCCATTGTCATTCTGCATTTTATATCCTTTGTACTGCGACTAAAAGGTAAATCAGTCAACAATCCGAAGATTATATTATATGACATTGTAGTAAGGAGTGTGTGACTGATTAATTATTTATTATATTCCACATATATAGTGGTTAAGCCACGTCACACAAATTGAATTTTAATTTACAAAATATTGCAAATACAGCTGTTGTGGCATGGTATGGAATTATAAATAGCTGGAAATGGTGCGATACCATGTGTGACTATGGCAGACAGTTGCGAGTCACTGTCACACCCCTAGATGACCTGCATACATTTACTACACCTTTACATAATTTAATTATTTTCTCAGATTGTTGCTTACGTTTGATAATGATGACAGAGTTCATTGAAACTAGTTAAGTTTTGTAAATTAAAATTCAATTTGTGTGACGTGGCTTAACCACTATATATTTGGAATATAATAAATAATCTGAAGATTGGTCTGAACACCACAGTGCTTTACTAGGCATGGTCCTGTTTGGAGGTGGTATGCCGTTGCCTTCCTCCGATCTTCAAACTGACTTACTCAGCCAGTTACAGGGGGACCTACAGTTTAACATGGGTTCCGAACCACGGTTCTACCAGGTATTTTTCACATCAGCAACACTGCCAGAGGTGAAAGAAATGGAAAGTAGCAGATAAAAATCCTAGGACCTGGCGGTAATCGAACCCGCGACCTTTGGATTTGTGGTCTGGCGCTCTACCAGTGTGCCTAATCTAATTCTGTGTAATATTCATAGAATATATGATATCAACTGCGATTGGGCAAAGCTGAAAATGTATACCCAGCCGGGATTCGAACCCGGGTCTCCTGCTTTCTAGGCAGTTGCGCTGACCCCTACACCACTGGGAACACAGTGATCACCGCACCTGCAAGGACTACCTAAGCACGCCTCCCGTCAGATACAAATTCCCAGCTTCGCCCTGCCCACAGTACAAGCAGGAGACCCGGGTTCTAATCCCGGCTGGGTACACATTTTCAGCTTTGCCCAATCGCAGTTGATGTCATATATTCTATGAATATTGAATAATAATAACTGCAGGATCAGAAGTGACGTCTGTTATTTCGGAACAGATGCCACATGTATATAATTCTGTGTAGTATAGCCGCTCTTGGGGCGATCAAAGTTCATCACATCTCTCCGCGCGAATTCTGCCTGCTATTTTTCCGTCACAGGCCTCTTGGGAGCTCGTAACTCTTCGGAAGTGTCGGTTCCAGTTCGGGACGTGAGCCCCCATCCCGCGCTATGGGCCAGGCCCCAGTGTCCCTCAGGCCTGCTAATCTGCCGTGGGCGTGTCAACCGCATTACGGCAGTTAGCGGGAGAGGGCGAGCAGTCGTCACAACCAGGTCGAACAGAGTCTCCAAAGAGAAGCCGAACTGTGCTGGGAGACTCGCGAACACGGCGAATTGACGCGGTGATTAGCACAACGTACTCGCTTTCGGCCGTAGAGGATCATATAGGCAGAAGGACAAGGTCTAATAGAAATCCTTGGATAACACAGAAGATACTGAACTTAATTGACGAAAGGAGAAAATGCGTCAAGTGAAGTAGGCAAAAGGGGGGACAGACGTTTGAAAAATGAGGTTGACAGGAAGTGCAGACTGACTAAGCAGGAGTGTCTTGAGGAGAATTGCAAGACCGTAGAAGAATGTGTAACTAGGCGAAAGATAGATACCGCTTATAGGAAAATAAAAGAGACATTTGGAGACAAGAAAAGAAGTGGTACAAATATCAAGAACTTAGATTGAAAACCAGTACTAAGTAAGAAAGGTAAAGCTGAAATCACAAATGAATATATAGAGGTCTGTACAGAGGAAATAAATTTCAAGGTAGTATTCTAGAAATGGAAGACGAATTAGAGGAAGATGAGATAGCAGATACGATACTGCGAGAAGAATCTGACAGAGCACTAAAAGATTCGAGTGAAACAAGTCCCCTGGAGAAGATGATGTTCCGTCTGAACTGCTATTATCGTTAGAGAGCTAGTTATGAAGAAATTTTTTTTACCTGGTATGCAAGATGTATGAGACAGGGGAAATACCCTCAGACTTCAAGAGGAATGGGGGAAGGTGGTACAAATTCGATATAGGTACAATTCTGATCAACATCAATTTTCGCGCCATTTGTCAGTCTCGTAGTGTCTCGTTGTATGGCATTGTAGCGTAGCAGGTTTCTACAGCTCCTCCTGTCTTTTCCAAGAATACACCACTTTGTGCTAAGGAGAGATAAATTTTTTCACGTTAGGAGGTAAGTGAAGCTACATAGTCTAACGAGCTCTTATAAATTTTCTATTTAAGGGTGACTAAATTCTCTACCCAAAATGCAATGTTTGGTACAACGAAGTATGCGTTGGTGCCTGACGGAAAAAGTGCTTTTTATGTGGAAGATGCCCTTAGTCAAAATTCTACTAGGAAGTGATCACAATTGTACCTAGTGAGGTACATTTTGATCGATTTTTCTCAATTCTGTAACTTTTTTGTGTGTCTATACCGACATTTGTAATTGTCTTATATTTGTGTTACATATTAGTTAAACATCCAAGAACAAGTGCTATAATTAAAATTACATCTTTTCTCAATATATATCCAGTTACAAAAACATTTGTCCGAAATGATCGAAATTGTACTACCTTACCCTATGGCGATTTCAATTCGGGAGGAAAGCAAGTGCAAACAAATGTGAACATTACAGAACTATCAGTTTAATAAGTCATGGTTGCAAAATATTAACACGAATTATCTCAGACTAATGGAAAAAATTGGTGGAATCCGATCTTGTGGAAGATCAGTCTGCATTTAGGCGAAATGTAGCAATACGCGAGGCAATACATTACGCGTTACCTTAGAAGACAGGTTAAGGAAATGGAAACCTACGTTTTTAGCATTTGTGGATCTAGATGAAGCTTGACAACTATGTCGAAAAATTGAGTAATGTATGTACTTTCTGAAAATAAATTTACTTTTTTTAAATAACCTTTCATTGTGTACTTCTGTTCAAACACAACAGAAGTGGGTTTGGCGGAAGCCATCGAAAGAGTCCAGAGAAGGGCAGCTCATTTTGTATTGTCACTATACAGGGGAGACAGCGTTACGGAAGTAACACAGGATCTGGGATGGGAAACATTACAACAACGGCGCTTATCGTTGCGACATGGGCTACTTACGAAACTACAATCGCCAATATTCTCCTCCGAATGCGAAAATTTGTTGACTCCCATTTAAATAGGTAGAAATGACCATCAGAATAAAATACGAGAAATCAGAGCTCGAACGGAGAGATTCAGGTGTTGTTTCTTCCCGCGCGCTATTCGAGAATGGAATGGGAAGTATAACGGTGGTTCGATGAACCCTCTGCCAGGCACTTAAATGTGATTTGCAGAGTATCGCATGTAGTTGTAGAATGGAAGCGTAGAAAAACATCATAAAAGCGGTTCGATGAACCCTCTGCCATGCACTTCAGTGTGGTTTGAAAGGTATATGTGTAGATTTAGAACCCGAACATGTGCGAAATCTGTGAGGACCGCGATGTGGACGGGTCGTCAAACCCTGATCTACTTTTGTTCCTGCTATAGCTGGGATTGCGGCGGTACAGTGCCTACCAGACCGTGGGCCGCTTGCTGCCAATGGGCAGTGCGTAGCCAGCACCAGCTAGAGAGAAGGCCGCGGCGCTGTCGTCTGACGTCAGGCAGAGTAGGTTGCGCGCGCATAGCTGACTGGGTAGCCGCTGGGGCACGGCCCACTATGCCGAAGCAGCGAGCATGGAGCTGCTAAATACCCAGGCTGAATCGTCCGCCATGTATTCCTGAACATGGTTGGAATCGCGCTGCACTAACAGCGCAAAGGCGCATGTCCTGCCATCTTTCACAAACGATTTCGCAAAAACTAATTGGTAGAAATATTATTTTTTTCCGCTACTTACATCTTTATGTGTCAGCATTGTGACGAAATGCTCGTCATTTCGTTAATAATTATAGTTAATAAGATATTGGCTTAGAAATAAGAGACTGCGCTACATTAGGAAAAGTTTGCAGTAAAAAATAGAGGCTGCCATCATATTTCGTTTGGTGTTTGTTGCACCATATGTTACTGCGGATGGAACTTTCCTAATGGATTGAATTTTATTTTCGACTTAGGAGGAGACCTTTACCTTTCACTCATACCGCTAAACTTTATTTTATTTAGCGCACTCATTTCCGATGACGATAAGACCAGAATGAATCATAGCGTATCTCATACACGGTTAGAGGTATCAAAATGATATTTCGACAAATGATAACATGCATAGAGGAGAGTATTTTGCCACATGGTTCCTACGCAAAACTTCATTAGCTGTCGCGTCATTCAGGGAAATATATAGTTGTAGAATGAAAAAGAGTAAAGTTAGTGATTTATTATTCGATTTCCAGATATCCCTTCGTCAGTCACAAATGTTTATTTGTTTGCTTCTTGTCCACTGTGTTTCAGAGCTACTACTCTGTTTCCAAAACCTAATATGACTTAATTTCCTTCAGTTTAAAGCACAGCAGTAACAACGGAAGTTACTAGATATAATGAAAATTTTATGTGAGAATACTTTAAAATGACAGATAGCAAGGATCTCTTCACTAGCGCCGGCCGCGGTGGCCGAGGAGACTGAGGCGCTCCAGTCACGGTCTGCACGGCCGCTGCGGTCGGGCATGGATATTTGTGCCGTCCTTAGTTGTAGGTAGTTGATAAGTAGTTTGTAAGTTTAGGGACTGATGACCCCGTAGTTAAGTCCCTTAAGCTTAACAAACATTTTTTTTTTTTCTTCACTAGCTAACGAACTGACTTGTTCTCATTTCCTCACATAATAAAGCACTCTGTATTGAGATATTTAGAATATCCTTTTCATATAACTGAAGAATTGAAATTCCATATTACATAGAGACATAGCACTTTTGCAATTTGCAACTATTAAATTTAATGGGTTAAAAGAAGTAAGTACCAGCATCTTTAAGTATGGGTGTTATGCAGTAACAACATGTGCCTAATTATTAGCTCTATTACGGAAGACGTGTTACTACTAGACGGGTGGGCGGATCACAGTGCGTCATATTTAACTGACATTATCTCTACTTATACATTTCTCACAGAGTTTCTGTTTGGAGAGGATGAAAATTTGATGTATTTTGAACATTTCATTCGCTTAATATGTTGACCTAACTTCAACAGAAAAAAAGTTCCTCGCATGTGGAAAATTCCGTAACGTCAGAAAGTGCATGGTCGTAAACTATCAGTATATGCTGTTTATAAATTATGGCCATAAATAAAATGAAAGACAAATGTAGTGTAGTTCTTAATGAACACATTGATGATAGTGTCACGTTGATACAGTGAGTAGTTTGCGAGTGTGAGCGAGTTGAATGAAACGCGAGGTAACGCGTGAGCTTCGTCCGGAACGTGGCAACTCCTACAGCTTGGGGAAAAAATGGCGGATAGTTCAGCTCGGGTTTATAGGAGCCTTAAGCGAGCCAGTCAGCTATGCGCGCGCAACCTACTCTGCCTGACGTCACACGAGAGCGCCGCGGCGTTCTCTCTAGGTGGTGGTGGCGTAGCCGGCTGCGGTCCGCTTGTGGGGGAAAGTGTGGGTGCGGTTTTACGGCCGCGCTCTGAGGATTCTCTCGCCGCTCCGCTCGGCTAGTCCACGCAGCCGGCCGCCCATTATACACCGGCTGGGCTGGCATTTTCTCCTGCCCGCCGCTACGGACAGCTTTCCTCCGAGGCGCCACCGCGCCAGCGGTTGGGGCTGAGGTTCTGTGTAAAGAAAGTACCGGCCGCCGCCATGTTTTTTGGGTCATACCGCTGGCGTCCTCGTACAACGTGCGTCTATCCCGCTGCTTCAGAACAAGCTTCGCACGTACAGTGTCAGATATACGAGACGTTTCACACACGACTCTCTGCGAAGCGTCTCTCTCGTGATCCAACGATAAACGATGTCCCCTCTATTCATTACTCCGTTGCCTAGACTGAAATGCAGTATTTTGGTAGCTGAAAATGTTCAAATGTTTGTAGAACTTCTGGGACTTAACTACGGGGTCATCAGTCCCTAAACTTACAAACTACTTATGAACTAGCTAAGACTAAGGACGGCACAAATATCCATGCCCGAGGGGGATTCGAACCCCCGACCGTAGTGGCCGTGCAGACCGTGACTGGAGCGCCTCAGTCCCCTCGGCCACCGCGGCCGGCACGTAGATGAAAAACTTACGTACCAGGTGATCAAAAAGTCTGTATTAATCATGGAATAATGTAAATAGAGAGGTAAAAATTGACACACATGCTTGAAATGACATGGGATGTTATTAGAACAGTAAATATTTGCAAATGATAGGTAAAGGAAGGAAAGGAAGAAGTACAGGAAAGAAAGACAGTGGTCGCATTTGGGTATTGATATTAAGCAATGGCGACAAGTGAAAATATGAGCCGGACCGGGAATTGAACCCGGGTCTCCCGCTTGGGGCCAGCGGTCGCCTTAACCACTTGGCCACCCGTGCTCGCCTCCTGTCCGCCTAAAATTCCCACATATCGCACGCTATGGTTGTACCGCCAGTATCGTCCATGCCCTCTTACACTCGCCATTACGGATTCCCGTGCGATGTCGGACGTATGACCGCATCTGCGGTGAACTAGGTGAAGCAAACGCTGTCGTCGCGTATAATTACTTATTGTATTGGTGTGGTGTCTGTTCTTTCCTGTAAAGAACATCATCTTTGTCTTGTCTTAATTTGTTATGCGAATTATTGCTTTTCTGATCAGATGAAGCGCCATCTTTCGAACATTTTTTAACTTTATTTATTTATTACTTATTGTATTGGTGTGCTGTCTTTTCTTTCGGACGTCCGAAAGAAAAGACAGCACACCAATACAATAAGTAATAAATAAATAAAGTTAAAAAATGTTCGAAAGATGGCGCTTCATCTGATCAGAAAAGCAATAATTCGCATAACAAATTAAGACAAGACAAAGATGATGTTCTTTACAGGAAATGCTCAATATGTTCATCATTCCTCAAGAATAGCTGTAGTCGAGGAATCATGTTTTAAAGCATTTCCGAAGTTACTGTGAGGTATTGGCGTCGCATGTTGTCTTTCAGCATCCCTAGAGATGTCGGTCGATCACGATACACTTGCGACTTCAGGTAACCCCAAAGCCAATAATCGCACGGACTGAGGTCTGGGGACCTGGGAGGCCAAGCATGACGAAAGTGGCGGCTGAGCATACGATCATCACCAAACGACGCGCGCAATTGATCTTTCACGCATCTAGCAATTTTTTTTTTTTTTTTTGTTCTAATAATATCCCATTAAGATTGGACAATGATTTACTTACGTAGGCTTCCGCGGCCAGAGTCAGATGACATAAAAGTTTTCTGGGTTTTGTACCGCGTCATGATGTAAGAAGGCTATTACGTAAATAACCGACGTTTCCGCCAACGTTACAGTGGCCTTCATCTGGGTATACTGATGTGAGCTGGTTGTTACTACACTTTATATTTACTTTCAATTAGACATTATGTAATAATTTTTATTTTTTAAATATGCGATCAGGAGTATACAAGGTGGAGTGCGAGTGTGGGGAAATATACATAGGTGAGACAGGGAGGGCAGTGGCAAGGTGCATACGCGAACATGAACGCTACATTCGATTAGGCAAACACAATAAGTCTGCAGCAAGAAAGATAAAATTTAACGATGCCAGAATACTCGCCAAGCAACGAGGGATGGTTAAACGCAAGATAAGGGAAGCCGTCGAAATTCTTATACACCCTAATAACATGAACAGAGAAGATGGACTCAGGCTTGCCCCCTCCTGGCTACCAGCCATCACAGCGAAATAGGCCGCACTGACAACACAACACGCGACCGTCACTAGTAAGCAACTGCTGACAGCAGGAGAGAAACGGAAGCCCTCACCTCATTCGCCGATGAACACCAATCATGTCTCGCTATGCAAGAAGCAACGGCTAACCCCCACTCCCTGTACCTCAGCATCCTATCATAATAAAGTTTCCATTCTTCCGCCAAATATTCAAATCAAATGTTTAAGCTTATGGGACTTAACTACGGGGTCATCAGTCCCTAAACTTACAAACTACTTATGAACTACTTACGAAGTAGGACGGCACAAATATCCATGCCCGAGGGGGGATCCGAATCCCCGACCGTAGTGGCCGTGCAGACCGTGACTGGAGCGCCTCACTCCCCTCGACCACCGCCGCCGGCCGGCCAAATATTCACCAATAACATCGCTTATTTTAAATAATTATGGAAATGGAAAGTAAATATAAACTGTAGTAACAACCAGCTCACATCAATATACCCGATTAGGGCCACTGCAACGTTGGCCGAAACGTCAGTTATTTAAGTAATAGCCTTCGTACATCATGACGCGATACAACACCAAAAAAACTTTTATGTCTTTTGATAATGATTCTTTAATAAGTGAAAACTAGTAATCAATGTAAAATCAGTGTATGTAAGTGATCTATGGCAAATAAATATCTCATAAGATATTCTTTGACCTTTAATGGAATGATAATAAGGGGAGCGTTAAGAGAGTTAATGTACCGGCAGGTGGCCCCGGCGATGTGAGCAGCGTCCGCGGCGATGTCGGCGGACGAGCACCTGTGGCTGGTGGTGTCGCTGCAGCTGGTGGCGCTGTGCGCGGTGGCGCTGGGGCTGCTCTTCTACCTGGTGTGCCGGCTGCGCGCCGCCCCCGCCGCCGCCCCCGGCGCCGCCCCCGCCGCCCCCGGCGCCGCCCCCGCGCCTCGCGCCGTGCTGGTGACGAGTGCCGAGACGGCGCTGGGGCTGCAGTGCGCGCTGCGCCTGTCGCGCCTCGGCTACCGCGTCTTCGCCGGCGTCGCGCCGCCCCCCGACGCCTACGACGCCTGCGACGCCGCCCTCGCCAAGGGCATCGCGCTCACCGCAGAGTCGGAGGACGACGACGACGACGAGGACGTCGACTGCTACTCCGAGGTGCAGAGCGATGCCGGCACCTCGACACTGTCGTCCACAGGTAGGCAACACAATGTTCAAGCTGTGCTAGAGCAGTGTCTGCAGTACTTCATATACGTATCACTCACTGTCTGGAGAGGTGTATTGTGCGTGTAAGTAGCGCCATATTGTAAAATGCAAACTTTCACGACCGGAATGGTCAAAATTACTAAAAACATGTTTTTCAACCAAGGGACGACCGTATTCAATTTGATAAGACTCGGCCGGCCGCGGTGGCCGAGGGGACTGCGGCGCTCCAGTCACGGTCTGCACGGCTACTACTGTCGCGGGTTCGAATGCCACCTCGGGCATGGATATTTGTGCTGTCCTTGGTCTTAGCTAATATTCACAGAATATATGACATCAACTGCGATTGGGCAAAGCTGAAAATGTGTACCCAGCCGGGATTCGAACCCGGGTCACCTGCTTTCTAGGCAGTTGCGCTGGAGTTTGTGACACTTGCGGGGAGTGACACTTGCGCGGAAAGGGAATGTGTAGACACTTGCGCGGAGACTCGGACGCTGCAGGTAGTGAACAGGGTGTTCCAGAAGTAGGGATACACCACCCCTACTCCTCGCCCTCCAGCCGCTACCTGTGCCGTATTCAGGGAAAGGCCCACCGAGCGAGGTGGAGCAGTAGTAACGGCCCGGAGATATCACAGCCTCATTCAGCAGGGAGATAACACGTCATACAAATATCACTCGATTTACAATACAGCACCATGTGAAGAGGAATGTGATGAAATCGGAATTGAGCGCAACCGTTGCTAACCACAATTTCGGATTTACTGCATTTTGAGTCAGAATTCGCATCTATATTCGCATTTATCGCAAATGCGAATTTTTCCTGTCCCTAGTGATACCTCTAAAAATAAACAGCTGATCAAGGCACTAAAAGCAAGGGCAGATCTTTGGGTGTATTACTACAAATAACTAAAACACAATTTGATCGTGGAATTATATACAATCTCATTATAAAGATTTTTTGTAGGTGGTTTTGAGCAGCTTTTAAATATGTTAGGAATAGCATTATGAAACATAGACAGCTACACCTTATGTTTATTATGAGATATCGAAAGAATAGACATCATACCAATACATATATAGCTCTCGGTAAAGTGGAACGGTACGATGTCGTTACGTAGCACAGCACAGCCGACTGGAAACGCAGGAGAAGTGCAAACAACGTTCTCTCCTCAGAGGTATGATTAGGTTCGACGTAGACTTCTACAACATACAGACTACACGGCGAAGATTACACCAAAAAATTTAACGTTTCGTCTACTTTTAAAATCGTGTCTTCTATGTAAAGATTTAGCAACACAAAACGCTTCAAGTCCAAAACTTCACTGATTTTCGAGTTCTGAATTATTAATATGTTTAAAATGTTATTACAGAAAAAACAAATTTGGGACTCACAGTACAATTTTCATATGACAGCATTTGTAGGTACATTCGCAAGACATAAGTCAACGGTTGTGTGCATTCATCTTATGAGAAATATCAATCATTTGTTTTCAGTGTTTATTTCAAATTTCTCCATTTAAGTTTCTTTAATTATTAGTACTTAAATGTGGTTATGAAATAAATAAATTACGTGTATATGTGTAGTCTTATGCGGCCAAACTACTTAGGTCATTGGTCGCTAGACTTACACACTACTTAATCTTACTTAAAATAACTTTGGCAAGGTACAAACAAACATACCCATGTCCGAGGAAGGACTCGAACCTCCGAACGGACCGGCCGCGCAATTTGTGACACAAATTACATGTTTGATAATATTAATGCATAGAAGTATGAAATCACGTCAAGACTACTTCCTGCAAAAAGTTCGACAAAAAAAAGTTGGCACTGAGTTTAGAAAAACAAAATTCTGGTATATTGGATTTTAACATTTTACCAAAAAATGAATGTTACTACAAGAGATATAGGCATTCAAATTTACGGGCACCATAACGTTTTCCCTTCCTGAGTAAATGAGCTGCTTCTTATAGTTTCAACACCTTTTTCTTGAATGTTCTGAATATAAATCTTCACACAGACTTCTTGAGGAGGAGAGTGATACGGATATCTGATTGTAAACTTTTGTGTCCCAACTTCGTCGCCGCTTTTGTGTCCCAGCCTCGTCGTAGGTGTCGGTGGCCGAGTGGAACGAGACCGACACAGTAACAAAGACAGCACGCTGGTGCAGGTACGGAGGGGAGCAGCCAGAAACTATAAACACTCGAGTAAATTAGAAAGAGATATATATTGCACAGAATGTAACAATACTTAACTTTTACATAGTACTGCAGAATGTTGATACATAGTTGTTAGAGGCCTGCCTAGTGCCTGTACAATAGCAAAGTCTTCACTGGTGCCTATCTGATTACGAAGGTCCTAACTCGTTGCTATCTCAGTCCGAAGTGACCAGTCCTTCAGAGGTGGCCACGAGCGGCGTTGTCGCAGAGGGCGCTCGTCGCCGTCGTCGCGAGAACGCCGCGCCGTGCGGGCCTGGCGGCGCGCGGCGAAAGTAGGTGGCGCGCACTTTGTACTTGTGCGACACCACATAAACCACTGCCTATTACCTTAGACCTTTTTGACTGTACTGAACAGTAGTTCCGCGTATTCCGTAATTTATATTTATACAGTTAACAGGCAATGTAATTTATAACCAACTATTGGCTGCCAATTTCGCTTCATTTTTCCTGGAAGTCTTGCAACTTGTTTCTCCCTGTTGGTTTATGCCAAGTTCGGAGTAAAAATGGTTCTATATGACGGTGATGGAATTTATCTTTAGCATTTTTCGGTGTGTGACATTCCCTTACACATTCCGTATTTCATATATTTCTTAGATGTATTTGTAATTCGAATACAGTCAAATCGTTTTGGGGTCTACGAATAAACGCTTGAAGTATGTAAAATACTCATTGACTTATTATTAACGTTTTTTAATTGAAGGTTTAAGGTTGCATCTCCTATTAAAAAGCATAGTAGCTATTTTTAAAGAGATGGAAGTTGCGTGATAGTGGGGTTAACTACATAGCGGTCAATTACATCAACGTGTCTGTGCAGGATGCCTTATATATATTTTTGCTTGTGCAGGTGTCTTGATATGCTTAGTGTTCTGAATAATATGCTTTTAGGAGGTATGACTGTGGAAAGTCATCGTCTTGTAGTAGCAGAGACTGTCTTAATAACTCTCCAAACATTATCATTATTAAAATACCATTTTGTTTACAGGAGGAACACTCAACCGATTAATATGTAGTTAGAACAAGTTACTATATTGCTCTTCAGCTTTGAAAGGGTTGTGCAGTTTCACTGATTTTCGTGTTATGTTGACAGTGTGGAAAGTTGACAACAGCAGTGCTAGACTTCTTGGTGTGCCTGTACCCCGGAAAAGCCGTTAGCCGCCCCAAGGGTCCCGGGTTCCGCGCAAGTGTCACTCCGCGCAACTGTCACTCCGCGCAAGTGTTCCAACCCCGTTGCGCTGACCCCTACACAACTGGGGACACAGTGATCACCGCACCTGCAAGGACTACCTAGGCACGCCTCCCGTCAGATTCAAATTCCCAGCTTCGCCCTGCCCACAGTACTCAAACTCGTAGTAGCTGGGTAGACATTTTCAGCTTTCCCAATCGCAGTTGATGTCATATATTCCATGAATATTAAATAATAACAACTGCAGGATCAGAAGTGACGTCTGTTCTTTCGGAACAGACGCCACATGTGTATAGTCTTAGCTAGTTCATAAGTAGTTTGTAAGCTTAGGGACTGATGACCCCGTAGTTAAGTTCCTTAAGTTCTACAAACATTTGAACATTTGATAAGACTCAGGTTTTAGCAGCCACAAATGGATACCACGAAAGACTGTACAGAGAGGCTATAGAAATTGTAAAACACCCCAATAATTTCAATAGGATGGAGGAGGGCGTGAAACTAAATGAAACCTGGATTCCGGTTTTGAAGAAGAATTGCGCGCGCATATCAAACATCTGACGTCACACCTCTGCAGCTTGCCCTCGTAAACGGAGTTTGGCTTCAGTCAGTAGCGAGCCAGGGTGTGTATCGGACATTGAAAGTGCTACGATTCCCCTCGAGACTGTCCTCCGCAGTCGGGGACGAAACGTTGGGTTTCGACAATAAATCCACTAGACCACGGCATAATAGCCCGGAAATTTTTAGTAATTTTGAATTAGCGCCAGTCACCCATTTACATGGTAGTGAGACATACAACACAACAAAGTGATGAAAGAGGGAGAGTGAATGATTGAGTCAGAATAAGTTATAAGTAAAACCGAAAGACAGAGAGAATGGGAGAGAGACTGAGTCAATGACTGACTGACTGAGTCAATGAATTATTAAAAGTAGGAAAGCTGTGTTAGAGAGAGAGAGAGAAAGAGAGAGAGAGAGAGAGAGAGAGAGAGAGAGAGAGAGAGAGAGAGAGAGAGCCGGCCGCGGTGGCCGAGGGGACTGAGGCGCTCCAGTCACGGGCTGCACGGCCACTACTGTCGGGGGTTCGAATCCCCCCTCGGGCATGGATATTTGTGCCGTCTTTAGTCTTAGCTAGTTCATAAGTAGTTTGTGAGTTTAGGGACTGATGACCCCGTAGTCAAGTCCCATAACCTATACAAACATTTGAACATTTTAGAGAGAGAGAATGAGAAAGTATTTGTATGAGTAAGTGATTTAGAATGGATGAGTTGGACGTTTATTAGAGGGAGAAAGAGAAATTAGAGCGTGATTGATTAAGACTGTGTTTGTTGGTTTAGATGAGGTGGGGAAAGAGATCATCGAGAGTGAGAGAGAATGTGCGGATAGTAGGCAGAAAGAGTGGGCAAATCACGCACACATGTCCAGGATAATGTTCATTTCACATTCGCGGAAGTTCAGGGAAGGTTTAATCGGTGATAAACGGACAGCAATTCATTTTTATCTTTTACAGTTCATATACGGGTTCAGATCGTATAAAGCGAACTTTATTCTTTCAAAGTATATTTCTGAACGCACCCAACACAACAACCAAGTCATATTTTTACATGTTTTAAATATAAATTTTCACCCAATTTTTCTTTTTCAACCTTAACTTCCACGAATGTGACATGAACATTATCCTGGACATGTGTGCGTGATTTGTCCATTCTTTCCGCCCACTATTGAGCCGACACGTAGACTATCTGATGATGCCTTTATAAAGCCACTGGGTCTAAAATACACATGATTTAAATTAACATGGTTTATATTCTGATGTAAGTGATACGAAGTTAACCAGTTCACCTAGTCTACCCGGCAATGCTTAGCAATGGTCTGGTCTGTCTTTCTAATATGTATGTACTCTTGCTTTGAATGTCAAATGTGCAAAATTGTATCGCAATCGTACGAATGATATTGATATCCCAAAGAAAGGAGCTCTCTCGGTTTTCCACAAATTTTTCTATTTTCTATTCCAAGCTTTTACTTCATTCAAACCTACCTCTCACTTGAACGTCGAATGTGCAAAATTTTATCACAATCTCATCTACATCTACATCGATACTCTGCAAATCACATTTAAGTGCCTGGCAGAGGGTTCATTAACCACCTTCATAACTTTTCTCTACCGTTCCATTCTCTAATAGCGCGCGGGAAGAAAGAACACCTAAATCGTTCCGTTTTCGATCTGATTTCTCTTATTTTATTGGGATGGTCATGTCTCCCTAAGTAGGTGGGTGCTAGCAAAATATTTTCACATTCAGAACTCAAAGTCGGTGATTGAAACTTCGCAAACAGATCACGCCGCAATGAATAACGTCTTTCTTTTAATGATTTCCACCCCAATTCGTGCAACATTTCCGTGACGCTTTCCCCCCCGTAACGTGATAAAACAAAACGAGCTGCCCTTCTCTGAACCTTCTCAATATCTTCCGTCAGTCCCACCTGGTGAGGGTCCCACAAGGGGCAACAGTACTCCAAGAGAGGACGCACAAGTGTGATGTAGGCAGTCTCTTTGGTGGAGCTGGTGCATCGTCTAAGCGTTCTGCCAATGAAACGTAACCTTTGGTTCGCCTTCCCCACAATATTTTCTATGTGTTCTCTCCAGTCAAAGTTGTTCGTAATTGTAACTCCTAGGTATTTGGTAGAATTTACGACCTTAAGGTTTGACTGATTTATCGCGTAATTGAAGTTCAGCGGATTTCTTTTAGTGGTCATGTGTATTACTTCACACTTTTCTTTATTTAGTGTCAATTGCCAATTTTCGCACCAAGTAGAAATTTTGTCTAAATCGCTTTGCAGTTGCTTTTGATCCTCTGTTGACTTCACTAACCGATAAACGACAGCATCATCCGCGAACAGTCTAAGGGAGCTATTCAGATTATCTCCTAAATCGTTTATAAACACGAGGAAGAGTAGGGGACCAATAACGCTTCCCTGTGGAACGCCAGATATCACTTCTGTTTTACTCGATGACTTACCGTCAATTACAACGAACTGTGTCCTTTCTGATAGGAAATCGTGAATCCAATCACACAATTGGGGAGATATTCCATAAGCACGCAATTTCATTAGAAGCCGCTTGTGGGGTACAGTATCAAAAGCCTTCCGGAAATCCAGAAATATGGAATCGATTTGAGATCCCTTGTCGATGGCACTTAACACTTCATGTGAATAAAGGGCAAGCTGTGTTTCGCAAGAGCGATACTTTCTGAATCCGTGCTGACTATTGGTTAATACGTCGTTCTCTTCGAGGTAGTACATAATATTCGAACAAAGTATATGTTCCAAAATCCTACTGCAAATCGACGTCAATGAGATAGGCCTGTAATTTTGGGGATCACTCCTATTGCCTTTCTTGAATATTGGAGTAATTTGGGCAACTTTCCAGTCTTGATATGAATGATATTGATATTTCGTAGAAAAAATATGTTTCTATTTTTTCTGAATTTTCCAATTTTTCGGGAAGCTTTTCCTAATTTTTATTTCATAAGAACGTTACTCTTGCTTTGAACGACAAAATGTGCAAAATTTTATCCCAATCCGACGAATGATATTCATATCCCATTGCAAAAAGCTCTTTCAGTTTCTCGCGAATTTTCAAATTTTCCGGGTAACCTACACAAATTTTTAGTTCATAAGGACGTTCATCTTTCGCTGAACGTCAAATGATCAAACTGAACGGTTCTCAACTTATAATGCCGCGTACATTTAGAAGCACATTGAAAAAAGAACTTGGTTCGAATTTTGTGACTTTTCTTTTTAACTGTCCCTATTTTTTTACTGAAAACTTTTCCAAGACCATAATGAACAAAACAAAAAAAAAAAAAAAAAAAAAAAAAAACAAAAAAAGAAAGAATTGTCCCTCTCCGTACAGACCTTGTCCTGTCAAACCGTACTTAAGTGATGGCTGCTCTTACAACCATGTGGCAATTGATTTTTATTCATACAAAAAATCGCTTTCGGTTTTTCCTAAATTTTCCTACTTTCTGGGCGACTTTTCCGAATTTTTATTTCATGCTACCCTTCATCTTGCTTTCAACATGAGATGTACAAAATTTTATAGCAATTGGACGAACGGTATTGATAGCTCACTGGAAAAAGCTGTTTCACTTTTTCCCGATTTTCCTCTTTACCGAACAAATTTTCGATATTTTATAGACGTTTAAACCTTTTCTGGACTTAAAGGAATATTTCAAGACTAATATTAGCCAAATCGGTTCAGCCGTTCTCGAGTTGTAGCGAGACTAACGAACAGTAATTTATATATAGGGTGTTTCACTAAGTGTGTTTGCCTCTGTAACTTATAAAATAATAGGTGACAGGAAATTTTAATGCGGTATGTCAACACAAGAAATATTACACTTTCTGCGGAGCTATGAACATAGTTTATTGTATCATTTTCGAAAGAGTTACAGCACAAAGATATAATTTTTTAAATAGAACAATAGTTCTTTCTGTCGTGCATTGGAATCGTTGAAACCAGCTGTGTCCAAATCAATTTAAACTACATTCCTATCACTGTTAGTTTGGGAGCTACAACCCTTCAAATTTTAGCGGGCGGAGCTACGACAGCGTAGCTGACTGGCTGGTGGTCATGAGACAGTGGGCCGTGCCCCATGGGATAGCTACTCGGCCAGTCAGCTAGGCTATCGCAGCCTCCGCCCCAGGAACTTTGAAGGGTTGTAGCTCCCAAACTAACAGTGATAGGAATGTAGTTTCAATTGATTTGGGCGCAGCTGGTTGCAACGAATCCAATACACGATAGATAAAACTATTGTTCCGTTTAAAAAATTATACCTTTGTGCTGTAACTCTTTGGAAAATGATAGAATAAACTATGTTCATAGCTCCGCGAAAGTGTAACATTTCTTGTGTTGACCTACCGCATTAAAATTTCCCGTCACCTATTATTTTATAAGTTACAGAGGCAAACACACTTAGTGAAACACCCTGTGTATATATATGGATGTAGGCACCGTATCTTAAGGTAATGAAGAAGTTGGTTTGGGCACCAGAACTGGTTGCGACTAATTAATAAAAATAATTACTATTACAGCTGTTGGCGCATTTTATTCTACTTAGCTTGCTGAAGCTCGTCCCCCCCCCCCCCCCCCCCCCTTGATATGGCACCAAGTTAACGAGGCGTTCCGCTGTAAGCGCCTCCAGTACGGCAGTTGAGGTTCCCTCAACAGGTGTGTCAGGAGTAAGCCGGCGATTACAGTCGTGATCGGCGTGGTAATGATGGTTGCGCCACACGCGTCGCTGGTCGTTGGAAGGCAGCGGTCACGACCACAGGACACGGCTGCCGGCTGCCGGCTGCCGGCTTTGTCGCCGCCGCGGGTCGTCAACAGCTTACGTCAGCGGCCTTGGTGGGCGACACCGCCTGCCTCGCTAGGCTGGATGTACACTCTGGTCTAGGCAGGAGTGCTACCTACACTTCTTAATGAGAGGACGGAAGACGGAAGAGGAAGCGAAGGATTACTCTAGCTGTACCAGGGCATCGAATAATTCACTGCCGACGACAGAAAATTAGTGTCAGGCCGGGATTAGAACCCGCGTCTACCGTTTCGAGCCAGCGGTCGCCTTAAGCACTTGGCTGTATATCCTCGCTGGCCTCCCGTCCACCTCAAATTCCCACTAGCCGCACGCGACGGCTGTAGCGACCCCTATAGCCCATTCCCTCTCATCTGTGATGAACCATACGCCATCGTCACGTAAAAATACCTCCAAAAGCACAACTGAAAAAATGGACACCATAAAAAAAAGTTTGTAAAGCTTATGGGACTTAACTGCGACGTCATCAGTCCCTAAACTTACAAACTACTTACGAACTACCTTATACTAAAGACGGCACAAACATCCGTGTCCGAGGGGCGATTCGAACCCCCGACGGGAAACGGCCTCACGCATCGTAGCATAGTGCGTCAATGCGCTCGGCCGCTCCACCGCGGCGGACCCCTATTCCAACTGAAAACTGAATCAGCATTAACTATTAATTACGTAGAAACTCTCGAGGAAGAGACAAGAGCAATGTAGGGGACGGACTACATCATGATAACTAACATAAGCACAGTTAGGGTAAGAAACCTCTCATATTATATGGGTTCTCTTTATTGTAGCACTCAACGAGGTTAGAATAAAGGGAGATGGATGGCATTATCTATGCGGAGCACATACGTTACTTGAAGCCTGTCCGCCATCTTGGTCAGTTTTGGAATGCTATTTCTCCGTTAAAACAATGTGTTAAGTCGATCCTCTCACTGTTAATGTATTGAACTGAAAGTCACTGCAAAGTATGTACTTTCAAACAATATACTCTTTTTTTTTTTTTTTTTTGAATAAATAGTAATAAATACTCATCATACTTGAAACCTTAATTTTTAATGGCTAATTTGCACTCTTTTAACGCGTTGTACTTCACGGCAAAATCGTGTAACGTTTTACTTATTTTTTAAATGACATAAAACATTTGCTTTACAATACGAACACTTCTCAAAAACTTAGCAATATGGCGCAGGCAGGCTTCACTTTTTCAGCGTAAGGGCGACTCTCTGAATTCTAACTGCCTTGGTCGAACTTACTTCTTTCTTTTTTTATTTCTTTTCTTTTCTTTTAATTCGCCAATTTCTCCTGCATATTTCGACAGTAATCGCTGCTATCCAGAGGTCCCACTGTCAGTCACATGACATCACATGCTCTATGGTCTCAGAGATTGCCAACATTCTCGACTGAAAATAGTCGATTGCCCTTTGGTGTTTGAAAATCTCTATGGCCTCTCTGTACATACGCGCATAGTAATGTGATGTCTTTGCTATGACCCTCTCCCGCGTCGGAGGTTCGAATCCTCGCTCGGGCATGGATATGTGTGTATTGCCTTAGGTTAGTTTAACTTAGTTTAAGTAGTTTGTAAGTCTAGGGACCGATGACCAAAGTAGTTTGATCCCATAGAATTACAAAGATTGACTATATATATTGCTATGACCCTCGTCTCGTTAAAATTTATGGACACCTTCTTCATAAACATGTCCCGAACCGGCCGATTTATCGGCAGGCTATATCCTAGGCTTGGGATATCTACATCTACTTAGCTACTCTGCAAATCACATTTAAGTGCCTGGCAGAGGGTTCATTACCCACTTTCATAATATCTCTCTACCGTTCCATTCTCTAATAGCGCGCGGTAAGGAAGAACACCTAAATCATTCCGTTTTCGATCTGATTTCTATTATTTTATAGGAATGGTCATATCTCTCTAAGTAGGTGGGTGCTAGCAAAATATTTTCTCATTCAGAAGTAAAAGTCGGTGATTGAAACTTCGCAAATAGATCTCGCCACAACGAATAACGACATTATTTGAATGATTTCCACCCCAACTCGTACAACATTTCCGTGACGCTCTCCCCCCCTCCCCGTAACGTGATATCATCTTTGTTGGTTTGAAAACAGGTCTGATGTTATGCTCCCTCCCCTTTGTTACTTAGGTAACGGATCACATTATTATATAAATACGCTAACACGAAAATTTTGGTACAGATTACTAATTTATTGGTACAAGGTCAATGAAAGTTACATAATTCGAAAGATTGTTTGTCGTAGATTTCACGAATATAAATATTATGTGTGCATTTAGCCATTAAAAGTGGTAAAAGGAAGTAGAAATTTTCCTATCTACAGCTTGTATCAAGTTCTACATTCTCCAACAATTAGCTGACTGATTGGCTATTCGCCTCGACCAAAGATGCTGTAATGCAGCGCATCTGAAGTATTGAAATAACGTATTAAAATAAGTGAATAACGAAAAATGGAGTGCTCCCAACTCCCTTTCTTGTGCCGTTCAAATGCTTCATTTTCGCAGTGATTAAGAGTGGTTAAAGGAAATGGATGTTTTCATATGAATGCCGATATAAAGGATGATGCACCGGGAGAGGCATCTTGCGGTGCTCGGGTGAAACTACGAAGTCGAGAATGCCGATATAAATAATGATGCGCCGGGAGAGGCATGTAGCGGTGCACGGGTGAAACTACGAAGTCGACATGTTGTCAGCTCTGAAATTCTGAATATCGCAGTATCGAAATAACATTATTTCTTGGCGTTGTAAAAATACACGAACACAGAAATTGTAGTTCCATTTCAAATATTAGGCTACTGAAAGTTATATAATTCGAAAATGGCATGAGAAGTATATACCGTTTCATACCTCCCAGTGCCGATTAAATTTTACCAAATATTCCAGCGGCCTCCTATGATAATGTTGGCAACATGCTGAATAGTGAGAATAGACGAGAAATAGATATTCAGGAAGACAGCGAGTTCTGAACTGTTAGTCTTCATTTTAGCCAATCTCTTGACAACGCTGATGCTTTCTTATGGAACGGCATTATTTGTTTACTTCATGGTCTGTACGATACACTAATCTAGTCATTCTATGTGGTTCGAACAAATGGGCAAAGATTTTCTATCGTGTTGTTGATGTTGCCAACATAATCAAGCGAGGCCGCCGACATGATACGTAAAATTTGACCCCCAGTGACCATTGTAAACACAATTGGTCGATTCTCGACCGCAGGCAATACTAGTTCGGAAAATTCTACGATAACGCAACATCGGACCGGTTTTGAAACAACAAAGAGGATATCCCAAGCCCTCACATCTCTAAAACTAAAACGTTCTACTTTGTCAGCAAGTGGGATTTATAAAATTCCCCGCTCCTGTGGTAAAAATCTACATCAGCTACAACAACTAAGAGAAGTGTAAATACACGACTAAAGGAGCACAAAATTCTTTGTCGACTTGGAAAAACTAAAAAATCAGTTGTGGTGGAACATTGTTTACAATCGGGAAATCATATAGTGGAGTTCTCCGAGACAGAATTTTTATCTTCTATGGTGAATTATTATCCACGGTTGTATAAAGTAGCGTTGAATATATAGACATAGTGATAATTTCAGCCAAAAAGCAGAGACTAGGAAACTCAACTATATATCGACTGTAGAGCTCTGCAAAATCGATTGATTGTTTCATCTTTGACACGGTTCGATACACACATTGATCTCTGTACGATGTTGAACTTCATTTGTGCCAGCCACAGATTTTCATATTTCGCTTCTAGCAAAATTCAAATATGGCCGGTAAGAAATATTACAAGAAAACGAAGAGAAAGTCCGTTTCAATTACGTAATCATATTAGCCTATTAGGTAATTTCCTAGACCACCCGGGAAACGAAGTCGTAATGATATATATCGCTCTCGTAGCTCAAGCGATATATCGAAAAGGTTGATGGAGGTGCGATAGACAAATGAGTGTCAATGTTTTCACCACAGTCTAATAAATACAGTCGCGACACTCACTGCTGTGAAAGCTGTTACCGCCGGACACTTGGAGCGACACTAGCGCTCCTAGCGGTCGTAAAGCCGGCTGTCTCTTACAGCCGTATACGACACATTAATAATGCCCGCTTGTAATTACATTAGTGTGATTTTCTACATATTGTATATATTCTTACATTTCAAACTGTATTTAAGTATCTTGAGACATGACTGAGTGTAAAAAAAAAAAAAAAAAAAAAAAAAAAAAAAACCGTAAACCGAGCAAAAACTCGTTGTGATCGGAAACAGACTGCAATTGCGCAATGTGTTACGAAATAATTCTTTAGAAATTGCTTGCAGCTTACCTTGCTGGTAGTGATAGACAAACATAATATTTTGTGCAGACAAGCCTATAATAGAACTTCTAAAGGACAGTTAAATATCAACAAATGTAAATTTAGTAAAAACTCGTGAATAAACTGACGCTAACTGCAACATATTTATGACGAAATTCTTCAGACATTGCACCTTACTTTGCTGGTAAACATAGTATTTCGCGCATGAGAAGCATGTAATTGGTCTTCCCGGTGTTAAAAGGTGCGAAACAATGTTTTTTCCCTGCTTTTTAGTTATGAGAACACCCACTGGCTATGAAACTTTCATCTAATATAATTTTGCTATGAGATTATTTCAATTATATGTTATTTTAAGATAATATTACGTCGATTACACGACAGTCTAAATATTATATTATATGAATGATCCTCAGTCTGTCATCATATGGTTCGAAGATGAGGGAGGAGTGGGAGGGGGCGGGGCGACAATCATCTGTAAAATAAGACGGCTCTGTGGTTTCCGATAAATAGGTTTATAATTATATTTTAGACTGTGGTTTCCATTAGATAAAACGGAAAACATTTAATCTTTCCAACATTAATAACGGTAACAATGAGCACTTCTTTTCCATACATTTCTTATACATTTGCCTCTATAGTGAATTACTTTCGAATGCCCAGACAAAAGTGTTTCTAGCTGTGATGTAGCAGCAACCACAGTCGTAATACTTGTTTCAGGACACAGATTAATTTCTTCCGCCTTTACATTATCACGTCTTTGTGGTAGTTTCCTCTTCATTCGCAGTTTCGGTGGTTTGTTTGAAATATCGAACAATCTAGGCACAGCATTCCACACCAGCTTCTTCCGTTCATCATTCATGAACTGGTTTGCAGCCGGCCGCGGTGGCCGAGGGGACTGAGGCGCTTCAGTCACGGTCTGCACGGCCACTACGGTCGGGGGTTCGAATCCCCCCTCGGGCATGGATATTTGTGCCGTTCTAGTTCGTAAGTAGTTCATAAGTAGTTTGTAAGTTTAGGGACTGATGACCCCGTAATTAAGTCCCATAAGCTTAACGAACATTTGAATTGAATTGGTTTGCATCGAAGTGTAGCGAGCAGAACTTCACATTCTCACGTAAATACGCGGCAACTTTATTCAAAAGATCCTGTCGCCTGCTATTTATAAGCCATTTCTTGATGCTAAAAAGAAATAATCTTCAATATGAGTGTGTTGCTCACAACATAATTGTAAATAAGCATTACCGAAACTTCGTCACATACCTCTCAGGCTCTGTAGAAAACCTAAAGAATGATAAATATGACGTATTCTAGTTATGTTCCTGCAATTTATTGCACTACACACGCTTCCCTTCGTAAAAACCATTTCGTACACACAACAAACACCCGTCTCGTATACGATACAGAGCAACGTCCGCAAGGAGCGCTGCATTCGCCTAGTATAACAAAAAGCAGCGGTAGTGTCGCGACTGTATATATTAGACTGTGGTTTTCACCTTAAAAATTAACGCAAATGTTTTGTTTCGAATTCTTCCAGTGACGGTTACAGTCAAATTACTGAGCGAACAAGGGTACATCGAGAACTTGTCAACCATGGAGCAGGAACAGCATTAATTTCGTACGTCGTAATCAGTGCAAAAACTAATCATTCCGTATACAATCAATATCTATGGTAAAGGCAAAACAGCTGTTATATGCTAATATTTTATTGGTTGTCACTATTTCTTCTAATTGTTCGGCTACGGCCGCTGCCAACATCTGAACACTTGACTCCACGCCACGACACGTATTGTAAACGTTTACCCTGTTCCTGCTCTATAGTGAACAGATTCTCGATGTGCCGTTGTCCGGTCAATAAATCAGATATCTTTGTGAAACACTGCCCTCGGAATTCACGACAAATTTGCGAAAATTAATTAATGCTGTTCCTGCTATATGATTGTCAGGTTCTCGATGAACCGTTGTCCGGTCAATAAATCAGACATATTGAAGTAAAATACCAAGAAGTGTTATTTAACATACAGTAAAATTTAACCCGTATTTCGGTAAACGTTTACGACGTTTCTCGCCGGGCTCCAGTGCATATGTTGGAAACAGATAAAGAATAAAGTATACAATTACGTTAATATTTTTCACGAGCTACTGAGTAAATGTTATTGCTGCTCGTTTCAGTCCCAGCAAAATCAATACTGTACCTGCTCTTTGGTTGGAAGGTTCTTGTATGTACCCTTGTCCGTTCATAAAAAAAATCATTTTCGTTTTAATTGAAGTTGTCAAGACAAAACATTTATTGTTCATATGAGTTACAGCCATTAACCATTGGTGCCAACATAACCACAGGAGCCTGGCGAGAAGCGTCGTACACTTTAACCCATATTTCAGTTGTCACTTTCGTAACGCGTAGTGGACAAAATACGAACGTATGTGAAACAGCACTTACGTTAAGATAAAGACGATTTTGAAACAACTTGTTGATAGGTGATGTCGAGTTTCTATCCATCACAGTGAATTCACTAATTTCACACAGTAACTATTGCACACAGCGTTAACTCACTTCCAATAACGAAAGGTCAGATCCCCAGTGTCATTTGTCTATCGCGCCTCCATCAATCTTTTCGATATATATCGCCAGAGCTGTGATAGCGACATATATCATTCCGGCTTAGATTCCCAGGTGTTCTAAGAAATTTCTGCCGGTAATTTCTAAGAATGCTTGCAATCGAAGTAACTCGGACTGAAGCGATATATATCGAACGTGCAACTCCAAATCGATCGATTACTCGTCAATTCACGCGCGACTTATAAAGTGTTTTTTGCTCGTAGTCATGGCGACGTATTTTATTGATTTCTGATAACCTGACAGTGAAGGTATTTTTATTTCTTATTATTTAAAAGACTTCGCTGTTAGAACTACGTAAAGGAAAAAAGTAGGTCGTCACAACTTTGTACTGACTCATAGTACTTCTCTTAAATCGCTACTAAAGTACATCGAGAACCAGTCACTATATGGAGGTGACAGTTTTTTTCTTTTACGTAACTTTGACTGCTAAGAAATCAGTATTATTGGCTAATTAATTGCGCTGAATTTCCATTAATTTAAAAAACTGTCATACACATTTAGTGACTGCTTATCGATGTACTTTTACTGAAGATATTCTGCAGGGGTTTATTATGCCATGAAAGTCTTATGTATAATATCTATTTCTTTATGCGAATAAAACTGTTGTTTTATCATCGCTCAACTTAGAAATATGTACTGTATATGGATACCTAAAGCATATTCTAAGTTACATTACATTGTATATCATCAGAAACATTCACAATTTTCTAAGGAAAATCGCACTGACGTGATTTACGGCCCACTTTTGTAGTTTTATAAGTTTTTGCAAACATTTTGGACCAAAATAATAATCTAAATAATAATTAATTAATTAATAAGAGTGTCTGAAACCTTTTTAGAAAAAAAAAATTAGGTAATGGCGGATTCCCTACCACCGACCTCTAGCGTCATAGTCCAACGCCTTGCCCACTACGCTACGGCTATCAATCAAAAGAAAGTCCTTTTATCTCATTCTATTCATGGCAGTTGTTAACTGATGCTAATATGGCATTTGTAGACGCTAGATTATCATTTATCGTACCAAGAACGCTGTGTTTTTGTTAATTCTTCAGTGCGCCATTGCTTTGAAATGACAACGTGTAAGCTACAATAAGAAAATCATCAAATACGCAACGCAAGATGGAGTATGCCAGAGAGTGTTCTGGGCGAGGAATGTCACGTGACATCTCCGAACGGCTGGTTTTCGTTAATTCAATGGAGGGGACAACTCTCCGTTATTTTTGCAAATATGTCTCAAAGGATACGAGATATGAAAAAAATATAAGGGACCTATGTTGCAGAGAATTTTCTCCTCTACAAATTCGGTTATTCAATTTTCATGTCAGATGAATAGTTAAGCCGTTATTTTCATTTAAATTTCGAGCTGTCAAAAGACGATCGCAAAGGCCCACTTTTAGTGTTACTACCGTAACCTAAAGTGGGCCAAAAGTAAAGATTTTCTAAATGTTGTTATGTAGATACGGAGCCTACTACCACATATTCAAGTTTACGTCACTGACATTTGGAGGAATGTCATTTACACTGAAGTTAGTCGAAAAAAGTTGAACTATTTCCTATGAATGTGTCCCGATTCTTTTATAAAAATATTTTGGCAAAATTATTAGTACGTGACTATAAGTTGATAAACATTCATATTTTGTCAACTCGAGCATCAATGTCCGCAAAATCGATTTAGAGTTGCACATTAGATATATATATATCGTTTCAGGCCGATTACTAAGATTGCAAGTATTCTTGAAAATTACCTAAATTTCAAATCGAGAGGTAAGCAAGCAAATCTTTGTTACGTAATAACAAATAGAAATTAGTACGCCAAATTTAAACATGGCGGACAATGCGAAAACGTGTGAAAAACATCTAAATGTGCAGGAACTAACCTCCTTTGCAGGAACGTTGTAGTTCTTTGCTCAGACACCATAGAGTAGAAATATCTCTTGAGTGAGCATTCAGATGCGCAGAATCATAGAGGTAAAAAAAGAGGGGAGAGGACATGACGTCACAAAGTTGAAGCCATGCTTGAAGCTGACTAAACTTAGCTACGCCATTCAAATCACATGTTTGTTAAGGTTATGGGACTTAACTACGGGGTCATCAGTCCCTAAACTTACAAACTAATTATCAACTACCTTATACTAAAGACGGCACAAATATCTACGCCCGAGGGGGGATTCGAACCCCCGACCGTAGTGGCCGTGCAGACCGTGACTGGAGCGCCTCAGTCCCCTCGGCCACCGCGGCCGGCAGCTACGCCATTACAGTTTGTTCAAAACATTGGTTTTCTGCTGAGGTGCTGTGTAGAGTTGTCGAAGAATGGTAATTGATAATACCTGTGTGCGCAGCCGCAGAATAGATATTGTGTTGTTAACATATATTGCCGTTGTGGGCACGTGATCTTGGGACGACATACGTTTGTCTGCAACGGGGATGGCCGATAACAGCGATTCCTGTGAATGCTACTTTTCGGTAGCTGTGACATTTGTGATTTGTCATGGTTTAAAAAAGAAGTTTGCCAAGTTACAACTTACCCTTTCCAAACTTTATCAATTACAATTTCTCCAGTTTCTGCGAATTCTACGATGAATCACCAGATATGCTACTTCAAGGTGACTTACACTCTCACGTAGTAACTGTTGGTCACTGGCGAACATATATGTTAAGTGGTAATTATGGGTAAAATTTTATTTACAGCCTCGGCAGCGTAGTGGTGTTGTGTGCTAATGTTTGCAATAACCATTTAATGGTCTTTGAAAACTCATTGACATGGAATAAGAAAGAATAAATTTTCATGTTGCCTGGGAAATAATGATGTTCCCGCTCTATGGTCAACAGATTCTTGTATGGACTCATGTGTGGTCAACAAATTTGTTATCCTCGTAAAGTTAACGTTTTATTGCCAACATTACCACACTACGAGGCCGAGACCATAAGTAAAATTTAACATAACTTGATATATCTCGAGCCCACAGTGTTAGAAATGTCGTATATTGACATAATGCGAAAGGATAGTCCAAACACTGTAATTACTTATTTATTTATATATCACACAAGATATCTTTCGACATTAAATACCATCGACAGGTGTTTCTGTAAAAACATTTTCTTATATGAGTATGTATCCAAATGCTACATCAATAATTTTACGTAAATAACATTTTACAAATTTCACTTAGAAAGTGTGCAGTACGTACCGTATTTAGAGGTTGTACGTGCTTGAACTGACTATTTATGAACTGTAGCCAGTTACATCATCTGTCAATACTTCAGAATACTATACGCTTACAAATATTTACAAATTTTTCTTTCAGATAGAAAATATTGAAGTTAACAGATATGGCATTATTTTCTTTATTATTTCTGTCTATGTTGTTATTAGCGATTATGGTTAAAAAATTCAAGATAAATTTTGGACGATATTGTAGATTATACATTGATATTTGACATGGTTGTCTTTATTTCTTCTTTGGTTGATTGTAACATTATAGTACGATCTGTGAGTTATGGAAGCTTCATTATCCTTTGTCCAGCGTTAAATTATCAATCAAATTATCGATGTAATTATTGATAATTTAACGCTGGACAAAGGATAATGGAGCTTCCATAAATCACAGATCGTACTATAATGTTACAATCAACCAAAGAAAAAATAAAGACAACCATGTCAAATGTAAATGTATAATCTATAATATCCTCCAAAATTTCTAATAAAAGTTTTAACCACAATCGCTAATAAAAACATAGACAGAAATAATAAAGAAAATAATGCCATATCTGTTAACTTCTATATTTTCTCTCTGAAAGAAAAATTTGTAAATATTTGTAAACGTATAATTTTCTGAGGTATTGTCAGATGCTGTAACTGTCAGTTCATAAATCAAATGTAAATCATCACCTAATTAATAGTCAGTTGAAGCACTTACAACCTCTAAATACGGTACGCACTGCACACTTTCGAAGTGAAACTTGTAAAATATTATTTACGTAGAATTATTTATGTAGCATTTCGATACATATATAAGAAAATGTTTTTGCAGAAACACCTGACGATGGCATTTAATGCTGAAAGATATCTTGTGTGATATATAAATAAATAATTAATTACAGTGTTTGGACTATCCTTTCGCATTATGTCAATATAAAATTTAACAGTATTTCTATCCAGGTAAACTGTGTCAGTGAAACGAAAGTGATAAGTTCTAGCCTGTAAAGTGTGCAAACTGATAATTTGAACAGTGGATTGTTAAAGTCATTAACCGATTTGATAGGATGATAAAGGAAGCAGCAGTGGCGTAACTAGGACTTGGCTTTGAGGGGGCGGGGGGGATAGATCTGCTTGACGAGCAAAATTTTAGTCAGTTTCCAGACAGACTCCCGTAGAAGAAACTAATTCTCTCCCATCCAATGAAAGCTTCTGGTAAAACACCCCAAGTTTCCAATCTTTACCTTTACCAGATTGCTGTTATACGATTTCTTTTCTCTCCCCCTCTCTCCCCCTGTCCCCCTCTGTCCCCCCTCTCTCTCCCACCCTCTCTCTCCCACCCTCTCTCTCTCTCCCCCCCCTCCCTCCCTCCCTCTCTCTCTCCCTTCCTCTCCCTCCCTCCCTCTCTCTCTCCCTCCCTCCTCCCTCTCTCTCTCCCTCCTCCCTCTCTCTCCCTCCTCTCTCTCCCTCCTCTCTCCCCCTCCCTCCCCCCTCTCTCTCCCCCTCCCTCCCCCTCTCTCTCCCCCTCCCTCCCCCTCTCCCTCCCCCTCCCTCCCCCCTCTCTCTCCCTCCCTCCTCTCTCTCTCTCTCACTCCTCTCTCTCTCTCTCCCCCCTCCCTCCCCCCTCTCTCTCTATCTCTCACTCCTCTCTCTCTCTCTCTCCCCCCTCCCTCCCCCCCTCTCTCTCTCTCACTCCTCTCTCTCTCTCTCATCCCCCCTCCCTCCCCCCTCTCTCTCTTTTTTTTTTGGTTCTGGGGGGTTCTCTCCCCCTCTCACCCCCCTCATAGTTACGCCACTGGGAAGCAGCAAGTTCCAAAGAACACGGCCTTACATACCAGAAGACTTATTAACGAACTTTGTGGAGAGTCAGGAATGGTAGTCGATATCGGCTGCGCCGTCCGCCACCCAGCTGTGCAGTAAGGCGGCTTTGGGCGCTGACGGCCTTGTGCCTCTTACACGCGTCCCATTCACGGAGCGGGCTTAGGCACGACACCAATGCCGTAACGTAGACGCCCCGGTTTCTCCCAGCCGTAATCTGGTTGCACCACGAAAAATAAAGTCATTATCTCGGCGCAGCGTCGCCTAGGCTGGCCCGTTCACCAAAAAAAGTTCCAAGTATGTGGGATCAAATAACCAAACAGGCCACACGATACAAGACGGCCACGATGGAGTAGCCGAGCGGTCTAAAGCGTCTCGCTGCAGAGCGCGCGGTTGCTCGCCGTGGAGGTTCGAGTCCTCCCTGGGGCATGGGTGTGTGTGTGTGTGTGTTTGTCCGTAGGTTAGTTTACCTAGGTTTAAGTAGTTTGTAAGCTACGGGCTGATGACCACGTAGTTTGGTCCGATAGATTTACAAACATTTGAACATTTTGATACAAGATGGCCGCTCCCCGGACTTCGAAGTACTCGGTCGGGCAAATTTGTGTGTGTGTGTGTGTGTGTGTGTGTGTGTGTGTGTGTGTGTGTGTTGTTCTTCTTATACTAAACCTTTAACTCCCAATATGTCAAAAATAAGGAAACATCTAATTATATTAAAAAAAGTCAGTTTTATTAGTCTCATAAATGATGAATACAAGATCATCATCATCATTGGAGACTGATTATGCCTTTCAGCGTTCAGTCTGGAGCATGGTACCGCTAATAAAATTCCTCCATGATCCCCTATCCAATGCTAACATGATGCCTCGTCTGATGTTATGCCTTTCACTTCAAAATCATTCTGCAGCGAATCTAAGTACTTTCTTCTTGGTCTACCTCGACTTCTCTTACCCTCCACTACCGTTCTTATGATTCTCTTAGGTAACCTTGCTTCTCCTATGCGTGTAACATGACCCCCCATCTCAGTCTGTTCGCTCTAACTGTTTCATCTATGGTGTTCATTCCAGTTTTTCTTTGATTTCCTCATTATGGACACCCTCCTGCCATTGTTCCCATCTATTAGCACCTGCAATCATTCTTGCTACTTTCATATCTGTAACCTCTACCGCCGGCCGCGGTGGCCGAGGGGACTGAGGCGCTTCAGTCACGGTCTGCACGGCCACTACGGTTGGGGGTTCGAATCCCCCCTCGGGCATGGATATTTGTGCCGTCCTTAGTTGTAGGTAGTTCATAAGTAGTTTGTAAGTTTAGGGACTGATGACCCCGTAGTTAAGTCCCTTAAGCTTAACAAACATTTGAACATTTGAACATAACCTCTACCTTATGAATAAGGTAACCTGTATCCACCCAACTTTCACACCCATACAACAAAGTTGGTCGAAAGATAGAGCGATGCACTGCTAACTTAGTCTTGGTACTTACTTCCTTCTTTCAGAAGAGAGTAGATCTTAGCTGAGCACTCACTGCATTAGCTTTGCTACACATCGATTCCAGTTTTTTCACTATGTTGCCATCCTGTGAGAAAATACGTCCCGGGTACTTGAAATTGTCTACCTGTTGTAACTTTGTTCCTACTATTTGGCACTCAATCTGTTTAAATCTCTTTCCCACAGACATTACTTTCGTTTTGGAGATGCTGATCTTCATATCATAATCCTTGCACCTCTGATCGAGCTATGAAATATTAGTTGGCAACCTTTCAATCGAATCTGCCATTACAACTAAGTCATCCGCATATGCGAGACTGCTTATTTTGTTTTCACCTATTTTAATACCGCCCAACATATGATCCATGAATAGTATGAACAACAGTGATGACAGGTTACAGCCTTGTCTTACCCCTGAAACTACGGTGAAGCATTAGCTTAGTTTGCCATCTACTCTAACTGCTGCAAGACAGTCTACGTAAAGCCCTTTTATTGCCTGCAGAAGTTTGCCACCTATACCGTAATCTTGTAGAACTGACAGTAGCGTCATCCTAGGAACACGGTCATTAGCCTTTTCTAGATCTATGAAACGTAGATACAATTCCCTTTTCCACTCATAGCAAGTTTCCATTACCTGCCGTAAGCTAATGATCTGGTTCTGACAGAGGCCTAAACGCACACTGATTTTCATAATACAAGATTTAAAAAGAAATATAGTTCTTTAATGAAGGTGGTTTGACTGTGAAATCACTGGAACCCACGGACTTGAACAATGTATGATTTCGAGAATTATTTTTTAAAGAAATTTCGTACATTGCCTTACACAGTTCCACATTACACCGTTTCAATGCCATTTTGTTCTGTGAGCTGCATTTTTGTGCTGCAGTGTGCACAAGACGAGATCGTCCTTTTATTGGCTTGTGTTCAGACTTAGTTTCTGTCAGTTCTTGAGGTACTGACTTTTTTAATTTGTTTGCAATTTCCATTCTTGAACCTTCTTAGTGATGTACCTACCATTTGTTGTGCCAGTAAGTCCATGAACCACCGCAGTATAGAACTCCTTCAGTGACATTGTTGCCCCATCGCTTTTTTCTTGGATCAACATAAATGAAATTACAATGGGAACATCCAGCATGTGCCAAAAAATTCGAAGCCACCATCCTTTTCTTTTTCTATCAATATCATACAGGGATTTCGGCATGTGTGCTTTATCTAAATACCCCATATGCGCGTTGTACTGTTTCACAAGCTTGAGACACGAGATCTCAATTAATATATATATATAATGAATTGCTGTTCGTTAGTCTCGCTAAAACTCGAGAATTGGCTAATTTGGCTAATTTTAGTCTTGAAATATTCGTGAAACTTCAGGGAAGGTTTAAACTGTGACAAAATATGGGAAAGTTGTTCGGAAAAGAGGAAAATCGGAAAAAACTGAAACAGCTATTTCCAGTGAGTTATCAATACCGTTCGTCTAACTGCGATAAAGTTTTCTACATTCCATTTTGAAAGCAAGAGGAGGGTTCGCATCAAATAAAAATTTGGAAAGTCGCCCGGAAAGTAAGAAAATTTAGGAAAAACCGAAAGAGATTTTTTTCTATGAATAAAATTTTCCAGTGTTTGTTAAGCTTATGGGACTTAACTGCGGGGTCATCATCCCTAAACTTACAAACTACTTATAAACTACCTAATACGAAAGACAACTCAAGCCGGCCGCGGTGGCCGAGGGGACTGAGGCGCTTCAGTCACGGTCTGCGCAGCCACTACGGTCGGGGTTTCGAATCCCCCCTCGCGCATGGATATTTGTACCGTCCTTAGTTGTAGGTAGTTCATAAGTAGTTTGTAAGTTTAAAGACTGATGAACCCGTAGTTAAGTCCCTTAAGCTTAACAAACATTTGAACATTTTAGACAACACAAACATCCATGCCAGAGGGAGGAGTCGAACCTCCGACGCGGAAGACCGCGCGATCCGCAACGTGGCGCTCCAGACCACTCGGATACGAGTAAAAATCAATTGCTACATGGTTGTAAGAGCATCACTTAAGTACGGCTTGACAGGACAAGGTTTGTAGGAAATAAATTCTATGGAAAATCTACTGGAAAACTGGAAAATTTGTGAAACTGAAATTACGTTTTTCAATGTGTTGATTAAATTCAGCACTATAACTATTCGCATGACGGAGAGGGGTAATTCCTTTGTTGTTTTCTTTATTATGGTCTTGGGACAGTTTTGAGTAAAAAAAAAAAAAAAAAAAAAAAGAGAGAGGGGCAGTTAAAAAGGAAAGTCGCAAAATTCGAACGAAGTTCCATTTTCAATGTGTTTCTAAATGTACTTAAAATTATATGTTGATAACTATTCATCCGATTGCGATTATTTGACGTTCAACGAAATATGAATGTTCTTATGAACTAAAAATTTGGGAAATTTACCCGAAAATTTGAAAATTCGTGAGAAACTGAAAGAGCTTTTTTCAATTGGATATCGATATCATTCGCCTGATTTCCATAAAAATTTGCATATTCGACGTGCAAAGCTAGAGTAACTTTTTTACGAAATAAAAATTTGATACGTTCCCCAGAAAATTCAGACAAAAATGAGATTTTTCTATGAAATATCAAAATTATTTGTCTGATTGCGATACAATTTTGCACATTTGATGTTCAAAGCAAGAGTATATACATATTAGCAATTGCGAAGCGTTTGCCGGGACGGCTAGTGCAATATATTTTTGTTTTCGAGACACTGTTGTTGTCTGTTGTGGATCATGAAAATGAGACAGGAATAAAAACCCCAGGGGCTGACGGTTCTTTGGTGAGTACGTGCGTGGCGAGCACCGGGCCCGGAGCTAATGCAGTCTTCCTTCCTTCTTTACTTCCTGAACTGCACTTCCTCCCCTCTTCCCTCCTTTCCTATCCTCAGTGCTTCTCCTCCCCACCGGGGGACTGATGACCATAGTTGTTTAGTCCCCCTAATCCAAAAAGCAACCAACCAGAAATAAAATTTCATTCCTGTCCCTCCATATCAATGCAGACATGCCGTCTTCTGCGCAGCTGTAGTCATATTCTCCACATTGAACATGTTTTTCAGGCTTCTAAACTTTGGACAAGTCCTTTCGACCACGTTTTACTACCTGACAAGCGTACACACAACGATCAAGAAGATTTTTCATTTGGCTAACAAAAGTGACAAAACTGTCGAAGTAAATCTTATTGAAAAAGGGAAATAATCCTGATGTGCTGCAAAGTTTTATATTTGCTTACAAACCGGCTGCCGGCTTCTTAGGGCATCATTAGGTGACAACTGAATGTCGCAAACATTTCTTCACAGATATGCCACTTCCAAAGATGTTATTAAATTATAGATGGTATAAATTCACATGTTCACAGGAAAGTGTTACATTTTTATGGTACTGACTTACATTTATGAATAAATAAAAATATATAATTTTGTTGTGGTTCTATGCTTGAATATTACCGTTAAAAGCGGGGGCGGGGGGGGGGGATAGGAGAGGAATGTGGGTGTTGTTACGTTGTGAAGAAATAGTACTGAAATGGTAACATTTGACATATTTAACAAACTGTTAACTAAAACTAATTTTAGTAAAGGGGGAAAGGGAAACTGAGTTAGGTCATTTAATACTAAACTGTCATATGTTTATTGATTTCTAGTATTTCCAGTAGTGTCATCTTTCTGCTTTTCTTTAGAGAATGTAAGATTTCACAGTCTACATCGAAGTGTGGTTTAATATTTCCTTCTTAACCTCCAGCTTCTCTCATGTTCTACTAATGTAATAGCTGCAGCCCTGCCAGGTTGACGCATATATTATACTTTTCCACGATGTCCTCATGTGATCTTATACACACCACTCTGTGCTAAGGTTGAATTTTATATCTGCTGCTGAATAAATATTTTGAAATTTTGTAAAACATCAAGAATTTTTCCTTTTTCATGATATTATCATGTTCTGTCAAGCACCGACGGAAAATTCAATTGATGTTAAATCTTATGGTTTTGTTCACCAGTTTGTCTCAGTTACTCCAGTACCCTTCGACCCAATTGTTTTTCTGGTCATTTACGAGTAATCAATAGATGTCTCTGCTGTGGTTTCCGCAAAACCACTGGTTTTTCCGAACGTAATTAATGAAATTCTGGTGTCAGGCAGAAACCACCGGTACTCAAATGGCTAAAGTAGTTTCTGAGTCTAGCGACCGATGTACTCAGTAGTTTGGGGGGTTCCTAAACTTACACACCACTTCACCTAAAACTAAGTACAACACAGACTCTAATGTCGAAGGAGGACTTGAACCTCAGCGGCCGCACTACCTGTGACAGGCCACCCCAGAACGCACAGCCAACATGACAAGAGACCAATTTCAGCACTTCACATAAATTAGCTTTTAACAGTTTCTGAAGCTTTAGAGATTGTCGATTTAAGCATGAAACGGAGCCAATTCCGATATATTCTACACTGGTCAAGGGAGAAGTTCCCCCACCTAGCTGCTTCATGCGCTTGCTGCTTGAGCCGCTAACGATATCTCGCAAACCAAAGAAACAGTTTGTGGATAATTTCTCGCGTTTAAGTTTAGAGTTATCTCTATATCTTGGCATTATGGAATTTATTAGTCAGATATTGCAGAGTGCAGAACACTTCAAAACAGAGATTTTGTAGCACTGAACTATGTAATCTAGCAGGCAGACGCTCACCTCGAAATGGCTCTCATCAGCAGAAGGCAAACACGTGATTTTTAATTCTGCTGCGCGCCCTCTCGCTATTGTCAGTCGGTCTTTGGAAAAGAATCCAGCGAACTGTGAAGCGAGATACGTTTGGCATAATCGTCCGCTGCTCTTAGTTCGTCCGCTGCTCCTAGTTCGTCCGCTCTTTTTGGCATTTGCTACCGCTACTAAAAGAGCTCTTTTTATGACAGCTTTTATATAGAATGAATCAGTGTTGCCAAAGCGTGTGCTATTTCCCGCGTTTTTGGGCAATTTGGCATCAAATACTTAGGCAAATAAACCAGTTATTTACACGAATGGGTGATACAATGGTAATCAACTACTTTGCATACAGACTACTCGTAGTACTTTATTTTTAAAACAGATTTCTTGTGGCAGTGAACCATGAAACTACAGCTGAGCTGCATCTCAGCTCGAAATGAAGATAACTGGCAGAAGGGAATCACGCGATTCTGCGCGCTCTCGCGTCCTCTCGCTGTTCCCCGCCAGTCTTCGGAAAAGAGCGGGATCTGCGAACTAGTTAGTGTAGTTCGCCTGTGGGAGCGCTCTTCCGAACTAGTTCGTTCACGAACTACACAAGACTAGTTCGAATACCCCCTAGGGCATGGATGTTTGTGCTGTCTTTAGTGTAAGGTCGTTCATAAGGAGTTTGTAAGTTTAGGGACTGATGACCCCGTCGTTAAGTCCCATAAGCTTTACAAACATTTGAACATTGAACATCAATCGTGTGTGCCTCTGCTGTTCAAGGCATCGATCCTCGACGGTACACATCGTCTGTCCAATATATGACTTGCCACACTGACACGTAATCTGGTACACGCCGGCCTTCCTCAAACTGAGATCATCTTTGGCGCTCCCCACCAGTGCACGAATTTTATTCGGCGGACAAAAGACAGTTCCAACCTGGCGTGTCTTCAAAATGCGGGCGACCTTCCCCGAGAGTGCGCCGGTATAGGAAATAAACGCAGTGCCTACCTCCACCCTCTCGTTTTCATCCGTTTCCACAGGTTGTGTTGTAGTGGTTGTGCGGAGAGTCCGCTGAATCTGCCACTCTGAGTACCCATTTTTTCGGAATACAGTTCTCAGGTGTTCTAATTCCTCGGGTAGACTCTCTGCGTCGGAGATAGTGCGCGTCCTATGTACTAGAGATTTAAGTACCCCATTCCTCTGTGAAGGATGATGACAGCTGTCTGCTTGTAATTGCTTCGGAACCAGCGATTGGGTTTATTTGATTTGATTTTTTCAGGGAAGCCAAAACAGTCTTGGTCTAACCCGCCGCTGCCCGCACCGAAACTAAGTTTATTGTGCGGTATCGCTCCCTGTATATCTAGTAAAGCCAGCCAATGCCCTTGAAAAGCGCAAGGAGTCCCTTTACCAGTTCTTTATTAGACACAATTTCTTCGGGTCTGGTTGCCCCAAATGTTCCGTGCCTTTTACTCTCCAATGCAATGCATTCGAAGATTAGATGTGATGCAGTTTCATCACCGTCATCACAGATCCTACATTTAGGGTCGTCTTGTGTTATTCCCATTGTATGTAGGTGTTTTTTGAAATTCCCATGCCCTGTCAGCAATCCAACCATGAGTCTAATCTCTCTCCTGTTCAGACCCATGATTGCAGAGCTTCTTTTAAAACATGGCTTTGGCATCATTACCTTGCCATGTTTTTGTTGATAGACTTTGGTCCAATATTCTACGTATTGTCTACTGAGCCAGTTACGTAGCTCCAATTTGATCATTGCCTTGGTGATTGTCAGGACAGGTTCCGGTCCAATAAATGGAGTCTTTGGCCCCATCCTGGCCAATCTGTCGGCATGTTCGTTGCCACTGATCCCCGAGTGGCCAGGGACCCACAATAGGTTTACTCTATTGCTTTCCCTAGCTCCACCAGAACCCTGTGACATTCTGCAACAATTTTAGACCTTTTTGCGGGAGCTGCCAGTGGTCTCAGGGCTGCCTGGCTGTCTGAATAGATATAGATGCTACGGTCTTTGTAGCATCTACACAAATCCTCCTCCACACACGCCCTGCTGGCAGTGATTTCGGCCTGGAATACTGAGACCAGTTTCCCTAGAGAGATGACGCCCTCCAGTCTTGGCTGCACCCCACATACCCCGGCCCCAACACCTTGGTCTGATTTTGACCCGTCAGGGAACCAGACAATATCCCCCGTACGGTGTCGAACTATTTTATCGCACAGCTCCCTGCTTCAAATTGTTATATTGAAAGACTTGCTGAAGCAGAATAGTCGGCTGGCATTTCCCCAACCTTTCCTATATTTACCTCACTCACTATTTTAGTGTGTGATTCTGGCTATGCCAAAGAGTTGCAGTTGTTGCCAGTTTTGAGTCTGTATGCACCAGCCGCTGCCTCCATCTTGACCCAAAGGTGTAATGGGGGCATATCCAGCATGGTTTCCATCCCAGCAGTTGCTGCTAATTCCGCCTCTCATGCTAAGCAGGCTAATCTCTGCACCTTACCAAGCTCCTTAGCAGCAACCTGCTGTTCTACAGCGATTGGGTTAATTAAGAGCAAATCTAGCAAACGTAGTGACACTACCGGGCAAGAACCCAGTTCCCTTCGAGCCGCCGTAGCGTGCAGATCTCCGCGCCGGCGCGTTTCCAGGAGCTCAGTCCGTCGGTTCACCTGATGATGGCGACATGTATGACCGCCGAAATATTGTGCCCGTTGGACACTATAGACCGACAGTACACCCGTGGATATTTCGATTAAGTTCCTGGTGGATTTGTAAAACCTCATCTTCCTGTGACTTTCCTTATTCTCTTTTTCTAGAGTGCTTTGCGGGCAACCGCCCTGCAGCAAGTTGATCGACATCCCGCTCGGCGCCTCGCCCTTACACTTTGCCGGTTGCTTGTTGACAGGTTCTGTGCCGCCAACGGACGCGGATTCTGAGCGGAGCGCGTCCACAGAGGGGGCGGCGGACGCCACACCCCCGCCTTCCGCCCCCGCGTCGCCAGTGCAGAGGACGCCTCCCCTTACCAGACCGCCGTCAACCAGGTAAAGCAGCCGCCCCTACGTTTAAAGCACCACTTCCCAACCTCTCTCAGTTCGTCGCCATCCAGTAGTGAGCCGTATCTGGGAATGGCAGAAATATCCGCTGTATATAGATGTAATCACTAGCTGCAGACCCGGCGTTCCTCCGGTATGTGTTCATTAACGTCTTGCGTTAATCAACCTCCTCCTTCCAGCGTTTCTCTGTCCGTGTTCTCTACTACTCACTATCCATCTTCCTCCATCCCTCCACTCTCTCTCCATCTTCTCCTCCTCCCCCTCCCCCTCCCCCTCCTCTCATTTAAAGGATGGTACATGTTAGAAAGTTAAAGGAGACGAAAACTTGATTGTGATGGGCGACTGGAACTCGGAAGCAGGAAAGGGAAGAGAAGGAAATTAGTAAGTGAATATGTAGATTGTCAGGCAGCAGTTAGAGTAGATGGCAAACTAAGCTCATGGTTCAGGATAATTTCAGGGGTAAGACAAGGCTGTGACCTGTCACCACTATCGTTCTTACAATTCATGGATCATATGTTGAAAACAGTAGTCTGGCAGGGCGGGATTAAAATAAGTGAAAACAAAACAAGCAGTCTCGCATATGCTGATGACTTAGTTGTAATGGCCCATTCGATTGAAAGGTTGCAAACTAATATTTCAGAGCTCGATCAGAGGTGCAAGGATTATGATATGAAGATCAGCATCTCCAAAACGAAAGTAATGTCTGTGGGAAAGAGATTCAAACAGATTGATTGCCAAATAGGAAGAACAAAGTTAGAACAGGTAGACAGTTTCAAGTACCTGAGTGTATTTTCTCACAGGATGGCAACATAGCGAAAGAACTGGAATCGATGTGTAGCAAAGCTAATGCAGTGAGTGCTCAGCTAAGAACTACTCTCTTCTGCAAGAAGGAAGTAAGTACCAAGACTAAGTTAGCAGTGCACCGCTCTATCTTTCGACCAACTTTGTTGTATGGGAGTGAAAGTTTGGTTATACAGGTTACCTTATTCATAAGATAGAGGGTAAAGATATGAAAGTAGCAAGAATGATTGCAGGTACCAATAGATGGGAACAATGGCAGGAGGGTGTCCATAATGAGGAAATCAAAGAAAAACTGGGAATGAACACCATAGATGAAGCAGTTAGAGCGAACAGACTGAGATGGTGGGGTCATGTTACACGCATGGGAGAAGCAAGGTTACCTAAGAGACTCATGAGCTCGGCAGTGGAGGGTAAGAGGAGTCGAGGTAGACCAAGAAGAAAGTACTTAGATTCGGTGCAGAATGATTTTGAAGTAAAAGGCTTACCATCAGACGAGGCATGAAAGTTAGAATTGAATATTCATGGAGGAATTTTATTAGAGGTACTATGCTCCAGACTGAACGCTGAAAGGCACAATCAGTCTCTAATGATGATGATGATGATGATGATGAATATGAACTTGGAAAAAGGAATGAAAGAGGAGATCGCTTGGCAGAATTTTGCGCAGAGCACAATTTAGTGATCACTAACACTTGGTTTAACCGTCATGAAAGAAGGCTGTCTGTATACGTGGAAGAGACCAGGAGACACTGGAAGGTACCAGATTGGCTTTATTATGGTAAGGAATAGATTTAGAAACCAGGTTCTAAACTGTAAGACATATCCAGGGGCAGAAATAGACTCTGACCATAACTTATTGGTTATGAACTGCAGATTAAAACTTAGGAGACTACAGAAAGGTTAGGAGATGGAACCTGGGCAAATTGAAGGAACCAGAGGTGGTTGTGATTTTCCGAGGGATCATTAGGCAAGAATTGGCTGAAACGGGGGAAAGTAATACACTGGAAGAAGAATGGGTAGCTCTGAGAGATAGTGTAGTGAAGGCAGCAGAGGACAATATAAGCAGAAGGACAAGGCCTAAAAGAAATCCCTGGATAACACAGGATATGCTGAACTTAATTGATGAGAGGAGAAAATATAAAAATTCAGAAAGGGAAAAAAGGAAAAAGGGAGTACAAACGTTTGAAAAATGAGATAGACAGCAAGTACATACTGGCTGAGGAGGAGTGGCTAGAGGACAAATGCGGAACCGTAGAAGAGTGCATAACTAGGGAAAAGATAGATACTGCCTACAGGAAAATAAGAGATATTTGGAGCTATATGAATATAAAGAACTCAGACGGAAAACCAATACTAAGCAAAGAGCGACAAGCTGAACTGTGGAAGGAATATATAGAGGGCCTATACAAAGGAAATAAACTTGAAGGCAGCATTCTAGAAATGGAAGACGAAGTGGAGGAAGATGAGATAGGAGATACGATACTACGAGAAGAATTTGACAGAGCGCTGAAGGACTTCAGTCGAACCAAGGCCCCTGGAGTAGTTGATATTCCGTCTGAACTGCTGATATCGTTAAGAGAGCCAGTCGTGAAAAAAATGTATCACCTGATATGCAAGATGTATGAGACAGGGGAAATACCCTCCTACTTCAAGAAGAATATCGTAATTCCAATTCCAAAGAAAGCAAGTGCAGACAAATGTTAAAATTACAGAGCTATCAGTTTAATAAGTCATGGTTGCTAAATACTAACACGGTTTATTTACAGACGAATGGAAAAACTTGTGAAATTCGACCTCGGGGAAGATCAGTTTGGATTTAGGAGCGATTTAGGAACACGGAAGGCAATACATTATGACATATCTTAGAAGATAGGCTAAGGAAGGGGAAATCTACGTTTTTGGCGTTTGTCGGTTTGGAGAAAGCTTTTGATAATGTCGAATGGAATACACTCTTCCAAATTCTAAAGATATCAGGGGTAAAATATAGGGAGCGAAGAGTTATATTCAATCTCTACAAAAACCAGACAGCAGTTATTAGAGTCGAAGGCCAAGAAAGGGACGCAGAAGTTGGGAAGGGAGTAAGACAGGGTTGTAGCCATTCCCCAATATTGTTCAATCTGTACATTGAGTAGGCAGTGAAGGAATGGAAGGAGAAATTTGGAGAGGGCATTAAAGTGCAAGGAGAAGAAATAAAAACATTGCGGTTTGCCGATGACATAGTAATTCTGTCAGAGACCACAAAAGGTCTGGAAGAGCAATTGAATGGAATGGACAGTGTCTTGAAAGGAAGATATAAGATGAACATTAACAAGAGTAAAACGAAAGAAAATCATGCGATGCTAAAGGAATTAGATTAGTTAATGAGACAATAAAAGTAGTTGATGAATTTTGTTATTTGGGTAGCAAGATAACTTCTGATGGTCGAAGTAAAGAAGATATAAAATGCAGAATGGCCATGGGAAGAAAAGCGTTTGTAAAGAAGCGAAACTTGTTAACATCCAATATTAATTTAACTGTTAGGAAGTCCTTTCTGAATGCATTTGTCTGGAGTGTAGCACTGTATGGCAGTGAAACGTGGACGATAAGGAGTTCAGATAAAAAGATGATAGAAGCTTTTGAAATGTGGTGCTACAGACGAATTATGAAAATTAGATGGTTAGATCACGTAACTAATGAGGAGGTGCTTAACCGAATCGGGGAGAACAGGAGTTTCTGGCATATTCTGACGAAGATAAGCGATTGGTGAGACACTTTTTGAGACCTCAAGGAATCGTCAAGTTAGCATTAGAAGGAAGTGTGCGGGTTAAAAATCGTAGAGGGAGACCGAGGGACGAATATAGTAAGCAGATTCAAAAGGATGTAGGTTGCCGAACGTATTCTCAGATGAAGAGATTTGCACAGGATAGGGTAGCGTGGAGAGCTGCATCAAACCAGTCTGCGGACTGAAGACGACAACTACTCCTACTCCTACTCCTCCTCTCTATTCCTCACAATCGACTTTTAAAAAAACTGCGTATGTCAACCGTCAGTTGTTTACTATATTTTTAACTTCACCGGTTTCTGTTATTAACCAAGTAAGTTAAACTGATTTCGTTGTTAAATTGACTGTCACCTTATTTATTTTATTTAATCGTGTCAGAAGCATCAAACTTTATACGTACATTTAGGTTTCTTAGGCTCTTCATAGATATTACATGAACATGTATTTTGTAGGGCTAAGACTCGGCCGAGTAGAAAGAGACCGACACAGGGATAAAGGATGCACGCGTGTGCAGGTACGGAGGTGACCAGCCAGTGGGACAGCAGAAACTAGAAAAACTAAGCTAGATTAGTATAAGAGATATATTTCATAGAGAATACATTACTTGGAGTGCAGCAGACTAGTAGAATGTTGATACATAGTTTAGATAGAGGCTTGCCTACTGTTGATTGCTTGTGCCTATCCGATAGCCAAGTCTTAACTGGTGCCTATCTGATTCCGAAGTGTTAACTGGTTCCTATCTCAGTCCCAAGTGAACGATGCAGTTCCATGGTGGCCACGAGCGGAGTTGTAGCAGAGGGCGCTCGTGGCTAACGTCGTAAGAACGCCGCGCCGTGCGTGCATGGCGGCGCGCGGCGTAAGTACGTGGCGCTCACTTCATACTTGTGCGACACCACAGAAAACATCCAGATTATGATTGTAATACTGTAAAAATATTCATTTTCCTTTCCAATTAATTATTATAATGTCAAAATATAATGCAAACCTTTATAACCAAGTTAAATGAGTACAGTGTGTCAAGTTATACAATGAAAGTATGCCTAAGTTACTATTTCCAGTGAGAAGTGATAGATCACTTACAAATATTCATGGCATATTGCATAAACCCATCTCCAGTTCTTGCTGTGATGACACACTGCATGGACATGTGGGACAGGAAAACACATTGTACTGAACAACACGACGTTGAGGCATATTTGACTGGCGATGTGCATTCCATTTTTACCTTGCCACTACAGTATCAGTCCATCTGAAACAAATATCTTCCCATGCCTGGACAATTAAGGTATCAACTTGCCAAACATTTTCTGTTTAAAAAGGGATAACTATCTTTAATCTGACTGTTTTCTACATATTGTGTAGCTGACACGAATAACATCTAGACTAAATAATGTACTACATTTATTGTACAGTTAGGCACTGTGTATTCACTGTAGTTTTGTTACAGATTTGGTAATGACTCTTTAACGAGTCGAAACTAGTCATCAATATATATAAGCGATCTATGGCAAGTAAAGATCTCATAAGTATCATATTAAGTTCGCATCCTGTATAAATCCTGAATAAGATGTCAGGTAATTATACATTACGATTTAATCTAATTTTTACGACAGTTGTTTAAAATTATGAGCTTACGCTTGGGGTAGTTCTAATTCCGATTTTCAGGTTTAATTAAAAAATCTGTGTCATTTGTTTTCCGTCGGTAAAATACGTTTCCTTTCCAGTTCATTCCTGTGATGTCAACGACAAAAATAAACTGGCTATGAGCAACAACTTCTAGCATGTTCTTGTGGAAATCACCTGTTCAAAATGTCCAAATGTTTGTAAAGCTTATGGGACTCAACTACGGGGTCATCAGTCCCTAAACTTACAAACTACTTATGAACTACTTACGAACTAGGACGGCACAAATATCCATGCCCGAGGGGGGCATTCGAACCCCCGACCGTAGTGGCCGTGCAGACCGTGACTGAAGCGCCTCAGTCTCCTCGGCTACCGCGGCCGGCGAAATCACCTGTATTTGGAGTAACTTTCACAAACTCGAAAACTGTGTAATGCTGCATACTGGATGAATCGACAGACGCGCTATTGTGGCATCTAGCAGCAGCCACATGCTGAGATATTTTTTAACCCAAATTATCTGTTTTGGGCCTTCACTAAAAATTTTTATGACCTGCTCCATCTTACAATGTAATGCTGTGAAAAGAATTGACCTATTTTGAAAATAAAACATTTTCTTTTTTTGTAATTAATTACTGTATGTTTGTCACTTCAGCTAAAACCTTAGCAAGATTGTCCAAAGAGATTAGTTCTTAGCATTGAGCTTAAAATCAAAACAGTAGTCCGAAAAACTCTTTGCACTTCAACATTGAATTTATTACTAGTCGAAAAAATTAAAATGGTTTCTTCAGAAAAGTATGCCATCAGTTAATATTTATCGAACAGTAGTTGAGCGGTGCCAAGAAAACGACTCGTTTGTACTGTTCAAGTTTTCAAAGCTCCACTGTCGCTGCTGGTCCTCTGTCCCCCAGTGTTGGAACTTTCAAGAATGTTTCAAAAACAGGGAGAATGGTTTAATTATGTCAGTAACATGCTAGAAGAAGAGGATGTGGATGAAGACAGCAAAATTCGACAATTTTTGAAAGATTTTTTTAACCTGCACACTGACCGAAATATCTTAACCCGTACTCTTACTCTAAGTTACGATTTAACTTTACCAAGTGTTTCTGTGTAATTTTTAATGAATAGATTCTTATATATGTATAGGCTATGGAAGTAAATGTTAATTTGGATTTCACAAAATTTAACATGTTCAATTCTGAGAAAGAAAATAATTAGGTATTAAGTTTTGCTTCCCCCACCCTTCACCCGCACACATTTCTACTGCACACATCAGAATTATGTCGTAATATGTTACCCTCTTACGGAAACTATTTTTACAATTTTGATGATTCCTTATTTACTTGTTCCCCTTGGATTCCTCGTAACCTCCCTCCCCCATCATATATATTACGTCGCATTACTATTTGCCATATTTTAAAAGTTAGAATATCGCCAATGTTGTCCACCTCTTTAATCACTGGTAAAATTGGGAAGCTATCTTGGACACACAATACGAATGACCAACAACTTAAGAAGGGATTAATACTTTCAAGTGAATGAAAGTTTTAAATATTATGTCTTTCACGGACTTTTTTTTTCTTAGCTCTTGCTGACCTCTTTTGGTATGTGGACTACAGGGTGCGAACCACTGGTCTATCAGACTAATAATTCGTAATTTTGTTGGCACGATCTTTGGGAAGATGGAATGACTGAAGAACACTTGAATAAATTCGTACATGTACAACGTCTGGAAGTAAAACTAGTAATAAAATTTTGACGAAACGGAATGTTGCTACTACTACTAAGACTACTCGGAAGATACAGGATCACCTGAAATCGGCGAAGGATGCTCGCAAACCGCTGGAAAAGCAGGAATTTATAGGATTCCGTGTAGCTGTGGAGACGTATACGTGGGTTCCACAAAAAGAACAGTCAAAAAACGACTAGAAGAGTACAAGGGGAACTGTAGAAGGGGAGAGTTTGACAGATCAGCTGTTGCTGAACACGATTTCAACCAGGTTACCACCTTATTCAATTTGATAAGACTCAGGCTTTAGCATCCATAAATGGATACCACGAAAGACTGTACAGAGAGGCTATAGAAATTGTAAAACACCCCAATAATTTCAATAGGAGGAGGGCATGAAACTAAATGAAATCTGGATTCCGGTGTTGAAGAAGAAATGTAACAGTCTTCCACCATGGGACGATATTAACGGACGACGGCAATCGGCAACGACGAATTGCGCGCGCATATCCAAAACATCTGACGTCACCCCTTGCGTGCGAGCCCTCGTAAAACGGAGTTTGGCTTCAGTCAGTAGCGAGCCAGGGTGTGTATCGGACATTCAAAAGTGCCACGATCCCCCTCGAAAATGTCCTCCGCAGTTGAGGACGAAACGTTGGGTTTCCATAATACATCCATAATAGCCCGGAAATTATTAGTAATATTGACCTTTCCGAACGTTAAAATTTACATTTTATAATAAAACTAGTAATGTAACAAGAGTCAAAGAACAAGAAGCTAGTAACATTGCTGTTTACAAGCCCCCTTTGAGACTGTGCAGATCGCTGCTGTTTACTTAGAATATGGGTTGTTGTTGATGTTGTTGTTGTTGTTGTGATCTTCAGTCCGCAGACTGGTTTGATCCAGCTCTCCACGCTACCCTGACCTCTGCAAGTCTCTTCATCTGAGAATACGTTCGGCAATCTACATCCTTTTGAATCTGCTTACAATATTCGTCCCTCGGTCTCTCTCTGCGAGTTTTACCACACAAGCTTCCTTCTAATGCTAAGTTGAGAATTCCTTGATGTCTCAGAATGTGTCCAAGCAATCTATCCCTTCTCTTAGTCAGGATATGTCAGAAACCCCTTTTCTCCCCGATTCGGTTAAGCACCTCCTCATTAGTTACATGATCTACCCATCTAATTTTCATCATTCGTCTGTAGCACCACATTTCAAAAGCTTATACAATCTTTTTGTCTGAACTCCTTATCGTCCACGTTTCACTCCCATACAATGCTACACTCCACACAAATGGTTTCAGAAAAGACTTCCTAACATTTAAATTAATATAGGATGTCAGCAAATTTCGCTTCTTCAGAAACGTTTTTCTTCCCATAGCCATTCTGCATTTTATATCTTCTTTACTTCGGCCATCAGAAGTTATCTTGCTACCCAGATAACAAAATTCATATACTACTTTTATTGTCTCATAACCCAATCTAATTCCTTCAGCATCCTGATTTTCTGACATTGCATTCCATTACCTTCGTGTTACTCTTGTTAATGTTCATCTTATATCTTCCTTTCAAGATACTGTCCATTCCATTCAATTGCACTACCAGATCTTTTGCAGTCTCTGACAGAATTACTATGTCATCGGCAAACACTTTAATACCCTCTCCAAATTTCTCCTTCCATTCCTTCACTGCCTGCTCAATGAACATCATCCGGGAAGGGCTACACGCCTGTCTTACTCCCTTCCCAACCTCGGCGTCCCTTTCTTGCCCTTCGACTCTACAGGTTGAATATAAATCTTCGTTCCCTATATTGTACCACTGATTCCTTCAGAATTTCGAAGAGTGTATTCGTGTCGACATTGTCAAAAGCTTTCTCCAAATCGACAAACGCTAAAAACGTAGGTTTCCCTTTCCTTAGCCTATCTTCTACGATAAGTCGTAATGTAAGTATTGCCTCCCTTGTTCCTACATTTCTCCTAAATCCAAACTGATCTTCCCCGAGAATATTGGTAACTATCGAAAATGTTAGAATGTAGTGAAGAATATGCAGCTTGTTGGCAGATAGAGCTCGTGGCCCCTGATTTCACGACTTGGTTGCAGAGCAGTCCATTCCTTTTTCTTTTTTGGAGGGTCGGCCACCCCAGTTACGTGTTGCCTGTTGGGCGCGGGGCGCAGTTGACTGTCGGATTAACAGACGAGGCGTACAGCCCAGCAGGCAACGTGCAACTGAGTCGGCCGTTCCTCCAAGAAAAGGAATGGACTCGCCCTGTGCACAACTCGAAAAAGCGTTTCTGCGCACGGGCCAAGACTCGTTGCGCGGGCTCTCTGTTTGATGGTAGAGTTGTTCACAGAAGTGGTGTGCCGTGTCGCAGGGGCAGCCGCCGGTGGAGCGGCGTGCTGGGGGTGCTGCGCGCGGCGGCCAAGGCGAGGGAGGCGTCTGGGTGCGGCCGGCTGGTGGCCATCCCTCTGGACGTCAACCGGGAGGACCTGCTGCACGAGGCCACCGACCTGGTGCGCGCACACCTGCCCGCCGGCGAGGACGGTCAGTCGCCACGTACACCGTTACTGTCTTTCAGACATATCGCACTGAAGGAGAGGCACCGAATTAAAATTTGTGCCATGGCCGGGATTCGAACCTGGGACCTCCTGATGACGAGGCAGGCGTTATACCACTAAGTCACCATGACTTAATAAATACGGTGACTGCACGCACTACGTTAGAGCATTTCACAAACATGGGACAGAACTGAAGTTTGTGTTATGGAGGGAGAGTGCCTTAAGACAGTCCATTCAGTCGCCATATTCAGTTGGGTTGGGTTGTTTGTTTGGGATAGGGGGACTAAAATACTGAGGTTATCAGTCCCCTAGTGGGGAGGGAAGGAGTGAGAATAGGAAAGGAGGGGACAGGAAAGGAAATGTAGTCCGGGAAGTAAAGAAGGAAGGAAGACTGCATAAGCTCAGGGCCCTGTGGTCGCCACACACGTACTCACGAAAGAACTGTAAGCCCCCTGGAGGCTATTCATTAAGTCATGGTGGCCTAGTGGTAGAACACCAGCCTCGTAAGCAGGAGGTACCAGGTTCGAATCCTGGCCATGGCACAAATTGTAATTCAATGTCTCTCCTTCAGTTTGATATCTCAGATATATATTGAGACAAAATGTGTCTCTGTTCAATGATACAATTCCTTGAGACAACATTGTCTCGTTATACAATATCAAATAATAAATCAATGGTATTAAACATAAGGAGAGGCATTGAATTAAAATGTGTGCTGTGGCCGGGATTCGAACCCGGGACCTCCTACTTACTAGGTAGGCGCTTTAGACCACTTTTTTTTTTTTTTTTTTTTTTTTTTTTATTACAGAGGGCGTTGAGCCCTCTGACCGGGCGCGCTGAGCCACGGCGCCCGGCATATAAGTACCGTGCGCTAACCAATTGCGCCACTGGGGCTACACCACTCAGCTAACACAGCGTTGCAGCCAAAGCGACTACACGCATTTCACAGGGAACATGAGGCAGAATTAAAGTATGTGGTGTGGAGGGGGATGTGCTTTAAGTCATTCTGTGTAGTCGCTTTGGCTGCAACGCTGTATCAGCTGAGTGGTAGCCGGTCACCGTGGCTCAGCACGCCAGGTCAGGGGGCTCAACGCCCTCTGTAATAAGAAAGCCGAGCCAAATATTCAACGAACAACTAGGAACGAATTGAACCAAACCACAAAGCATATATCTACCTGAAAAAAGTGGTCTAAAGCGCCTACCTAGTAAGTAGGAGGTCCCAGGTTCGAATCCTGGCCACAGCACAGATTTTAATTCAATGCCTCTCCTTATGTTTAATACATTTGATTTATTATTTGATATTTACATTTGTTACTTTATTGTAATTTTAAAGCTCTGACATAAGCAGGCTACCAGCAGCTTACTACACTGTTCTTCAGCCAAAGACTATGAGTATATGGTTTTAAATACATGACACGGATTTAAAACACAGTGATTGTATGATATAAACAAGGAGATTGTAATGGATGATTTTTTTAAACACACAGACAAGAATATCGTTAAAAATCGCTTAAGAGAATAAAAGGAGCCACGGTGTAAAAGTAAAAGCAATGCATGGACAAGGTATACATAGCACTGACAATACACGGCGAAAGCACAGTAACGTCGGTGATTGTACAGTCGTGATCGGCAGGTGCAACAAGTTACTATCGATGCGCGTCACTAAAGATGAAGAAACTGCTCTAGTACTGACGCAGGCAGATCTGGAGAAAGTCGCAGTGGAGGAGCCGAGCGGTCTAAGGCGCCTCGCTGCGGAGCGTAAGGTTGTTCGTCGTCGGAGGTTCGAGTCCTCCCTGGAGCATGGGTGTGTGTGTGTGTGTGTGTGTGTGTGTTTTGTCCTTAGGTTAGTTTACCTTAGTTTAAGTAGTTTGTAGGTTACGGACTGATGACCATGCAGTTTGGTCCGATAGATTTACAAACATTTGAACATTTTGGTCTGGGGAAGGGGAGGAGGAAGAAGGATGGTTACGGGGTGGAGGGGAAGGAGGGATAGAGGAGTGTTGGACACCGGGCAGAGGGGTTGATGGGAGGATGGGTGATCTACAACAGCAGGGGGGAGGAACAGGGTAGGACAGAGGGCATCATCTGGGAGGGGAGGGTACGGAAATTGCCCTGGGATATTGGAGCGCGTGGAAGTGTAGAGACAGTGGAGGCAGTGGAGGTCCAGGATCGGTAAGGAGAGAAAAAACCAAGGGTTGAGGGAGTTAATCTTGCGGGTGGTGTAGCGGATACGTATGCTTTCAAGGAACTGGAGGTCTTCAAAAAGGCGTTCGACGCGGTGCCACACTGCATACTGCTAACGAAAATACGAGCTTATGGAATAGGTTCACAGATTTGTGACTGGCTGGAAGACTTCGTAGGTAATAGAACGCAGTACGTTGTTCTCGACGGCGAGTGTTCATCAGAGACGAGTGTATCGTTAGGTGTGCCCCAGGGTAGTGTGATAGGACCGCTATTATTTTCTATCTATATAAATGATCTGATGGTCAGAGTAACTTGTAATTTGCGGCTGTTTGCTGATGATGCTGTGGTGTATGAGAGGGTGTCGTCTTCAACTGACTGTAATAGCATACAGGATAACTTAGGCAAAATTTCTAGTTGGTGTGAAGAATGGCAGCTATCTCTCAATGTAGAAAAATGTAAGGTGATGCGCATGAGTAGGGAAAGCAATCCCATAATGTTCGAATACAGCATTAGTAGTGAGTTTCTTGATGTTGTCGCGTCGTTCAAATATCTAGGCGTAACATTGCAGAGCGATATGAAATGGAACCAATATGTCAGGACAGTTATGAGTAAGGCGGACAGCCGACTTCGTTTTATTGGGAGAATTTTGGGAAGATGTACTTAATCTGTAAAGGAGACCGCGTATAAAAACGCTTCTACGACCACGTCTAGAGTATTGCTCAAGTGTTTGGGACCCGCAGCACATCAGTTTAAAGGAAGACATAGGAGCAGTTCAGAGGCGAGCAGCTAGGTTTGTTACTGGTAGGTTCGACCAATGCGCGAGAGTCACGAAAATACTCCGGCAACTCAATTGGGGATCGTTGGAGGAAAGACGACGTTCTTTTCGTGAAATTCTGTTGAGGAAATTTAGAGGGCCGGAATTTGAAGCTGAGTGTAGGATCTTGCTGCAGCCTACTTAAATTTCGCGCAGTGATCACAAAGGCAAGGGAAATTAGGTCTCGTACGAAGACATATAGGCAATCTTTTTTTGCTCGTTGTATTTGGGAGTGGAGTAGGAAAGGAAATGCCTAATAGTGGTACAGTGTACCCTACGCCACGCACCTTACGTTGAATTGCGGAGTATGTATGTAGATGTAGATGGGGGAAAGGAAGGAGGTCATAGAGGATCCGCAAGGGGGATAGCAGACGGATACGATAAGCGAGGAGCAGTGCGTTCCTGGATTTGAAGAGCCTAGTAGGAGGAAGGGGAGTGGAGATCCAGACGGGACGCATAAGAGATCGCCAAATGCAGACCAGTACACCGTCTATAATTCGTTGTCATTTGGCTATTTAATTTCTGGAAGAAGATTATGATGCGAGGTGACAAGCATGGTTGTTGTTGTTGTCGTCTTCAGTCCGGAGACTGGTTTGATGCAGCTCTCCACAATACCCTATCCTGAGCAAGCCTCTTCAACTCCACATAAGAACGGCAACCTACATCTGTCTGAATCTGCTTACTGTATCCATCTCTTGGTCTTCCTCTGCGGTTTTTATCCCACGCACTTCCCCCCAACGCTAAATTCACAATTCCTTGATGTCTAAAAATGTGTCCTACGAGTCGATCCCTTCTTTTTGTCAAGGTATGCCAGAAATTACTTTTCTCCCCAATTCTGCTCAGTACTTCCTCATTAGTTACGCGATCCACCCACCTAATCTTCATCATTCTTCTGTAGCACCACATTTCAAAAGCCTCTATCCTCTTCCTGTCCGCACTGTTTATCGTCCAAGTTTCACTCCCATACAAGGCAACACTCCACACAAATGCCTTCAGAAAGGACATCCTAAGGCTTAAATCAATATTTGGTTTTAGCAAATTCCTCTTTTTCATGAACGCTTTTCTACCCATCGCCATTCTGCATTTTATATCCTCTGTACTGCGACCGTCGTTTGTTATTTTACTGCCCAAGTAACAAAACTCATCTACCTCATTTATTGCTTCGTTACCTAACCTAATTCCTTCAGCATCGCCTGATTTTCTTAGACTGCACTCCATTACCCTAGTTTTGCTGCTGTTAATGTTCATCTTTTATGCACCTTTCAGCACACTGTCCATTCCGTTCAACTGTTGTTCCAGATCCTTTGCTGTCTGTGATAGAATTACTATGTCGTCGGCAAAATGAAATGTTTTTAATTCTTCACCCTGAACTTTAATTCCTTCTCCAAATTTCTCCTTGCTTTCCTTTATAGCCTGCTCGATGTACAAATTGAATAACATCGGAGGAAGGCATGCTAGTGAAGCACATTGTTCGCAGCAGTGGTGCGTCTTGTAGCAGCTGTGACTGACGGAAGCGGAATAGGACCAGCTAGCCAGCCGGCGGTATGGACTATGGTTGGTGTGCGCTCACGCTCACGCTTCTCTTGACGGACCTCGACCTTGGTCTGATGGGTTGCAGGCTAAGCATTTACTGCTGTTCCTGCGGTACCTGAAACATAGGAAACACATATTAATGGCCTGATTGGAGGAAGGGTCTTAGGGTGTCATAATGACGATGTGGTTTCTTCCACAGTTGCTACGAGATTATAAGATTAATCGAATCGTTCGCCTGAAGTGTTGTTGTGTCCCAAGATCCCGGACGAGCCGGTTTTGGGACTGCTGCGACTTCTCGTAGAACGTCCTGGCGGTGGCGTGGAACCTCTCCCGGAGTGGCATAATGCCGACTTCGTCATGAAGCTGGGCGGTGGAGTACCGCTTCGGTTCTGGATCCTCTGCAGCGACTCGATGTGGAGGTCTGCGGCGTTTCCAAATACTGTGGACGCGTACTCGAGCACTGGGCGAACCAGTGACAAGTACATCGTGATCCCATGTTGTGGCGGCAGCGACGACTGCGGGTTGAGCAGCGGGTAAATTACGCGTAATCGCCCAATGGCCCTCTGTCTTACATCACTGACGTGATGTTTCCAGGTGGGCCTTTGATCTAGGGTAACCCCTAGGTATTTCGCCGTCGTGCTCCAGGGGATGGGAGCCCTCAGACTTTCGATCGGCGGTAGCCCAATAGGCACTCGTCTTCTAGTGAAGTCGACTGCCTGGCTTTTCGCGGCGTTGAATTTCAACCGCCACTTAGTGGCCCATGCCCCCAAAGCGTGGCATCCAGCTTGCAGGCGGCGTCTCATCGTGTGCGCGTTCATGCTGCGGGTAAACAGCGCTGTATCGTCGGCGTAGAGCGCCAATTCTACACGTGCTACCCGAGGTGCGTCGGCAGTGTACAACGAGTACAGCAGGGGGCCGAGAACCGACCCCTGCGGCACTCCTGCACGTATCTGCCTTTCCGTCGATGTACCGTCTTCTGCCCTCATATGGAAGGTTCGTTCAGACAGGTACGACTGCAACAGTCTCCCATGAGACGTCGGAATTATGTACACAAAGAGTTTGTACACGAGTCCGTCGTGCCAGACGGAGTCGAACGCGCGGGAGACGTCGAGGAACATGCCCCAAGGAATTCCCTTGTTTTCCAGTGCCCGCATTGCCTGCTCGACCAGCCGGAGTAGCTGGTGTGTGGTGGAATGCCCAGCGAGGAAACCGAACTGCTCGTCCGGTATGATGTTCTCGCGCGTGACGTGATCCAGCAGTCTCTTCACGAACAGCTTCTCGAAAACTTTCGAGAGGGATGACAGCAGGCTGATGGGCCGGTAGCTGGTAACCTGGCGCAGATCCTTGCCGGTTTTCAGGATTGCTACCACTTCCGAATGTTTCCATGCGTTGGGGAAGACTCCCGATCGGAGAATCTCGTTAAAGACGTCGGCAAGGAGCCGATGCGTTCCCTGAGGTAGGTTCGTCAGCAGGCGGTTAGTGATACCGTCGCTGCCTCCGACTGGTGAGCGCTGTACGGCCGACTTTTATAAACTTGGACAGGTGCGTGCCTCGATGGCGCGGCCTGCTTTCTAGTCAGCCGAGAGAAACCGCGGAGAGCGGGCACGCGCTGCTGCCGAGGCATGCCGAGTGGACGCACCTGCACGAGCCCGCCAAGGCCGCCGGCACTCTGCTGAGGAACGCGTCCCCATCACACCTGCTCCTGCAGAGACACCTGTTGTGATCGGACGACGGCAGGTGCCACGTGGGAGATAGCAGGTGTAACGACATAGTGGCGTGGCTGCCGGAGCGCCGTCTGTGTCTGTGCTCTAATGCAGTTCGTTGTAATTGACGGCAAGTCATCGAGTAAAATAGAAGTGATATTTGGTGTTCCACAGGGAAGCGTTTTAGGTCCCCTACTCTTCCTTGTGTTTATAGACGACTAGCTGAAAACCCCGCGTTGCCCGGTTATTCATTTATTCCTGACATTTTTAAGGTATATATTCATTTTGTATCAGGGCTGCATGTTTGTAAAACCTCTTGGGAATACAATTAGTAGTACAGAAGTAATAGATTAAAACTTCGTGCGTGATGGGGCGGTTTTCCTTTAACGTTACTGTTTATGTGCTCATATCTCATGAACTACGTGTCATACTGCGATACAATTCGAAGGTACATTCAGCTATATGTGTTTATATTAAACTTCCTGGCAGATTAAAATTGTGTGCCGGAACCGGGACTCGAACCTGGGACCTTTGCCTTTCGCGGGCAAGCGCACTACCGACTGTGCTATCCCGACACGACTCACGATGCCGCCTCACAACTTTACTTCCGCCAGTCGTTTACTTCGTGAGTCGTGTCCGGATAGCAAAGTCGGTAGTGCGCTTGCCCGCGAAAGGCAAAGGTCCCAGGTTCGATTCCCGGTTCCGGCATACAATTTTAATCTGCCAGGAAGTTTCATATCAGCGCACACTCCGCTGCAGACTGAAGTTTCATTCTGGAAACATCCCTTAGGCTGTGGCTAAGCCATGTCTCCACCATATCCTTTCTTTCAGGAGTGCTAGTCTTGCGTGTTTGCAAGAGAGCTTCTGTGAAGTTTGGAAAGTAGGAGACGAGGTACTGGCGGAATTAAAGTTGTGAGGCGGCATCGTGAGTCGTGTCGGCATAGCACAGTCGGTAGTGAGCTTGCCCGCGAAAGGCAAAGGTCCCAGGTTCGAGTCCAGGTTCCGGCACACAATTTTAATCTGCCAGGAAGTTTCATATCAGCGCACACTCCTCTGCAGAGTGAAGTTTCATTCTGTGTTTATATTGTCTGCAAAAATTTGCTGCGGTTACAATTTGCAGTGCAGAAATTATAAATTGTAACATCATGACCAATGCCGTAGCCTTAGACCATGAACATCGGAACGTTACTGTTTATGTGCTCATATCTCATGAACTACGTGTCGTACTGTGATTCAATTTAGAAGGTACATTCAACTATATGTGTGTATACTGTCTGTAAAATTTCTTATCGCTACAATTTGTAGTGTACAAAATATAAATTGTAACGTCATACCGAGAACCGTAGTTTTACTCCATAAACAGCGGAAAAGGTAGTAAGCGAGCAACTTTTGCTTTCATCATTTTACTATGGTTGCCAGCGAGAAAAAGTTTAATAAAGGTTTGAAATTATGTTTAAACTTTGTTGCAAGTCGCTAATTGCTCTCATTCTCATATAGCGTATGTATAAAGTTTCGACGCATTATATGGCATTTTTTGCGATTTTTATTGGTTATTACGTAATATCTTTTGAACCCTGCGCCGTATGTGATTCTTAACCAAGCAGCAATGGTTTCCTCACGGTAAGTAATGTGTGTACCAAATTTGGTTGAAATCGGTCCAATGGTTTACGAGAAAATGGGCAGCATTGTCGCTTGATGCAGCAGTTTTTCGCGCATCTCATTGTTTATGACGCCATATCTCCTAAACTATATATCGCATGTGATTCTTACACTTACGCCGACCGTTCTCGTCGATTGAAGCTTATTTGTACAAAATTTTATAAGGATTGAAACAAAACTGTAGATTTGTATGCAACACGTACAAACATACGGACACTCTGCTTTATTATATTAGACTGTTCGCGGATGATGCTGTAGTTTATCGGTTAGTGAAGTCATCAGAGGATCAAAAGCAACTGCAAAGCGATTTAGGCGAAATTTCTACATGATACGAAAATTGGCAATTGACACTAAATAAAGAGAAGTGTGAAGTAATACACATGACCACTAAAAGAAATCCGCGGAACTTCAATTACGCGATAAATCACTCAAACCTTAAGGTCGTAAAATCTACCAAATGCCTAGGAGTTACAATTACGAACAACTTAGACTGGAGAGATCACATAGAAAATATTGTGGGGAAGGTGAACCAAAGGTTACGTTCCACTGGCAGAACGCTTCGAAGATGCAACAGCTCCACCAAAGAGACTGCCTACATGACACTTCTGCGTCCTCTGCTGGAGATATCAAGTAAACAGGTTCTGTGCTCCCTACAGCTAGATGATGGAGCTTCAAACAGATTGTGGACTCCAGATAGGCGGAATGGTCCTCTCGGAGAATTCCAAACACGTTGGACGTGATGCGGCTATTGTGCAAAGTCGAGGTTCCAGACGCAGAGCTGGGCACAGTTAACTAAAAATTTAGCTTCGTTAATCATTAATACGTTACTAAAAATGTTAACTTCGTTATACGTTGAAGCGTTACTTTATGGACAATTTGTTGTTGTTGATGGGTTTTTTTAAGGGGAGATAAACAACTGGGTTATCTTTACCCCATGGACAATTTATCGGAAGTTAACGTTAATCAACAATGTTCAAATGTTTGTATAACTTATGGGACTTATCTACGGGGTCATCAGTCCCTAAGCTTACAAACGACTTATGAACTACCTAAGACTAAGGACGGCACAAATATCCTTGCCCGAGGGGGGATTCGAATCCCCGACCGTAATGGCCGTGCAGACCGTGACTGGAGCTCCTCAGTCCCCTCGGCCACCGCGGCCGGCTAACGTTAATCGTAAAAGTACAGTGCATCCGCGAAAACTCGCCTTCGGTCTCCAAATTTATGTATTTGTGGTTGTTATATTATTGACGTGAGCAATAAAATAAAACGTATTACCCTCTCTCTCTCTCTCTCTCTCTTAGATAGGCAAACATTATTCCACACATTAGAGGAATTTCGGATTGACAGGAAAACAAGGTCAATTATTCAACAAGCATTAACAGGAACAACCTCTAAAGTCAAATTCATGGGAGAAACATCAGAAGCAAATGTTCAAATGTTTTTTAAGCTTATGGGACGTAACTACGGGGTCATCAGTCCCTAAACTTACAAACTACTTACGAACTAGGACGGCACAAATATCCATGCCCGAGGGGGGATTCGAACCCCCGACCGTAGTGACCGTGCTGATCGTGACTGGAGCGCCTCAGCCACCTCGGCCACCGCGGCCGGCAACATCAGAAGCATTTTACATCCTTACTGGTGTCCGCCAAGGAGATGGATCTCCCCCCTTTTTTTTAACGTGGTACTGGAGAAAATTGTGAGAACATGGGAAAAAGAAATTAAGGGAATTCAACTTGGAATTAAAATGGAGCAGAGAATCAAGGTGAACTGTCTGGATTTCGCGGACGATCTTGCTATTCTAACAAACAAAACAGAAGCAGCGAGACTCGCACTGGAGAAGCTTCGTGAAATCTCACAGAAAACTGGGCTACAAATCTCTTATGAAAAGTCTCAATACATGGAAAACAAGCCTGCAGATAGTCTCCCCATCACAACTCAGTATGGAAAAGTGGCACAAGTTTCTCACTTCAGATATCTAGGAGAGATGATCCAACCATCAGGACTGAACTCAATAGCCACTCAAGAAAGAGTCTCGGGATTACAAAGAGCATATAAGCTAACTTGGAACCATTACAATAAGAAATCTATTTCTCAATGCAAAACTAAGGCATTACAACACGGTAGTTCTACCAGAGGCACTCTATGCTGCAGAAACTACAGTGATTCGTGGTCATACTAAGATCAGATACATTGAAAAACAGCAAAGAAAAATTTTGAGGAAAATATATGGTTCAGTGTTTCGGGAAGGAATTTGGATAAGGCGACCAACTAGAGAAATTTACAAAGACATGGAAACAATAACGGACACCATCAGAAAGAGAAGAATGAAATTTTATGAACATATCAGCAGGATGAATGAAACCAGGCTCACAAGGCAAATATTTGAGATAACAAACAAGACGAAGTGGATCACTGAAACAGAAGAGGATATTAAAGAACTGGGAATCACACAACATAAACAATAGAGAACAGTTCAGGAACATTATAAACAAACATAAACAAATATATAGTTTTCGTTGGGCAACTTTAAGGACTCGGACTGAAAGTAAAAACTAGTTACTCGGACATTCTATCCGGGTACTCGGCTTATAGCGTAAAAAAATCAGGACTAATCACATACCACGTTGTAAAGTTGCAAAAGCGCCTTCGCCAGAGTCGTTCGCTTTGGCGGGAAACTGTTATGTTCTGTGATATGGTTAGTCTCCTTGTACATAATGAAGATTTTGTCATTTGTTTGTGCTCGCGGCCGGCCGCCAGGACATAGTGTCTCTATTAATACTTAAAGCTTAGTTTGTAGTAATAAAAATAATAATAATAAAGGAATAAAATGAAATTTACGGGAGACTCAAAATATGTAACTTCACTGAATATCACTTCATATACAGTACAAATTGCCTTTAAGAATCATGAACATATTAAAATTCTCGTCTGACTGTTAGGGAATCAAAACATATTTCCCATATATTTTATAAAAACTTCTATTAAAATATTTTCCCCGAGAAATACCACGTCGTTAAATGAATATTTTGATTTCATGTCCAGCCACGTTTTCATTACAGACTGTGCTTTACTTGTTAAACATATTTGGCCTGTGGTCTCCTTAGAGTGAATGACAAAATTAAAAAAAAAAAAAAATGCACAGAAGGTACGTTGCAAATAAAAAACGAAACGTATAGGGTGTAAAATATTTATTTAATTGCAGTCAGCATAGGACGGGGAAACCAATATAATTAAAATTACATACTAATTTACTGTGTTAGCCATATCTCGATTCTCGCAGCCTTCATTATCCATTGTTTCGCGGTATGCAATTTTAATTTGTTCCTATCAGCAATAACAAAGATCACTGACAAAATTGCAATGAAAATTAACTTTTCTGCACAAGTTAGAACATTAAAAATACTTGTTTAGTACTTCGTCGCTGAACGTAGTGGTAATCAACAGAGACATAAGACATTTATTCTCGTAGAAATGTCCTCGTGCGTCATTGTTATCGCTATTGGAAACAAGAAGTGGGTACAAAAATAACGGATTAACGGACTTAGGACGTTAGAGTCCATTAATGTTTTTTTGGAATTAACTTAAAAATTAATCCGTTACTCTAAAAGTTAACTTCGTTAATTAACGGATTAACGGACTTGTGCCCAGCTCTGTCCAGACGTACATGCCGCAGAGTCCGCCATAATCGTTCCACTGTAAGGACAAGATCGTACAACTACCACAGCACAGAATGGTTTGTAATGTCAGAAGAGTCAACATGACACGTTGCCAACTAGTTACAAGCACGGGTGCGTACACATACACACACACATTACACACACACACACATATATATATATATATATATATATATATATATATATATATATATATATTCCGTAATTCCGTAGCACCGACATGCACAACCCAGATAGTAGCATCAGAGGATCTCTTGGAACCGTGTGGAACCGTGGACTACCATCTTCAGCGTTGAAGGCAGAGTGTGCCTGAAGCACTAGTCCCCCTGCCAGGCCCTATGTACAATATACTACAAACTGTCGTTAACCTTTCGTGTTTGTGGAAAGAGCGCTGACCAGCACTCTGTACATTCAAAATGCTCTAATACGTCGTCATGTCGAAAGCCAAAATTGTTTGTTCAAATTATTTCAATTCGTAGCCGGTTTCAACAGATCTTGCTACCATCCTGGTTAAGAGTTGAAATAAAGTCGTTGCAACGAGCGATTTTGAAATTTCACATAGCAACTTGTACTAGACAGTCCTCCTCCCCCCCCCCCCCACACACCTGTTATTTCGCCTTCCTAATTTTCCCCGGCGTAATAAATGTTCAACAAACTTACGGGGCCGGCCGCGGTGACCGAGGGGACTGAGGCGCTTCAGTCACGGTCTGCACAGCCACTACGGTCGGGGGGTCGAATCCCCCCTCGGGCATGGATATTTGTGCCGTCCTTAGTCTTAGTTAGTTCATAAGTAGTTTGTATGTTTAGGGACTGATGACCCCGTAGTTAAGTCCCATAAGCTTTACAAACATTTGAACATTTTAGAAACTTACGGGAATGCTGCCGGGTGACGTCGTCGACCACTCTGATATTTCGACAGGAGGACACCCTACCATTCTAAAGACACAACTACAATCTAGGAAGCATGAATTTAATATCTCGGTTTGCAAAAGCTAAACAAGGACGATCACACACACGATACGAGTCACTACAGAGTTAACACAAGCAACTACACACTCTGCAAATCACATTTAAGTGCCTGGCAGAGGGAAGAAAGAACACTTGAATCTCTCCGTTCGAGCTCTGATTTCCCGTATTTTATTCTGATGGTCATTTCTACCTATGTACGTGGGAGTCAACAATATATTTTCGCATTCGGAGGAGAATGTTGGCGATTGGGGTTTCGTAAGTACCCCACGCCGCAGCGACAAGCGCCTTTGGTTGTAATGATTCCCATCCCAGATCCTGTATCATTTCCGTAACGCTGTCTCACCTGTATTGTGACAATACGAAACGAGCTGCCCTTCTTTGAACCCTTTCGATGTCCTCCATCAAATCCATCTGTTAAGGATCCCAAACTGGGCAGCGATACTCCAATAAAGGACGGACAAGCGTAGTGTATGCAGTTTCTTGAGCAGTTCTGTTGCATGTTTTAAGGGTTCTACCAATAAAACGCAGTCTCTGGTTCGCCTTTCCCACGACATTATCGACGTGTTCTTTCCAATTTAAGTCTGGAGTAATAGTAATTCCCAGGTATTTCGTGTAGTTTACGACCTTTAATTTTGATTGATTTATCTTGTAAACAAAGTTTGACGGATTTCTTTCCGTACTTCACACTTCTCAATTTTCAGAGTCATTTGCCAATTTTTACACCATAGTGATATCTTATTGAGATCGTTCTGCAGTTGGTTTTGATCTTCAGATGATTTCACTAGACGGTAAATGACGGCGTCATCTGCAAACAACCTAAGGGAGCTCTTTAGATTTTCCGCTAAATCGTTTATGTAAATAAGGAACAGCCAATAACACTACCCTGTGGAACGCCCGATATCACCTCTGTTTTAGTCGATGCCTTACCATTGATTACTACGAACTGTGTCCTCTCTGACAGGAAATCCCCTATCCAATCGCAAATTTGGGTCGATATACCATAACCACGCAATTTGATTAAAAGCCATTTGTTAGGTACGGCGTCAAACTCCTTATGGAAATCAAGGAATACAGGGTCGATTTGCGAACCCTTGTCGATAGCACTCATCACTTCGTGTGAATAAAGAGCTAGTTGCGTTTCGCATGAACGATATTTTCTAAATCCGTCTTGACCTTGGGTCAATAGATTATTATGTTCGAGATAATTCATAATATTTGAATGCAGGATATGTTCCAAAAGCCTGCTGCAATTTGACGTCAATGAAATAGGCTTGTAATTTAGTGGGCTACTACTACTACTACTACCTTTCTTGAATATAGGTGTGACCTGTGCAACTTTCCTTCTTTGAGAGAGCGGTTGTATATGGTTGTTAAGTAAGGAGCTATCACTTCAGTATAATCGGATAGAAATCGAATGTGTAGACAGTCCGGACCAGAAGACTTGTTCTTGTTAAGTGATTTTAGTTGCTGCACTACTCCGATGATATCTACTTCTACGTTACTCATTACAGCCTCTGTTCGTAATTCGTAATCTGGAGTATTGGTTTTGTTGTCTTTGGCGAATGAGTTTCTAAAAGGTATGTTTGGTAACTCTGCTTTAGTACCGCTGACATCGGCAGGATCGCCATTACTATCACGTAGTGAGCGTATTGTTTGTGTTTTGCCCGTAGTATATTTAACATATGACCAAAATCTCTTAGGGTTTTCAGTCAAATTTCGAGAAAGAGTTTCGTTGTGATAAGTACTGTAGGCATTTCGCATTGATATCCACGCCAAATTTCGAGCTTGATGACCAAACGCCGGCCGCGGTGGCCGAGCGGTCTGCGGAGCGCCAGTCACAGTCTGCACGGCCACTACGGTCGGGGGTTCGAATCCCCCCTCGGGCATGGATATTTGTGCCGTCCTTAGTGTTAGCTAGTTCGTAAGTAGTTTGTAAGTTTAGGGACTGATGACCCCGTAGTTAAGTCCCATAATCTATACAAACATTAGAACATTTAGTTTCGTAAGTAGCCCAGAGCCGTTGTTGTAATGATTCCCATATTCCCATCCCAGATCCTGTATCATTTCCGTAAAGCTGTCTTCCCTGTATCGTTACTATACGAAACGACCTGCCCTTCTTTGGACTCTTTCGATGTCCTCCGTTAAACCTACCTGATAAGAATTCCACACGGGCAGCAATACTCTAAAAAAGGACCGACAAGCGTAGTGTATCCAGTCTCTTTAGTAGTTCTGTCGCATCTTTTAAGAGTTCTGCCAATGAAACGCCGTCTCTGGTTCGCGTTTCCCACGACATTATCTACGTGTTCTTTCCAGTTTAAGTCTGAAGTAATAGTAATTCCTAGGTATTTAGTGGAGTTTACGGCCTTCACTTTGGATTGATTTATCTTGTAAAGCCGGCCGCGCTGGCCGAGGGGACTGAGGCGCTCCAGTGCGGTCTGCACGGCCGCTACGGTCGTGGGTTCGAATCCCCCCCTCGGGCATGGATATTTGTGCCGTCTTTAGTATTAGCTAGTTCATAAGTAGTTTTTAAGTTTAGGGACTGATGACCCCGTAGTTAAGTCCCATAAGCTATACAAACATTTGAACATTTGATGACCAAACATCAGTTATATCAATAGTGATTACTAATCAACAGGTGACGCAGCATTAATTCTGTCCGTTTTCTGACGAGAGACAGTGACGGATTCCAAGCGGAAATTAAACAAAAACTACCATCTGTGTTTGTAAGGTCGCTCGCTAAGGAAACGCCAAAGTTTTGTTGATAAAGGACGATTACGTTCAAAAGAGGCAATGTCTACATTCTGATTCGGCATATCGTAGAATCCTACAAAGAGTGTTGGTAGAAACACTAATAATCTCCTGAAGAAAAGTCCTTTGTCACAGGAGACTATCAAGAATCTTAATTCTTAATGTGCTGTTGTTGTTTGTTGTTGTGGACTTCAGTCAGGAGACTGGTTTGATGCAGCTCACCACAATACCCAATCCTGAGCAAGCCTACCAGCCTACCAGCTTTTCCATTCTCCACATATGAACGGCAACCTACATCTGTCTGAATCTGCTTACTGTATCCATCTCTTGGTCTTCCTCTGCGGTTTTTACCCCACACACTTCCCTCCAACGCTAAATTCACAATTCCATGATGTCTAAGAATGTGTCCTACCAATCTATCCCTTCCTTTAGTCAAGGTATGCCAGAAACTTCTTTTCTCTCCAATTCTGTTCAGTACTTCCTCATTAGTTACGCGATCCACCCACCTAATCTTCAGCATTCTTCTGTAGCACCATATTTCAAAAGCCTCAATCCTCTTCCTGTCCGCACTGTTTATCGTCCATGTTTCACTCCCATACAAGGCAACACTCCATACAAATGCCTTCAGAAAGGACTTACTTAGGCTTAAATCAATATTCGATGTTAACAAATTTCTCTTTTTCAAGAACGATATTCTGTATTTTATATCCTCTGTACTGCGACCATCATTTGTTATTTTACTTCCCAAGTAACAAAACTGATCTACCTCCTTTATTGCTTCGTTACCTAATCTAATTCCTTCAGGATCGCCTGATTTTCTTAGACTGCACTCCATTACCCTAGTTTTGCTCATGTTAATGTTCATCTTATATGCACCTTTCAGCACACTGTCCATTCCGTTCAATTGCTCTTCCAGGTCCTTTGCTGTATCTGACAGAATTACTATGTCGTCGGCAAAACGCAATGTTTTTAATTCTTCCCCCTGAACCTTAATTCCTTCACCAAATTTCTCCTTGCTTTCCCTTATAGCTTGCTCAATTTACAAATTGAATAACATTGGAGAAAGGCTACAACCTTGTCTTCCTTTCCAACCACTGCATCCCTTTCATGCCCTTCAACTCTGACAACCGCTGTCTGGTTTTTGTACAAGTTGTAAATAACCTTACGCTCGTTATATTTTACCCCTGCTTGCTTCATAACTTGAAAGAGTTTATTCCAATCAAAATTGCCAAAAGCCTTCTCCAAATCTACAAAAGCTAGAAATGTAGGTTTGCCTTTTCTTAATCTATCTTCTAGGATAAGCCGTAAAGTGAGTATTGCCTCACGTGTTCCTACATTTCTTCTGAACCCAAACTGATCTTCCCCGAGGTCAGCTTCTACCAGCTTTTCCATTCTCCTGTAGATAATTCGTGTTAATATTTTGCAGCCATGACTTATTAAACTGATGGTTCTGTAGTTTTCACAGCTGTCTGCACCTGATTTCTTTGGAATGGGGATTATAACATTTTTCTCAAAGTCTGAGGGTACTTCACCTGTCTCATACATCTTACACACCAGGTGAAACAATTTTGTAATGTGATGTACCACCTAGATTGTATAGCCTTCCTAAGATCCACAAGATGAAAATTACTTTGAGGACTATAGTATCTAACATTGCTGCTCCGACATATCGCGTGGCAAAACATCTTGCTAGTTTGTTGAGTACATTATTAGGTAGGTATGAACACCACATTAAGAACTCGATGGATTTCTTACGTCGATTCCAGGGACTGCGTCTGAATCACTGCCATATTTTAGTGAGTTTTGATGTGGTTTCTCTCTTCACTCGCGTTCCTGTACCTGATTCGTTGCAGCTAATTAAAGTTAAGTTTGGTGTCAAGTTAACAAGTCTATTTCGACATTTGTTGACTTCCACTTACTTGCCGGCCGCAGTGGCCGAGCGGTCTGCGGCGCGCCAGTCACAGTCTGAACGGCCGCCACGGTCGGGGGTTCGAATCCTCCCCCGGGCATGGCTGTTTGTGTCGTCTTTAGTATAAGGTAGTTCATAAGTTAAGTCCCTTAAGCTTGACAAACATTTGAACATCGAAATGTACATTTACATTGTACTCGGCAGAAAAATCTTGAAGTTTACACGAGTGGTGTACCACTGCCATTACAACTCAGCATGTAGATGTTTTATACTTAGGCGATCATAACTTATTTTTCTACCAAAATAAAAAACGGAGTCATTTATGAGTACTTTTGTTACTCTCTCCTTTCCTAATTTAATTTCCTTAGCACGACTTTATTTCATTTAGTATTTTGTGGCATTATGAAATGTGCTGTTGATGCCACAAAAAGCCTGGGTTGCTAACTTTAAGGTCTTCTTGAGACGCCACAAGATCAAATTGAATATTTTAATGATAATAAAGTTCGAAGTCCGAAGTGGAATTCACTTACTTTAATTTAAATTCATTGTAAAATGGGAATATATATATATATATATATATATATATATATATATATATATATATATATATATATATATATATTGAGTACATTATTAGGTAGGTATGAACACCACATTAAGAACTCGATGGATTTCTTACGTCGATTCCAGGGACTGCGTCTGAATCACTGCCATATTTTAGTGAGTTTTGATGTGGTTTCTCTCTTCACTCGCGTTCCTGTACCTGATTCGTTGCAGCTAATTAAAGTTATATATATATATATTCTCAGCTATCTTGTCCACCCAAAATATCTCTGGAACAATAACAGCTATTGGAAAAGACTTTCACCAGTATCGATGTACGGCTGGGGCCCATGAATGTACATATTTGGAAACATTCTAAAACGAAAGCAAATGTGTTTTTTAACACAAACTTATGTTTTTTTTTATTTTTTATTTTTTTAATGGACGCCCTATATTTTTTTCTTCAGCAATCCACAGCATGACAAATCACATAAACAATGGCGTTGATTGCATCGCAGTATACCAATTACATCCCGAGATATTGCTACACGAAGTTAACGCTTGAAAAACCCGAAATGCGCTGCTAGCGCTCGTCCTGAGCAGCATGGGGTTCTCGCCTGAGTCTCAGGACGTGCGCTAGCAGCGCGTTTCGCGTATTTCAAGCGTCAAATTCGCGTCGCAATATCTCGGGGTGTAATGGGAATATTGCAATGCAATTAACGCCATTGTTTGTGATTTGTCATGGATTGTCATGGATTGCTGAAGAAAAAATATAGGGTGTTCATTAAAAAAACATAAGTTTGTGTTAAAAAAATTGTTTTCGTTTTAGAATGATTCCAAATATGTACATTCATGGGCCCCAGCCGTTCATTGATACCGGTGAAAGTCGTTTTCCAATAGATGTTGTTGTTCCTGAGATATTTTGGGTGGACAAGGTAGCTGATATATATATATTATTTATTGTGTGTGTGTGTGTGTGACAAAAGCATTGTCCCTTGGAAATATTAATTAATGTAAAATACGACTTTAAAATTCTATATTCTGGAATATCAGTGGCGGAAAATTAAGGTGTCAATTTAGATTGAGTAGTGGTCACATGACCAATTTTTGGAGGGACGACAAAAAACGGCCAACGTGGTCTATCGTCTCCAGAGCTGCAAGAAGCAGCATATGTGCAGCTAGGAGCCGCTTTTATTATTCGTGTGACGTAAATGCTTTTTGCGAATAAGGCTAATTTTAATTTCATTTTTTATCGGCCACCGAGTTACGTCAGTTACTGGATCAAAATAAAAACCTATGTGTATTAATAAATTTTCTGCATATTTATTCGTAAACGCACAAAAAATTGTATCCGATACTTGCTTCCAGCTTGATGCACACAACCAACCCCTAGCAATAAATTAAATTACAGGTTGAAATGGAAATAAATTTACACTCACTACACCACCACTCTGAAATACTAAATGAACAAGTCGACTTAAAACACAAAAACTACATTTAAAAAAATTATTGATATCGTACACCAAGAAAATGGGTGAAAATTTTAGATGATCATAGATAGATTAAACACGAACGAAATTTCAGTGGCAAAGATTAATAAATTTATGATACAAAGATCACACATGTCAATGACGATTCGGCTAACATAACAAAATTTCTCGACGTATGCAGAGACAGACATTAACCAACCTCTCAAATACCGGTAGCAAAGATTATCGTAATAATAAACAAACGGTATGTAACCATAATACATCTCTGGTTATGAAAAAGCTCACATCACAGCGTAAATAAGTCATCAGAAATATTGCAATAATTAAAATTCAAAGCAATAAATAAATGACTGACAGCAATAAAACCATCGATGTGTCTGGATGTCAGGACCAGCAGACGTATGTAATATTTCGTAACAGTATTTACAATTACGGTAATCATAAAATTTGATGTATTTATAATGTGACATTTTTCGCAGATCACCTGACGGTGGCGCTAAAATCCGAAATAGGCCTATAGTGTAATAAAATAATTATATTTAAAGCAGCATTTAGGATTTATTGCATAATGTCTTTAAATGACATTTATAGTGCTGCAGGCCCAAGAGGAGCCAAAAAAAGCTGAGGGTAGTGTTTAAGAAAAAAACAGTATATAATAGCGACCACAAATCGGTAGCGTTGCAACATTCCACCACCCTTTGGTTTTGTTGCTATGGTCCGTTGTGGCTTTTTTCTAAAGATTGATCTGTTCCGTGCTAATACCTAACCTGCAACCTGAGAAATCGGACATCTCAATAATCAGAAACATTTCCTAGCGTTGTCTCGTTGACGGCATTCCGAGACACCTCGTCTCGTATAGAATGCGGCACGGTTCGCTACGCTGCTCACGTAGCTGACGTGACGGCGGGACGAGGTTAATTGCACACAGGCGTATGGGCTAGTTTACACGACGACACAACGTTTCATGAAACTGCGCTACTCGCCATTGCGCATGCGCGGCACCTTCCAACTTTGGTGAAACTGATTGCGCGTGTTTTTAGGTTAGGTTATAGCCAATACAGAACAAAACACAACATAAAGGGGGGAACGGAAGAAATAATTCGGCTTTTGAACCTGTATGCGATGAATAGGTGTTTGTGTGATTTTAAGTAGCGACGTGTTAGTGCTCTCGAAGCAATTATTCGTGAATTAAATATTGATGGGTTGACGATTAGTGAATTGCAGACTAAAATTCATTCAATTCCAAATATTTATACAAACGAACTATGACAATTGTGGATTTCGAAACACGGTACAGGTACAGCAGAGACGAATATCTACTTGACAAGAAACGTAATGCAATTTATATACATGTGGCGTCTGTTCCGAGAGAACTGGGGAGGGGTGGGCAAAGTTTGAAGCCCTTACTCTTACGGGAATTAGTTCATAACTACGAGTTTGAGTACTGTGGTCAGGGCGAAGCTGGGAATTTGTGTCATGACGGGAGGCGTGCATGGGTAGTCCTTGCAGGTGCGGTGACCACTGTGTCCCCAGTGGTGTAGGGGTCAGCGCAACTGCCTAGAAAGCAGGAGACCCGGGTTCGAATCCCGGCTGGGTACACATTTTCAACTTTGCCCAATCGCAGTTGACGTCATATATTCTAGGAATGTTGAGTAATGCAATTTGTAATTTCAGTTCTGGTAACAATGCTTCACGCATAACAGTCTCTTGTTTCTTTATTGCACTACTAACTCTGTTTAAAAGGAACGTAAACTCCTCTAGTGACATTCTAAGTTGATTAAAATAGCTTTAGGGTCTTCAATGACAATTACAATTTCTTTCAGCAAGGTCGCTAAGCAACCGAGTTGACGTCTTTTTTTAATCCAGTCACAAACCCAAACACGTTTCTTATTCTTTTATGTTTAGTCTTATGCAGCGACTTCACACAGAGAAGCAATAGCTCCGGCACAACTCTTACAGATACCAAAACTTGCATTCTACGACGACTACGGCACACATAAAACAACGAAACTGAAGTGTGTAGTATTGGCGCAGTGTCGACAGACACACACGAAACCAGTTGCGCGCAATTCATTTCCTGAAACGAGTGTCGCAACCTGGTGTCGTGTAGACTAGCCATTACAATATCACGACAAGCACTGAGGGCTCCGGGAACAGGTGTGTGCGGCACTCCTAGCTACAGCTGGACTCGTACGCTAAAGCCGTCGGCACACGAAGCTCGTGTGTGAACGTGTGCGCTCAACGTGCCGAGTCCAACGTACGGCTGGACGCTCGGAGAAGGCGCGACTTGTGCTTACGAGGCGTGTGACTCAACGAGCTGCACTAAAAGCTAATTTACACGACGACACTACGTTTCATGAAACTGCGATACTGGCCAGCTCGCATGCGCGGCAGGCGTTCGCGCAACTCGTTGGCGAAACTAAACAGTTTCGGCTCCTTCCAATTTTGGTGAAACTGATTGTGCGTGATTTTAGGTTAGGTTATAACCTGTAAAGATACACTGAGATTTTTATTTATTTTTGTTTATCTTTGATCAGCGATGCTTATCGCCTCCGGTTCCCTCTGACTCGCAATGCAATTTAATTTCGTTCGTCATTTTTTACTTAAAAACAAGCGAGAAGACGGAACCGAGATAGTAGTTTTACTCACTCTCTTGTCTACGGTAATTCTGTACGGACGTCTTCCATTCATGTATCTATTCAGGTATTGTCATGCAAGTTGTAAAAATATATTACTTAAATTTAAAATCATCCCCTTTCTTTGGCTTTTATTTAAATGAATCCCTCCACGTCAAATACTTATTTCCTATTGTTTTCAGCTCCTCTACGTCCGTAATAGTTTAATGTTCAGACGCCATTACAATCGCTGCGCATTGTCTGCAAAATTTCAGTCAATCATCCTTATACTATACTTTGCTTGATTTTAGAACCTGCAGTCATTTCTTTTGTAATTTCACGAAGTCCGATCGTTTTTTTTTTTTTTTTTTTTTTTTTTTTTTTTTTTTTTTTTTTTTTTTTTTTTTTTTTATCGTTACCAGTAACCTCATGTTCCACCCACGGTCACACAACAATGAAAAGCGAAGTGAACAGTCTGAACATTGATCTCCTACGGAAAGTATCTCGAACATTCACTTATTAAATAAGACATAAAAGTTCTACAATACGAAGTGCAGGATCCAGCTAGATGCTTTCCGTAAGTTTTATAACGTGTTGTTGCTTGTATGGTGCCCAACTTTAATATGCAATCCGCGGTTTATTTGCTTTAATGTTCATTTTGTGCTGTACTTTAACTTATTTCAAAATTCAAACATTCGGTACCATCAATTCTTTGTCCAAAAAATATAATCGCGGAATCTACTTTTAACAATTATGGCAAAATAAAGGAGGGAACGGAAGAAATAATTCGGTTTTTAAACATGTATGCGATGCATAGGTGTTTGAGCGATTTTAACGATGAAAATTTCATAATTAGCAGCGACGTGTTAGTGGTCTTGAAGCAATTATCCGTGAATTAAATATTGATGGGTTGACGATTAGTGAATTGCAGTCTAAAATACATTCAATTCCAAATACCTACAGAAGCGAACTATGGCAACTGTGGATTTGAGAACACGGTACGGGTACTGTAGAGACGAATATCTTACTTGACAAGAAACGTAATGAAATTTGTAATTTCAGTTCTGGTAACAATGCTTCACGATAACAGTGTCTTGTTTCTTTATTGCATTACTGACTCTGTTTAAAAGGAACGTAAACTGTTCTGGTGATATTCTAAGTTGATTAAAATAGCTTCTAGGGTCTTCAATAACAATTTCTTTCAGCAAGGTCGCTAAGCAACCGAGCTGACGTTTTTTTTTTTTTTTTTTTTTTTTTTTTTTTTTTTTTTTTTTTTTTTATGGGACTTAACTACGGGGTCATCAGTCCCTAAACTTACAAACTACTTAGGAACTACTTACGAACTAGGACGGCACAAATATCCATGCCCGAGGGGGGATTCGAACCCCCAACCGTAGTGGCCGTGCTGACCGTGACTGAAGCGCCTCAGTCACCTCGGCCACCGCGGCCGGCCGTCTTTTCTTAATCCAGTCACAAACCTAAACATGTTTCTCATTCTTTTTGTGGTTAGTTTTATGCAGTGGCTTCACACAGAGAAGCAATAAGCTCGCCACAACTCTTCCAGCTACCAAAACTTTAATTCTAAGGCGACCACAGCGCCCACAAAACAACGAAACTGAAGAGCAGAGTATTGGCGCAGTGTCTACAGACACACATGAAACCAGTTGCGCGCAACTCATTTCGTGAAACAAATGTCGCAACCTAGTGTCGTCGTGTAGACTTAGCCTAAAGCGCTGTATAGTATGGTCAACATGTCAGCGGCAGCCATGCTGGGCCTATTCTTCTACTGCTTACACACCGACCACTACAACGTTCCCAACGCTTGTTGTTGTTGTTGTTGTTGTTGTTATGGTCTTCAGTCCGGAGACTGGTTTGATGCAGCTCTCTATCCTGAGCAAGCCTTTTCATCTCCACATAAGAACGGCAACCCTCATCCACTTGAATCTGCTTACTATATGCGTCTCTTGGTCTCCCTCTGCGATTTTTACCCCACACACTTCCCTCCAATGCTAAATTTACAATTCCTCGATCCCTTCTTTTAGTCAGGGTATGCCAAAAATTCCTTTTCTCACCAATTCTGTTCAGTACCTCTTCGTTAGTTATGCGATCTACCCACCTAATCTTAAGCATTCGTCTGTAGCACCACATTTCAAAAGCCTCTATTCTCTTCCTGTCCGCACTGCTTATCGTCCATGTTTCACTCCCGTACAAGGCACTCCACACAATTGCCTTCAGAAAAGACTTCCTTACACTTAAATTAATATTCGACGTTAGCAAATTTCTCTTTTTCAAAAATGCTTTTCTACCCATTACCATTCTGCATTTTATATCCTCTGTACTGCGACCATCGCATGTTATTTTACTACCCAAGTAACAAAACTCATCTACTACCTTCATTGTTTCGTTACCTAATCTAATTCCTTCAGCATCGCCTGATTTTCTAAGACTGTATTCCATTATCTTTGTTTTGCTATTGTTAATGTTCATTTTATACGCTCTCTTAAACAGAATGTCCATTCCATTCAACTGCTCTTCCAGGTCCTTTGCTGTCTCTGACAGAATTACAATGTCATCAGCAAACCGCAAAACGCAAAGCGCTTAACAATACTTACCAACAGATTTTGAGAAAGCTATTCAATGAATAAAAATTTTTTAATTTTTTCACTTGTTGTAGTGTGATATATTCGCTCGATAATGAACTGATTTTCTATTTATTATTACTTATAGATTCCGTGCTACATCAAATTAAGTAAACTACTGCGCAAAATTTTGAAGAGTTTGCAGAGGAAAAGTCGCATTGCGTAGACTTTGCGTATGGTTGATTTTAGCACATACAATCCTGCGGACGAAATATAGGTAATATATCGAAATTTTATTTAAGGCTTAGAGCAGAATGATAACTCTTTTCATTCTCGAGATACAGGGTGTTATATCCGACGGACAGATGCGGGAACTTCGCGTATTTCTGTCTATGAGGACCTGGCGGCTCTACGAAATACTTATCGTCCGATTTTAAATAAACTGATTGGTTTGTGGTTCCATATCTAAACAGTTCACCTATAAATTCAAATTGACCTGTACAGTAGCCAAATATTTCAATAGACTGCGAACATGTTGTCATCGGAGCATACTGTGAATTAAGAAAACAATTGAGATTATGGTTAACTCTTTGACAGTATTTTCTTGCGTATTATGTACTTATATCGTACATGAACTACGAAAAATTCAAGGGGATACACACTACATGACCTTTACCAAAAACAGAAATTAAAGGTACCGTTACAAAACCAATTACATTTGAAAATCTAATATTTGTCTTGTTTCAACTCTTTGTTTCCTGTAATGACATACTTAACACAAACGAATGAGAACAGCTTGCTTCAGGAACTGCATGCCACCTCACAACTTTACTTCCGCCAGTACCTCGCCACCTACTTTCCAAACTTCACAGGTTCGAGTCCCGGTTCCGGAACACAATTTTAATCTGCCAGGAAGATTCATATCAGCGCACACTCCGCTGCAGAGTGGAAGTTTCATTCTGGAAACATCATTTAGGCTGTGGCTAAGCCATGTCTCCACCATATCCTTTCTTCCAGGAGTGCTAATCTTGCATGGTTCGCAGGAGAGCTTCTGTGAAGTTTGGAAAGTAGGAGGCGAGGTACTGGCGGAAGTAATGTTGTGAGGCGGCATCGTGATTCATGTCGGGATAGCACAGTCGGCAGTGCGCTTGCCCATGAAAGGCAAAGGTCCCAGGTTCGAGTCCCGGTTCCGGCACACAATTTTAATCTGCAGGAAGTTTCAACCACAACAATGTCATTATTTGACAAAATGTCAGTATACTTGTGACCTCCATGGAAAAAGCACTTGTGCTGCTTATGCCTGCCGATGCTGGCGTTGGGCGAGTCTTGGGACTCCCTGCGTGCGCTCAGCCGGTTACTGGTGTCTTCGCTTCTGCCTGAGGCGGCAGCTGCCGTCGCGTCCTTGCCGAGGGCACGGCGCCGCCGCCGCCGCGGCTTTTTCCTTTTCCTGTTCCTTTTCCTGCTCATTTCCCGCAAGGTCGGCCGCACCTGCCGCGACCACTCCCATCGCCGGCAGCCTGTTACGTCACAGCCTGGGGCACCTCGCTGACAGCTTGTCCGGCGCCCGTAGTGTAAGAAAATTGCCTGTTGGAGGTCGTCTAATAATCTCAAAATTTAGAATGCGTAATAATATACTCTAGTAATAATAATTTCGTTATTGAATGTTGCACCAAATCACAACTAATGGGTCGCAACAACAATTTCGCAGTGAAAGTTAAAATTTTGAATAAAAAAAAGATATTAATTAGCTTGAAACAGTCGTTGTTGTAATTAATTAAGCTTGGCACTATCTGACTTAGCATTGACTACAGCCTCCAACTAGCACCTCTTACGATTCACGAACAGCACAACTTCACTAATAAATGTGTCAGAATTCATGTAGTGGTGATGGCGTGTTCCTGTTATAATTAAAACTGTAATAGCAGATAGACTCTGATTGCAATGATAATAGCTCAGTACAGTGAAACCCCGTGGTGCAATGAGCTTCACAAATACCACAGTCAAACTTCTCAATAATTTTGATATTATTGTTTAAAGAATTCAAGTTCCTTATAAAACTTTACGTGAACTACTTTTTTTATTTTTATATATATATATATATATATATATATATATATATATATATATATATATATATATATATATATATATATATATATATATATATATATATTTTTTTTTTTTTTTTTTTTTTTTTTTTTTTTTTTTTTTTTTTTTTTTTTTTTTTTTTTTGTAATTGGTTCCAGCGCCTGGGTAGCGCACGCGTGTAACTGGCTGAGCAGAGTTTAGCATTTAACGTATTTCATAAAAAATTTACTTCCGTCAAGTCTGGTTAATCAACTATAATACTTTGACTACTGTTAGCCTGGTTACTTTCTACATAAATGAAACCAACTTTACGTGCAAACTCTCTTGCACTCTTTTGCACTTTAATTACTAGTCTCTGTGGTTGTAACACGTTTAGCAATTCTTTAACTCGTCTAGCAATTTCTTTAAAACTGATCGTAATTACTTTGAAAAATGATTGATCTTGTTGGTCAATGTACAGGCTTGCATAATCAACATAATCTAATAATGGTGATAATGGGGTGACTACAACTACTTACAAAATTAAGACTGGTTTCAAAATAAGTCATGTATAATTGAACCAAAATTCAGATTGGGTTGACACTACATTTACATGCATACAAAATAATATGTTACAAAAGTACTCATCTGCTTTCGTCGTCTTCGTCGTGAAGTCCAAACAAGACAGATATGTTTACAATAGTTACTCTTACTACAACAACGATCACACTCGGTGACAATAGACTTGATACCAAACGATTACTTTTCTTGCACACATGAAAAAACATTACTCTGATCACTTTCGAGTATAAATAAACTTATTTCGCACTTCCTTCAATACATTAAACAGTACGCCTCTCAGGCGTATTGCAATTGCATTAAACTCGCGCCACACTGCGCCTACCGTGCCTCTGCACCATCAACAAAACATTTATGTGTTTACTATAGCGAGTCCGCTCCGCGACTGCTTCAGCAGCGCGACACTCACAGCTACTACTTCTGTACCAAAGACTGTCTTTAAACAGGTTCAACATTTTCTCTGGCGCATTGCCAACTTACAACATAACAATGTCCGTGCATTCATGCGGGTTTACACATACAGTACATGTTTACACTAAATGATTCAATATTGAAAATGACGTTACATAAGAAATATATCTAGCATACAAGAAATGAAAAATACATGAACTAAACAAATTTAAGACAATATATACATTACGTTAAATCAAACTAAGATACAGCGACAGGTGTACTCTTACAGTAGTACAGGGGAAAGCGCTGCACAATTTATTGCGGTGACCTCACCGTTGCAAATTATACACCAAACAAACGAGAACCTCGAACAGTTTCTGTTAAACCTCATTTGCGCAGCCTTCATTCGCTGTTCGTTGAACAACGTTGTTCCCGACTGATGGATTAGCCGCTAGGCGCCGGGTGACAGCCGTTGTTTCGCAAGGCCTCGTGGTTCAGCGGGTGGTTATGGTTAAAAAGTTACAACAGATTTTGTTCGAAGGGTGCTACGTCGAATCGTTTTAGAGGAGGCCGGGCGCCGTGGCTCAACGCGCCCGGTCGGAGGACTGAACGCCCTCTGTAATAAAAAAGCTGAGCCAAAAACGCACCGAACAACCACGAACAAATATGATCAGCGACCGCAATGAACGGAACAACCCGTGAAAAAAAGGGAGGAATGAGCTTGTCAGAAAATACTCATCATAGGGAGCGATGTTGTTATATTAATATAAAGAGAAATGCCAAGATTACAATTTTTATTTTTTATTCATCACGACCGGTTACAATACACGAGTGTGTCCTTTTCTGGTCTGCTACAATTGTAAATCGACTGCTTGTTAAAGCACTCCACTTATTATTTTTAATATCAATGTAAATACAAATATATAATCCCTGAGACGGATTTACGTCTCGAATATGTCAGAGACATTAATGATAAATCTGAAGTATTGAATTAAAATTTGTGATACGACCGGAATCGGACCCGAATCTCCATGCTTACTAGGCAGACGTCTTACCGCTAAACCACCGCATCACTAGCGATTAAGGCGCCTCGGAATAGTCTAAGCACGATTTCCTTCACGTCACAAACTTTAATTCAGCTTCTATGTTCCATACAACATTGCCACTACTGCAAATTTTAGGCTGAGCATCTCCAGAAATGTGCTCAGCCAGGAATTGCACTACGGTGGTTCTTCTTGTATATCACTTTTAGGGCCGGTTTGTTAATGTCTCGTTAAGTTCCGGTTAAGATTTTAACTGGTCGTTAGCGGATAAATGCGTTTGTCAATGTTTCGTTAAAAGACCTCAAATTGGCCGTTAAGTTAACGAGTAGAATTCTGCTCGTTACACGGCTATCAGTTAAGTGAGAATATGTATGAAAATAGAAAGATTCCAAAGCTCTAAAATACCGCAATATATTCACGTGATAAGACGGATTTATTCGACAAAAGAACAGAAGCACTACATGTATGAAAAAATATTGTGAAATGCAGCTTCATTGAAAATTTTTATCATATTTCTCGCCCCATCCATGTCTGTAGCTAGCAGATGAGTTTGATATATTGCAGATACGCAACATAACCTTAAAATTATTGTTGCGATATCAAAATCAAACTTATGGGTAACGACTAAATTAGTTCTGTGAGAATCGGTATGATGAAAATGGTTGGAATAAGAGATTTGGTTCACAATGAAGACGATGTCAATATTTTAGACGATCTAGAGGTCATTGCTCCTATTATGCAACCTAGACGTGTTTATGTTCGCCCAAATCATTTCGAATGCTGAGATGATGCAGAATTTGTTACGCTATTTCGTCTTGGAAACGCTACATGAAAAACTCCACGACCATCTCAACAGTCCAACAGATAGTTACGTATTTTGTAAGTTATCTGTCATAATAGAAAACAGAATACATTATTTATACCTACAAGCTTATGAATTCAATATTTGGTTAAACTGTACCACGCTTCTCGCCGGGCTGCAGTGGTTATGTTGGCACCAAAGGTAACGACGGCAACTCAGACGACCAATAAATGTTTTCTCAACAACTTCAATTAAAACGAAAATTATTTTTTCTGAACGGATTAGGGTATATACCAGAACCTGTCAACCATAGAGCAGGTACAGCATTAATTTTGCTGCGAGTGAAACGAGCAGCAATGACAGTTACTCTGTAGCTCGTGAAAAATATTAACACATTTCTACACTTCATTGTTTATCTGTTGGCAGCATATGCACTGGAGCCCGGCGAGAAGCGTCGTAAAATTTTACCCAGTATTTACTTATGCTTGTTGCGCCTAGTGTGAGGCCTAAAATGTGATTCCTTCCTCCGATCTACAGGAACAGTATACTTTTGTCTATGTGCAAGGTTGCGCTAAGATATTACGCACTTGGAATGTTATCGTACTAAGTCCTAAGCATATTTACTGTCCTACATTTTCCATGGAAAGCACTGAATTCATTTGCCATACGCGATCATGTCGCTTTTTTCTTCTCCTTCCATGTCGTAGCGTCCGTTTTTTTACATTCCAATGTAGCCTAATATTTCTCTATTGAGGACACAACACACTCGCACTAACTTCTTATAAAATTCGAGCTTCTTTCACGTTTGTTTTCCATAACGCCAATTAACAACCATCTGCTAACCTCTTCCCTGATAGTTAAACAAGGGAAACAGCTGTTTATTCAGACGGCACTTTCATTTGTTTCTATTGCCAACCTAGTCGAAATATATCGTACCTTCTCGTTTTCTCTAGGTTAGCAATGAAAAACGCAGTGCACTTAACGAACACATTTAACTGTACCTTAAAGGCATCTTACTAACGAGAAGATTAACGAGAGATGGACGAGCCGGCCCTTACTGTTTTTATTGTGACTATCCACAAGCACAAGATTTTATATTTGACTATCCATCAGAACATCTTCAAAACAATATGTGGAGCGCTTTAACAAGCAGTTAAATTCCAATTGTAGCAGATCAAAAACTGACACCCTCATGTCTTGAAACCGGTCGTGATGAATAAAAAATAAAAATTGCAATCTTGGCATTTCTCTTAATAATATTAGTGTAATATTACCTACTATCTTGAGACGAGTATTATGCGATACTATCAAGTGATGGTCGGCGTGTTTTACACGTGGCTGTGCCCCAGGAACAGTAGTGCGGTATCTTGTGCCATACGAATGAAATCAAGTATCACTTTTATACTCTCAATTCCAGAGCATACTCGGGTTCGCATGAATAAAGCGAGTCAGAGAATATACGTCAACAGAGTATGCTCTCAGCGTGATTAAAAGGGTGAGAAAAGTTGCTCACAACGGAGAACATTCTCGGATTTGGTATGAATAGAACTAGATAAGTGTCTTCCGAATAGAGAAAATTCTCCGTTTTCTGAAGTGAGCTTTGTAACATACTTCAAGCTGAATAGCTTCTATTAAGTTTACGGTTTTAGAAGGAAAACTAAGAAGTTAATGCAAATAAAAACATTTTGCTGACGAGTAGCTTCCTTCATAAAACTCGTAAGTGTGTCACTTCAAGCATTTTATATAGTTACTTATCATGTCAGATGAGTCTTTTCATTACCGACATAGAAATGAAACACGAGTGGATTCAGCTGCGTGTTTTACCTGTTTGGAGTGCATGTTTACAGTTGTAAACGGCTACATAGTAAAAAATATGTATTTTTTAAATAGGGTCTATTAATAACGCCTTGTGACGTTAATTCCAAATACAGTACATCTCAGGACTCCACAGTCTGTATCACAAAATAAATGTTGTTGTAGTACCGGGTACTGAAGTCTTTTTCTATTACTCTTGTTCATTCTACCTACACCTGACAGCATATTTAAGATGCGTTTTCTGCGTTCGTAATCGTAACTTCTGTAATGTTAGAAGTAAAAGTAATTGCTGATTAATTACGTACGTACCAGTCTGTTTCTTGTAACATAAACGCATGTCCTACCGCTTACGACGGTGTCATAGTGAACAAAAAATATCTCGTCTTAGAAAGCTTTGACAGCGTTCCACGATGAAACTGAAGATGATGTGATGCATTCTTAAAATTTCGTTCGCAAACTGTGCTAACCACACTTCAATAACAAAAAAGTTTCTATATAAGGAACTCATTGTTCAATGAGGCGATCTATAATTGTTTAATAATGATTTTGCAGCCAAGATCGCATTTTCCATTTATTATGTTACCGGTTTCGGCGTGCTCGACACCATCTTCAGACCTGTCGTATTTTACATAACTTCACAACATTTTTTACATACTAAAAGAGTACATCCAGCTTGAGGCGTCACCAAACATAAAATTTCTAGTCACAAATAAAATATATACATCCATCTTCCAATGGTTCTGAAGCGAGGTACTTCATACCGAGGTACTCCAAAGCGAGGTAATTTGAAGTACCTCGCTTCAGAACCATTGGAAGATGGATGTATGTATTTTATTTGTGACTAGAAATTTTATGTTTGGTGACGCCTCAACCTGGATGTACTCTTTTAGTATGTAAAAAGTGTTGTGAAGTTATGTAAAATACGACAGGTCTGAAGATGGCGTCGAGCACGCCGAAACCGGTAACATAATAAATGAAAAATGCGATATTGGCTGCAAAATCATTATTAAAAAAGTTTCTCGCATGACGAAAATTTTGTAACATCGTCAGGATACATTTTCCTAAGAAGTACATATTTAGTCGTAATAATATAACGAACTAATATGTAAACATGGTACAGTTCTTCCTGAACACGTAGATGCATACTCCGTATTTGTACATTGAATAATTTGCCTGATTGGGCTAGTTTTAAAGAAATACACGATTGAAGAGATGTTCTGTGCCGGTCATGACACACACAGAACTTACTCAAGAAGGAGGGGGGCTAGCGAGAATTAACTTCCTACTCAGAGCATATACTTTTTATTCATACGAGATTCAGAATTTACTCTTTTGCTCTTTCTTATTCATACGGCTCTTGGTGGATGGTGAGTAACCATACGGAACTGCACTCGGCTTTCAGCAGTCGGGCAATCCAAGTCTTTTGCGTAACGCTGTTGGCAAGCTGGCTGCACTCAGCCCTTGTGAGGCCAGCTGAGGAGCTACTTGACTGCGAGCGGAGGGTGGCATGGCGGCCGGTCGGTATCTTGTGAATTTTGCTTGTTTGTAAATCTATCGGACCAAACTACGCGGTCATCAGTCCGTAGCTTACAAACTACAGGGGGCCCAGAAAAGGAAATTTCAGAATTAAATATCTCGAACACAAAGATCGATAGAGGGATGCAGTAAACGGTATGTTTATTGTGAAAGCTGTAAGAAGTTTATACAGCAGTTTGAAATAATAGTTACAAAATCTGCTAACAGATGGTGCGGTAATCGCCATACGTAATGCCTAGAATAAATAGTGATCCGAAGCCCAGAGCGATCAGTTCCACTACTGAAATGTGAAAGGAGGTTAGCGTACCGAAGGAAGAGATTAAAACAATGTACTCCATTGAACAACGTTTTTCTGGTGCTAGAGTTCCACAGGTTAGAAGAGTCCTACGGCAACAAGGCAAAGTTTTCAAGCACGATTTAATGTTCCGAAAGGACCCGATGCGAAAACAATTCCTACGCTCTTCACAAAATTTCAACGAATAGGTAGAGTAACTGATGATCTAGTGGGGCATGTTGGCCGGAAGCAAACCGCAGTTACGCCTGAAAATATCGCCACAGTTTCTGGAATTATTCAGCGAAATCCTATGTCATCCGAGACTCGTTTGAAGCGTTCCAGCATACAGAAAATACTGAGAAAGAGCCTACACATGTTTCCATTCAAAATTCAAACTCACCAGGCCGTACCCGTACGAGCTGTGCAACAGAGGGTTGCCTTTGCTAATCAGATTCTCACAATGATTGATAGTGAAGGATTTGATGTTGGCTGCATCTGGTTTACAGATGAAGCACACTTCCATCTGAATGGATATGTGAATACGCAGAACTGGCGATTTTGGGGTTCCGAAAAGCCATATTGGTGTGAAGCGAAACCCCTGTATTCTCCTAAAGTTAGTGTGTGGGCTGCAGTATGCAGCAGAGGCATTATTGGCCCTTTTTTCATTCGCGCCATGCTGGACGAGCTTGAATCGGCGATCTCTGTGGCATGTAAATCCATTTCGGTTGAGACACTACGAAATGTGATGGCGAATTTCATTCTTCGTTTGCGCCACCTCCTGTAGTGCCAATGGTGAACATTTTGGAAACCTGGTGATGTGATTGTTTACAAAGAGTGTTTTCATACGATTATTTTACTTATGTATGCTGATATGAGCTGTACAGCGTACAGCGCCATCTGTTAGCAGCTTTTGTAACTATTATTTCAAACTGCTGTATAAACTACTTACACCTTTCACAATAAACATACCGTTTACTGCATTCCTCTATCGATCTTTGTTTTCGAGATATTTAATTTTGAAATCAGGGTGCCCTTTTCTGTGGACCCTGTACTTAAACCAAGTTAAACTAACCTAAGGACAACACACACACACACACACACACACACACACACACACACATATATATATATATGTGTGTGTGTGTGTGTGTGTGTGTGTTGTCCTTAGGTTAGTTTAACTTGGTTTAAGTACAGGGTCCACAGAAAAGGGCACCCTGATTTCAAAATTAAATATCTCGAAAACAAAGATCGATAGAGGAATGCAGTAAACGGTATGTTTATTGTGAAAGGTGTAAGTAGTTTATACAGCAGTTTGAAATCCTCCATATATATATATATATATATATATATATATATATATATATATATATGTGTGTGTGTGTGTGTGTGTGTGTGTGTGTGTGTGTGTGTGTGTGTGTGTGCGTGCGCCCAGGGAGGATTCGAACCTCCGACGGCTAGCAACCGCGCGCTCCGCTGCGAAGCGCCTTAGACCGCTCGGCTACTCCACCGCGGCTTGTGAATTTTTCGAGGCCTCTCGGACGAAGTTTTACAGTTTGGGTAGAGGAAAAGTACACCGCATCCGCATCCGCCTCCCTTCCAGAAACCGCGCCGACTGGTGGTGGTGGTGGTTGTGGTGAGTGGTTGGCCACCGTGCGGCGCGGCCTTGGGTACCGCGCCAGCGCGCATTAGCTTTAATGGGATACGCGATCACCTGTCTGCCGTTTCTCAAACAAGTTCTGCCGCTGGAATCTAGTCCTGCCCGCTCTTTTCCGTCTTATTTTCTCCCTCCTTCCTTTTTTAGCGAGGCGATATTTGCCCTTCTTCGCCATCTGAGAGAGCAATTCTTCCTTTCACGTAACTAGAACTGACATTTGCACAGAACGTGCCACTTTTATTACTACAGCTGCGTTTCTGAATATGACCTCACCATTACAGTTGCGTAATTTTGTTAGTTGAGTACACACCGAACTGCTACCACTTGTGTAACTGGTACATCAAGTCATTCAAAGAAATATACTGTGGGAGCATTCAATGAACCTAGTTTTTATATAAAAATCCCTTGTCAAGATGACTGTCCGCAATAAAGTACGAAACTTGTCGACGGTTCTTAATGAAATTTTGCGCACGTGTGATTTGGCCCAGCTTAATATATAGGATAGCTTTTATCTCCAGTAATAATATCAGTATTTTTATTATAAGTGAAATAGGGTTATCCAGGGTGGTTAAGCATTCAACAGATGGCGCCATTTTCACTCTCTACAATTCGTACACCTCAAAGTTTTGTACACCAAAACTAGCCTTAAGGATGCCGCTATCCAGAAATGAATGAAAATCTGCACTGTTAACCATTGGATCTCTCTTACGTTTTACACAAAAGAAAAGCGAACTAATGACTGACACTGTACGGTACATAACTAGAACTGACATTTGCAAAGAATGTGCCACGTTTATTAGTACGGCTGTGTGTTGTAAATTACCTACCCCCACGGACGACACGGAATTTCCTCTCGGTTTGAAGGTCAAATCTACAAAATTTCATCAAGGGCGGCATAAAACCTCAGATTTTGTCGAAGTCTGTAAAGTACCCTCCGCCGCGCACCGAACGTAATTTTATGTAGACAGTGACCGTCCTTTTGATTTGACGGCCACGTGTGCAAAATTTCATCAAAATCGGAACAAAACTCATTTTGAGGAATCAGCTGATTTTTGCATTTCACCTGAACGACTTATTCAACTTTCTGCACTCGTTCACTTAAGTATGAGGTAAATTATTTGTTTTGCTCCACAAATATCGAAATATCACAATGTTTAACCTTATCTTCAAGAATTCCATGATTTACCCTCTCAAAAGCCTCTCAGAGATAAAAAAAATGCAGCATGTCACGATCGGTTATCTAGACCATTTTAATATGCCGCGGTGGAGTAACCGAGCGGTCTAAAGCACCTCGCTGCGGAGCGCGCGGTTGCTCGCCGTGGAGGTTCCAGTCCTCCCTGGGGCATGGATGTGTGTGTTGTCCTTATGTTAGTTTACCTAGGTTTAAGTAGTTTGTAAGCTACGGACTGATGACCACGCAGTTTGGTCCGACAGATTTACGAACGTTTGAACATTTTCTTTTGAATAGACTTGTTGGCAACCAAACTGACATTTTGTTAGTACTTTATTTTTACAAATATGGAAACTTACTCTTGAATATATTTACTTTCTAAAGTACTTTGGAGAAAGCTGTCAGAAGTGACGTTGGGTGGTAGTTGTTGACATTGGATGTATCTCCTTTTTTATGCCATGGTTTAACAATAGCTTCAGACAGCTATTTCATATGTTGGCATTTATTTTTGGTTACAAATGCAACCAGCAGCTTTTATGGATTTTTTAAAAATTCCATAACTAGTTTTCAAGCCATTTCAGACTCATCCTCAGTGTATACGTTACATTACAGGAACATTTATTATCTTCTGCCACGTGTATATTCACGCTGTCATGGTGGTGTTGGAAAAATTACTGTACTTTAGTAATTGGGAACAGAATAAAACGAAATTAAACGTTAGGTATTTCTATTTGATGTACTTACTGTGTTTTTATTGTAGGTATAAGCATAACCATGTTGTGTCTTGGGCACTGACTATTTTTACACATGACAACATGTTGTTACACTTAGCGTCACAATTTCCACAATATATAAACATTGGATGTGGTGCGAAGAGGATGGTTATGTTAGATACCAAACTTCACCAATAAATATTCCTTGGTTTGAGACATTATGTATGCATAAAAAGTATATAAGTGACTATATTTTACACATCTTATTGAATTTTGCTAGAATGTAGTTGCATTAGTAATGAACAAGTGACATACACTAACAAATATACAAAATTAAAGATAAAAGATGTTTCATATGTGGCTGAGAATCCTACTTATCTGTTGGGAACAAGCTTTTAGTACTTAGCTCGAAATGGCATTAAATCCTTAAGAAGCTTTTACTTTTGAGTGAGTTTATTATTATTTTAATTTCAAACGGAAATTGGGTGGAATTTCAATTGCGTCAGATTTCATAGGTATGGACTCTTCCATCAATAGCTTTGTCTCTTCTATTGAACATTTAGATGATATTTTCCCCACAACATTTAAAAATGGATATTAAAAATATTTACAACTTATGATTTTCTGTTAGTAAACTTTTCATCCATTGTGATGGTAATACAGAACTGCCTGTGCTGCCGATTGTCCTGTTTTCGTTCAATTATATTCCAAATTGTTTTTCATTATCAGGGGTTCTAATCTCAGACGTAATAACTCTGAAGAGTACACAGGAAAGAAGGGGGCCCATTTTTCAGGAGAAGTATTTGAAGTGTATACAATCTAGAAGGGGCTCATCGACATCTTAGAAATTTTGCAGGAGAAATATTTGAAGTGAATACGTCTAGAAGGGGCTCATCGACATCTTAGAAATTGTTCAGGAGAAGCATTTAAACATTTAATTCCATGTAGAACCAGTGTTTTAAGAACTATTAATGTTGCTTTGTGTAACATGTCTTAGTAATTTTATTTTTTTCACTGTTGGTGTGAATAATGCAATGAGCCCATCTTTTCTCTGGCTTTTCCTGTATAGAATTTTTTCTTTTGTCATTTTCTGCGCAAGGAACTCCTTTTCTTGATGTCGACGCTTTATTTACCAAAGAAAGGCAAATGATCAGTGTTCCAAAATATTCGTGTTTTTAATTTAAACATGGAGCTCGGTAAGTAGATTGGTGAACGCAATGGGTCAGGTTGTATTGGAAATAGTAACAAGGCAAAAATTGATTATTCACTTAACACCATGCATTTAATCTACTGGTCTTCTATGACGTAGCGAAGTTATAACACACTCGCAAAAACAACTAACCGGACAGTCGCTTTAATTCCGGTGCTATAAAGTCATTGAAACTTTCCTCGCCTGTCACTGGTAACATTAAAGTGGCACGCCATTGGCTACGGGGAATGTGGTGCGCTGCCAACCTTACCTGTGATCTCAACTTTAGCCCCTGGACAGATCAATTTACACACAATACTAGAGTGGCACTACCGCATACAGTAGCACTGGTATTCAAAAATGTTCAAATGTTTGTAAAGCTTATGGGACTTAACTGCGGGGTCGTCAGTCCCTAAACTTACTAACTACTTATGAACTTGATTATACTAAAGACCGAGGGAGGATTCGAACCTCCGACGCGGGACGCCGCGCGATCCGCAACGTGGCTTTCCAGACCGCTCGGCTACTCCCGCGCGGCAGCACTGGTATCACCGTTACTTTAAAGAACGCGTAAACAACTATTTGTGTCCAAACAAAACGGCCGTAAGAAATTGCGATAAACTTATATAATTATAAAAATTATTTACTTACTGCGTCGTCATAGTATGCTTATGTTGATCACAAAATACATTCGCTTCACGCTTGGCGTTCGCTGCCAACTTCAGTACAGCCTACTACGCCACCGCTGCCGTGAGTGGACTACATGTAATCGTGTAAAAAAGAGAACAAACAGCTTCAAAAAGGAGGACAAACAAGTCACATGTGCGCAACATGAAACAAATAAATCCAACCGCCAAGTGACGTTAATTTGAATCCGTAACTAAAATACGCAACGGAAAATTTAAGTAATCGATATTGCACTCGCTTATTGATCGATCTATGATGAAACTTGACGATCTTGCTGTCGTGCGCTGTCATGCGGAATGATGGAGCGCTGTGCGAAGGTGGTGTTCCTTTCCACGGAACAGCAGCCCACCATTCAGCACCATAATGCACGACACCACGACGCTGCTGGCATATGGAACCTCTTCTCGCCGCTACCAGTGGCACATCCTGGAAGAGCTACGAGTGACTTTGGACAGACCAAAAATATTAGCCCTGGCTAATGAGAACTCGCTAGCTGTCAGCCAATGAGTTGCTGCGTGTTTCTTAACCGGAGATAAGGGCGCTACGCGCCCTCAACTTTCACTTAGAGTGATCTATAGTGTAGCCTTAAGAAGGTTAGGTATGGGTTAAACAAGAAGGTTTTTTTTTCTTTTAGTACGTGAGGGTGCGTAGCGCCCGAATCTGCGGTTAAGACACACACAGCATCTCATTGGCTGACAGCTAGCGAGTTCTCATTGGCCGGAGCAAAAAGTTTTGGTCTGTCCTTAGTCACTCGTGGAAGAGCCACTGTACTCAACCAACTTGACGCTCTGAGATCTCTTTGCAAAACGACACAGTTCGTAATAATCGATGGTAAGGCATCGACTAAAACAGAGGTGATATCGGGCGTTCCAGAGGGTAGTGTTATTGGTCCTCTGCTGTCCCTTATTTACATAAACGATTTAGGGGAAAATCTAAGTAGCTCTCTTGTTTGCAGATGACACCGTCTTTTACCGTCTAGTGAAATCATCTGAAGATCTAAACCAACTGTAGAACGCTCTGAATAAGTTATCATCATGATGCAAAAATTGGCAATTGAGTCTAAACAATGAGAAGTGTGAAGTCGTCCACATGAGTACGAAAAGAAATCCGTTAAACTTTGTTTACAAGATAAATCAATCAAAAGTGAAGGCCGTAAACTCCACAAAATACCTAGGAATTACTATTACATCAGACTTAAACTGGAAAGAAATCGTAGATAATTTTGTGGGAAAGACGAACCAGAGACTGCGTTTTATTGGCAGAACCCTTAAAAGATGCAACCGAACTACAAAAGAAACTGCATACACTACACTTCTCCGTCCATTTTTGGAGTATTGCTGCCCAGTGTGGGATTCTTATCAGGTGGGTTTGATGGAGGATATCGAAAGAGTCCAAAGAAGGGCAGCTCGTTTCGTATTGTCACGATACAGGGGAGACAGCGTTACGCATATGATACAGGATTTGGAATGAGAATCATTACAACAACGGCGCTTATCGCTGCAGCGTGGGCTACTTACTAAACTGCAATCGCCAAAATTCTCCTCCGAATGCGAAAATATGTTGTTGACTCCCAATTACATACGTAGAAGAAGATCATCAGAATAAAATACGAGAAATCAGAGCTCCAACGGAGAGATTCAGGTGTTCTTTCTGCTGTATCTGTGGTTGTTTAGGGATCGGTAGGAGTGGTTAGGTGAGAGGGTGCCACCGCACATGGATGAAAATCATTGAGCAGTTTATTACAGATACTTGAGTTGACATGAAGCTGGCTGAGTGAACTGGATACAATGTTATTGGCAGCAGCTGAGGCGCATCCAAGCGCGAGTACAACTATCATGGATAGCGGCTAATATTTTCCTCCGGCCAAACCAGATGATAGGCTGTGGCGGTATCCGGACTGTGCACACTTGACGGTAGATGGCCCTTCGCTCCCGGCCCCAAACTGACGTTCTCCTTTGCGGCTCGCCCAGGTCCGCCGACGCCCACTCCTCCTACTCGCCGACGTCTGCGCATGTGCGGTACGGCGCCTCCAGCGCCGCGCCCGGGAAGTCGACGTTCTGACCTGGCCACATCTCTGGTGCGCGGCGTCGATATAAGTATCGACACAGCACTTTCTTCCCGCGCGCTATTCGAGAATGAAATGGGAGATAAAATAGTATAACGGTGGTTCGATAAACCCTCTGCCAGGCACATAAATGTGATTTACAGAGAATCCCATGTAGATGTAGAAACTGAAAGAACCACTGTGAGAAATCAGATAGAAACAAGACAGATGACGTAATCTGCATGGTTCAGCAATGGACTCAAAGAGAAACTTTTCAATGGCTCCACATACTTCTGTAATGCTGGGTTCTCGTATTATGCAGTGAGAGTAGATATGTTCCAGTGACTTACATTACTGGGCGTATCAGGAGATATGGCTTCAGAACTTTATTATTAAAGTAATCTATCTCAGAAAGTGGCCAACATACTAAAACCTTTTAAAGTAGAAGCTGCTAATACGTTACATCATAAATTACGAAATAACTTAAACCAAGAGACTGATAGATATGACAAAGCCGGGGTTTATAAGATACAGTGTAGTAGTTGCAATGCCAACTACATTGGCCAGACCGGTAGATCGTTTAAAGTTAGGTACAAGGAACATATGGACGCCTTCCGACTTAATCATTTTGACAAGTCCGCTCTAGCTACGCATATCCGCGAAACTGGCCACCCATTAAAGCGGATTGAAGATGACCTTAAGATTTTGCATAGACAGGATAAGGGAAGAAAGTTAGATCTGCTAGAACAGCTGGAGATTATAATACATTACGCTAAAAGCGACGTTTCATTAAATGAACAAGTTCAAGGTAATACATACAGCCTTTTTAAAAACTTTGTGAACCCATTACAACAAACGTCGTTTATTTTAAATTTCAAACTCTGTCTTACTGTGCAAATGATTTCGCGATACCTGAATGTGCCCACTACCTTGTGAATGATCTTTGGAATTTAGAGGTCTTTGTTTTCATGTGCATACGTGCGCCCCAGTCGTGTTGTTGACTCCGTGCATTTCGGTAGTGTTACGCGCCGCCAGTGCTGGGGTCTGGTTTGAATCTTGACGAAGCACAGTATGCTGAGGACATTTCTGCGGAGACACGGTTACAAGGGAAGTAACCACGTTTTCTTTTATTACGTTTTAGATTTTTATTGTCTCGGGTTTTAAGATTCTTGTATAGTTTATCTGATGATGAGGGCTTGACCCTTGAAACGCGTCATACTTTAGTGTTTTTTTACACGATCTCTGTGGTTGAGCCTACGTGACAAAATAAGTGAATGGGTGAGTTTTAAAAGGGTACCTAAGTCAATTTTTTGACATTTTGAGATAATTGCATTTTCGATATCTATGGGTGTTTACATACGTTTGAGTGTCAAAACGTGCCTCAAACAAGCATTCATTATTCGATCTACAAGCAGTTGCTTTTACTGAGTGAGTGTTGAAAGGTACCTAAGTCACTGACTCTCGCCCCTTTCAACACGCAACTGTTGCTAACACTACAAATTATTTCCTGCACGTGAATATCTTTGCCTGTCTTATTTGTTTGTTGTTTTGCGTATATTCTGTTCATTGTTGAATAGTGGAGATAAAGTTATTGTAGTACTAGTAACGTGTGGTATTTATTACAAAATGAATGAATGTAGCAGTTCTTTCCGTTACGTGGACGCTCCTACAATCCATGTGATCAAAAGTTCAGCGTAATGAAACATCCCATTAGGAAATGTGACCGTATCTACACTCCACGTGAAGTTTGTGAGCTTATAGCTAATGCTGAGAAAAAACACCCAGGGACAATTACTCCGGTCGAAACACACGTGATCATTGGGTGTTCTACCTGGTGGCCTACTTATTATAAGAAGTCTACACAGTCTCTTGAAAGCAGACACTTTCCAAGAAATGGAAAGGTGCAGTTTAATATTTCGACATATCACTATTTTGAGTACTCGCATGAGCACAAAGGTGTCATAAAAACTAGTGAGTACATAAGATCAGCTGGTTTTTCAAAGCCTGAATACCTTTATCCTCAAGAAAACTAACGAAGTATATTTACCTTCTCAAGAACCTTACCCAGAAGGAAAAATATCAATAAAAAAAAAGCAAAATTGAGGCCCTGAAAAAAAATTATGCCGTATATTGTAGAAGAACATAGAAGCTTTTACGATCGACTATCACAGCGGCCGGTAGCTGATAATGAATAAATTTCAGAAAAACATGTCTCTGTAATGTAATAATATTCTTTGACTATTAAAGAATTGTGTTTGTATTATGAGCTATCAGATAATACTCTTTTTTAAAAAATTAAATCCTGCATTATTTCTAGTAAAAGAATTATTTGAATTTTATAAATTGTCAAAAGGGACCTAAGTCAGCAAAGTAAATTTTTTTTTTTTTTGTTTTTTTTTTTTTTTTTTTTTTTTTTGGGTGTCCAATTACGTATATTGGGTCAACAGTATACCTAATTGTAGATCTATATCTATAGTATAATATGTAATTTTATCAGTGCACTATTTTATAGCACAAAAGAGAAAGTTTTTTTGTTTTGTTTTGTTTTTTGTTTTTCTCGAAACTATGAAAAAGTGACTTAGGTACCTATTAACAATCAGCCATTCAAGTATACAACCGCGAGCTCACATCAATTATGGATGTAATGAAGGCTTCAGAAGTATTATTACCGGCCGAGTGCACCAACCTCGGTCAAAAGTTAATCGCGGTCAAATCGGCATTTAACCGTGGTCAACTCAAGTTTCTGGTGCACCGACACCGATCAAAGTTAAACGAGGGAGTTGATCGCGGTTAAATTTGATCGTGACTGACGCCCGGTTTTGTCGAGATGACCAGGGTTATACGAGTGTGTAGTATCAAGATGGCGGCGCGTTTTGAAGTTTTAGACAGAATTGACAAAGATTTATTTTACCTCGATCATTTAAATCGGGATCAAAACCGGAACGTAGTGATTGTGGAAAGGGGGACTCTTTTGAAGATTACAGTGACAAAAAGTTCGAAGAAAGATTTTGTTTGTCCAAAGAAAGTGTGGTGGTTGTTAAACCAAATCAATGACATATTAGAATTTCCTACCGATAGAAATAACCCTATTTCGCCTATGAACAGACTGTTGATTACGTTAAGAGCATTTGCAACTGGTGCATTTAACATACTTATTGGTGACAACTGTAACATATATTGCCAGGAATAGCAGTTCGCCGCGCCATAATTAATGAATATTTCCGGTAAGGTAACTATCAAATTCAGAAAAAGTTTTGAATGAAAAATGACGAGATGTTCCGTAACTATAATCGTAAAGCTTTCGTGTTATTAAAACATGTTATCTGTATATTTCTGTTACCAGGTGAACATGCGGTGCATGGGAAAATGCGCTGTGAACAACAATGGCATTTGTGTTGATTTGTTCGAAACAATAAATCATAATTTATGTAATCACATACATCTGTCTTAGGGTGTTTTTTTAATAATCATTTCTCTTTGCAATATGACTGGATTCGGTAAAATTTTACGACGCTTCTCGCTGGGCTCCAGTGCTTATGTTGGCAACAGATGAATAATGAAGTGTAGAATTGCGTTAATATTTTTCACAAGCTACAGAGTAAATGTTATTACTGCTTGTTTCACTCGCAGCAAAATTAATGCTGTACCTGCTCTATCGTTGAAAGGTTCTTGTATGTACCCTTGTCCGTTCAGAAGAAAATAATTTTCGTTTTAATTGAAGTTGTCACGAAAAAATATTTATTGGTCATCTTAGTTGCCGTCATTACCATTGGTGCCAACATAACCACTGCAGCCCGGCGAGAAGCGTCGTACAATTTTACGGTATTTACAATCTTGTACATACAAATCACGTGGTACTGTCGTCATTCATCAAAGATAGTCGAGAATACACATGTAGGTAAGCTCAACTAACACCTTTGCATCACTTGGGTGCCTTCCATTGCGCTACACGGACTTGATCACGATCAAATGTACGATTGGCTGACGACGGTTTGCTGACCGGTGATTAACGTTGGTGCACCGCAGAGACGTTTTAACCGCGGTTAACTTTTGACCGTGTTCTCGGAACCCTTGATTATCGTGCTTTTTGACCGACGTTGGTGCACTCGGCCATACGACTTGTTGTGGATGCGGTGTCGTGTGCATGTGAGATGTCCCTGTGCTGTGGCGTTGCAGGGCTGTGGGCGGTGGTGAACACGTCGGGCTCCTGCTGCCGCGGCCGGCTGGACGCGCAGGGCCCCGCGCAATGGGAGCAGCTGCTGCGGCTCAACGTGGTGGGCGCCCTCAGGACCGCCAGGGCCTTCCTGCCGCTGCTCAGGCACGCCAAGGGTCAGTCTGCCTTCTGTTCATCTGCACTCTGCAATACAACACCTGACACCTGACGGCAAGTCGCTCAACAGCTATGCCCCTACACGGTCACTGTATGCAGTTTACTCCTGGCCTGGAATCTGGTGATAATAAAAATCCCAAACACTTCAATGTCTTACAAAATGTGCTGGGTGTGGTGTCGCACAAGTCTGAAGTGCGCGCCACCTACTTTCGCCGCGCGCCGCCGTGCACGCACGGCGCGGCGTTCTTACGACGTCAGCCACGAGCGCCCTCTGCTACAACTCCGCTCGTGGCCACCACTGAACGACATCGTTCACTTGGGACTGAGATAGGAACCAGCTAACACTTCGGAATCAGATAGGCACCAGTGAAGACTTGGCTACGGATAGGCACTAGGGCCGCGATGCAGTAGCTGAGCGGTCTAAAGCGTCTCGTTGCGGAAAGCGCGGTTGCTCGCCGTGGAGGTTCGAGTCCTCCCTGGGGCATGGGTGTGTGTGTGTGTGTGTGTGTGTGTGTGTGTGTGTGTGTGTGTGTGTGTGTGCCCGCGCGCGCGCGCGTTGTCCTTAGGTTAGTTTACCTAGGTTTAAGTAGTGTGTAAGCTACGGACTGATGACCACGCAGTTTGGTCCGATAGATTTACAAACATTTGAACATTTGATAGGCACTAGGAATCATCAGTAGGCAGGCCTCTATCGAATCTATGTATCAGCATTCTACAGTACTGAGCTATGTAAAAGTTAAATATTACTAAGTCTCTATGAAATAAATATCTCGTTCTAATGTACTCTAGTGTTTCTAGTTTCTGCTGTCCCTCTGGGCTGGTCACCTCCTACCTGCACACGCGTGCATCCTTTATTCCTGAGTCGGTCTCTTTCTACTCGGCCACCGACACCTACGACGGAAACGAGACACGAAAGCGGCGACGAGGCTGGGACACAAAACTGGTACTGACCTCAATGCGAGCATGACATCTACGAACAAGCTTATGACGCACCCTGACAAATGTACCGGGTGTGATCCTAAGCATATCACAAGGAGCAGCAATTCTAGCAAATAATTCCATCTCCGTACCCACCGGGAAGTAAGAAAGGAAGCTTAGAGTTGAACGTCTCGTCGACAGCGTCGTCATTAGACACGGAGCTTACGCTCGGAGTTTTTGGGTAAGGATAGGGAAGGAAATCGGTCTTGCCGTTTGAAAGAAACTTTTGTGTCTCGTTTCCGCCGAATGATCTGGGTGTCGGTGGCAGAGTAGAAAGACACAGACCCAGGAATTAAGGATGCACGCTTGTGCAGGTACGGAGGTGACCAGCCAGTGGGACAGCAGAAACTAAAAACACTAGACTAAATTGAAACAAGAGATATATTTCGTGGAGTCTTGCTAATACTTAACTTTTACATAGTTCTTGACTGCAGAATGCTGATACATAGTTAAGATAGAGGCCTGCCTACTGATGATTCCTAGTGCCTATCCGATAGCCAAGTCTTAACTGGTGCCTATCTGATTCCGAAGTGTTAGCTGGTTCCTATCTCAGTCCCAAGTGGCCGAAGTAGCAGTGGTGGCCACGAGCGGAGTTGCAGCAGAGGGCGCTCGTGGCTGACGTCGTAAGAACGCCGCGCCGTGCGTGCATGGTGGCGCGCGGCGAAAGTACGTGGCGCGCACTTCGTACTTGTGCAACGCCACAGAAACCATCCCGGCATTTGCCTGGAGTGATTTAGGATAATCACGGAAACCCTAAATCTGGATGGCTGGAGGTGGATTTGAACCACCATCCTCCCGAATGCCAGTCCAGTGGGTTACCTCTGCGCCACCTCGCTGGATCTCGTGATCAAGTTACTTTGCACATCGCCGTAGAAAATAATCAATGCGATTCGGGCCAGGTGATCTCGTAAGCCACGGAATAGCACCGCCCTTTCCAATTCAGCGACGAGGAAATACGACATTGAAATGGTTGCGAACATCCATCGTATGTACTGCTCTTCTCTGAATAGCACAGACAAGCAAACCTACCTTTGTGTTAGTTGGCGATTTCTATGAAACTCAGTACGCTTGTACAGTAGTAGAAAATAATGGACGCTTAGTTTTTTTTTTTTATATCGGCAATGATGCAGCTGTAAAGGTAAAAACTGCCTTTTCAAGGTGAAATTACACATTTGATTTCGGGCGGTTATCTCCGAATCCGTGAAAGATGTAAAAGTACCATATTCACAGATTATATGACTTCTAATGCGAATGGGCAAAGTTGAAAATGTGCACCCAGCCGGAAGTCGAACCCGAGTCTCCAGCTTTCTACGCAGTTGCGCTGACCCTTACACCACTGGGGACACAGTGATCACCGCACCTGCAAGGACTACCTAAGCACGCCTCCCGTCAGACACAAATTCCCAGCTTTACCCTGCCCACAGTACTCAGACTCGTAGTCACTGTGTACTAATTCCCGTAAGAGTAAGGTCTCCAAACTTGCCCACAACTCCCCATTACTGAAAAGATCATTGCCTATCACTGGCATATACAAGGTGAGTCACTTAACATCACCGCTGGATACACGAGTATTTCGTAAACCACATCAAATACTGACGAACCGATTCCACACACTGAACGTGAGGAGAGGGGCTAGTGTAATTGGTTAATACAAACCATAAAAAAATGCACGGAAGTAAGTTTTTCAACACAAACCTACGTTTTCTAAGTGGAACCCCGTTAGTTTTGTTAGCACATCTGAACATATAAACAAATATGTAATCATTGCCGTTTGTTGCATTGTTAAATGTTAATTACATCCGGAGATAATGTAACCTAAAGTTGACGCTTGAGTACCACTTCTCTGCTGTTCGATCGTCTGTATCGGACAGCACCGAATTAAGTACGGATCCAAAGGGAACGGTGATCTACCTTAGGTACAGAAGAGACTAGAACAGCACATTACGTCCACATGCTAACACATTTATTGGTCTCTTTCACTGACGCACATGTACATTACCAAGAGGGATGAAGTACACGTACACACGTGGTTTCCGTTTTCAATTACGGAATGGAATAGAGTGTGTCCCGACGTGTCTGTCCAATAGATGTTCAATGTGGTGGCCATCATTTGCTACACACAATTGCAATCTATGGCGTAATGAATGTCGTACACGCTGCAGTACAACTGGTGTAATGTCGCCGCAGGCTGCCACAATACGTTGTTTCATATCCTCTGAGATTGTAGGCACATCACGGTACACATTCTCCTTTAACGCACCCCACAGAAAGAAGTTCAGAGTTATAAGATCAGGAGAACGGGCTCGCCAATTTATGCGTCCTCCACGTCCTATGAAACATCCTGTCAAGGATCAACCTAGTGTTAATTGCGGAATGTACAAGTGCAGCATCATACTGATACCACATACGTCGACGCGTTTCCAGTGGGACATTTTAGAGCAACGTTGGCTGATCATTCTGTAGAATCGCGATGTATGTTGCAGCTGTTTGGGCCCGTGTTTGTTACAACTCGCAACTGAACGTCGGAGGTTTCAAGCGTCAACTTTAGGTTAAAATATTTCCGGATGTAATTAACATTTTACAATGCAACAAACGGTACTGATTATGTATTTGTTTATATCTTAAGATGTGCTAACAAAACTAACGGGTTTCCATTTAAAAAAAACATAGGTTTGTGTTAAAAAACATACTTCCGTGAATTTTTTTATGGTTTGTATAACCAATTACACTAGCCCCTCTCCTCACGTTCGGTCTGTGGAATCGGGTCGTCAGTATTTGATGTGGTTTACGAAATATATCCAGCGGTAATGTTAGCTGACTCACCCTGTATATGGGCAAGTTTGGAGTCCTTACTCTTACGGGAATTAGTACATAGTAACTACGAGTTTGAGTACTGTGGGCAGGGCGAAGCTGGGAATTTGTATCTGACGGGAGGCGTGCTTAGGTAGTCCTTGCAGGTGCGGTGATCACTATGTCCCCAGTGGTGTAGGGGACAGCGCAACTGCCTAGAAAGCAGGACACCCTAGTTCGAATCCCGGCTGGGTACACAACTCAGCTTTGCCCATTCGCAGTTGAAGTCATGTATTCTGTGAATATGAAAACAATAACAACTGCAGGATCAGAAGTGACGTCTGTTCTTTCGGAATAGACACCACATGTATATACTTCAATAAACAGTCACATCACCACATGTGGCCACATCACTACATGTGGCCTGTATATATTAGCAACAACGTCCTTACTAGCAATGTTTAAATATTTGAAACTAATAAAACTATACTTACATCAAATTACATGACATTCGATGTTTCTTTTATATGTTGCTGATGTCTTCAGTCCTGTGACTGGTTTGATGCAGCTATTAAAACCAGTAGCCGTGAATTTCTTGGTTTGTTCATGCCACACTCTCAACATGAACAATCGTTGTTGAGAGTATGGCATGAACAAACTAAGAAATTTACGGCTACTGGTTTTAATAGCTACCCAATACAAATGTGCTCTTAAGAATAATCGCACAACGGGAGCCTCAAGATGGTGTAATGTAGCACCGAAACCGGTCGCGCAGAATTTAATAAAGATTTTGAATACAGCTGCTGGTATTTTCAACCATCTATGTGAGAGAAATTAGGGCTCGCACGGAGGCATATATAGGGTGTTTCATTAAGTGTGTTTGCCTCTGTAACTTATAAAATAATAGGTGACGGGAAATTTTAATGCGGTAGGTCAACACAAAGAATGTTACACTTTCTGCGGAGCTATGAATATAGTTTATTGTATCATTTTCCAAAGAGTTACAGCACAAAGATTTAATTTTTTAAATGGAACAATAGTTTTTTCTATCGTTCATTGGATTCGTTGAAACCAGCTGCGTCCAAATCAATTTAAACTACATTCCTATCACTGTTAGTTTGGGAGCTACATCCCTACATAGTTCCGATGGCGGAGGCTGCGATAGCGTAGCTGACTGGCCAAGTGGCTATCCCCTGGGGCACGGCCCACTGTCTCATGACCATTAGCCAGTCAGCTACGCTGTCGTAGCCTCCGCCCCCTAAACTTTGAAGGGTTGTAGATCCCAAACTAACAGTGATAGGAATGTAGTTTAAATTGATTTGGCCCCAGCTGGTTTCAACGAATCCAATGCAGGATAGAAAAAAACTATTGTTCCATTTAAAAAATTATATCTTTGTGGTGTAACTCTTTGGAAAATTATGCAATAAACTATGTTCATAGCTCCGCAGAAAGTGTAACATTTCTTGTGTTGACCTACCGCATTAAAATTTCCCGTCACCTATTATTATTTATATATACATTGGCGTCTGTTCCGAAAGCACAGACGTCACTTCTGATGCTGCAGTTGTTATTATTTAATATTCATAGAATATATGACATCAACTGCGATTGGGCAAAGCTGAAAATGTGTACCCAGCCGGGATTCGAACCCGGGTCTCCTGGTTTCTAGGCAGTTACGCTGACCCCTACACCACTGGGGACACAGTGATCACCGCACCTGCAAGGACTACCTAAGCACGCCTCCCGTCAGATACAAATTCTCAGCTTCGCCCTGCACACAGTACTCAAACTCGTAGTTATGAAACTAATTCCCGTAAGAGTAATGGCTTCACCGCTCCTCCCCACTAACGATAGGATCATTGCCCGTCACCGGCATATATATATATATATATATATATATATATATATATATATATATATATATATATATATAGCGTCCGTTCCGAAAGAACAGACGTCACTTCTGATCCTGCAGTTGTTATTATTTAATATTCATAGAATATATGACATCAAGTGCGATTGGGCAAAGCTGAAAATGTGTACCCAGCCGGATTCGAACCCGTGCGATGCTGGGAATTTGTGTCTGACGTGAGACATGCCTAGATAGTCCTTGCAGGTGCGGTGATCACTGTGTCTCCAGTGGTGTAGGGGTCAGCGCAACTGCCTAGAAAGCAGGAGACCCGGGTTCGAATCCCGGCTGGGTACACATTTTCAGCCTTGCCCAATCGCAGTTGATATCATATATTCTATGAATATTATTTTATAAGTTACAGAGGCACACACACTTTGTGAAACAACCTGTAGGCATTCTTTTTTTTTTTTTTTCTATCTGGGAGTGGAGTAGGAAGGGAAATGCCTAGTAGTGTTACAGTGTATCATCCACCCCGCACCTTACGGTGGATTGAGGAGTATGTGTGTAGATGTGGACGTGGCTTGTGTGTGTCGGCAGGTCGGCTGGTGACGGTGGGCGCGAGCCCCCCCGGCGCCGGGTTGGCGGCGACGACGGCGGCGCGGTACGCGGTGGAGGGTGCTTGCGCCGCGCTGCGCCGCGAGCTAGCGCCCCTGGGCGTCGCCGTCGTCACGCTGAGGCCCGAGCCGCGCGCGCCGGGTCTGCCCGCCGAGATGCTGTTCGCCGCGCCCAGGTGAGCGACAGCCCTGTAGTCCACGCGTCATTGCCACCACAATCGCCACGTCACTGCAGCGTCCAGTCTGGATTAAACGCCGGCCGCGGTGGCCGAGGGGACTGAGGCGCTTCAGTAACGGTCTGCACGGCCACTACGGTCGGGGATCGAATGAATATTTGTGCCGTCCTTAGGATTAGCTAGCTCATAAGTATATTGTAAGTTTAGGGACTGATGACCCCGTAGGTAAGTCCCATAAGCTATACCAACAACATTTCTCAACAAGCCTCTTCATCGCCTGATAAGAACACCAACACACATCCATTTGAATCTGCTTACTGTATTCTTCTCTTGCTCTCCCTCTGCGATGTTCACCACACATACTTCCCTCCAACGCTAAATTCACGATTTCTTGATGTCTAAGAATGTGTCCTATCAATCCAGCCCTTCTTTTATTGTCCATTTCATAATGATTGATCCCTGACTTCGAACTGATATTCTGGTCACTTCGCACGATGAACATTGATGTTTTATACCTCGCCGGAATCGTTGAAATGTTTACTTTTATTCCGGTGAGGTATAAAACATCCATGTTCGTCGTGAAATGTGGCCAGTATATGAATTCAAAGTCAGGGGTCAATCATTACGAAATGGACAGTAGTCGAGATATGCCAGAAATTCCTTTTCTTCCCAATTATTTTCAACACCTCATTAGTTACGCAATCCATCCACCTAATCTTGAGCATTCTACTGTAGCACCACATTTCAAAAGCCGCTATCCTCTTCCTGTCCGCACAGTTTATCGTCCATGTTTCACTCCCGTACAAGTCAAAAACCCACACAAATGCTTTCAGAAAGGACTTTCTTACACTTAAATTAATATTCAGCAAAATCAGAATCCTTGTTGGATCGCTCTGGCAATGAACTCAGTTTTCCTAGGCAAGATGTCAAATGTAAGTAGAAGTCATTGTCGAAAAGGCTGAAGTTTTTCATGCAAAAAGTGAAATTAATTTAAGTCCGTATTCCTTAACGATGTAAATTTAATGTTAGTGTTCATGAAATTAAGACTGCGGTGTGAAATTGTCTGTTTGGCGTAAACTTCTGAAAACACGTCTATAGTTGAGATGAAAAATAGTAATAATAATAACAGCGCCATGTATTGGTTCTATGGCGTAGTACTAAACTGTAAGTGTATGCTGAAGTATTAGCATGTTGCAGTGTTGCACTGGGAACAACGTAGTTATTCTGTATGCAATGCTCCCTATTTTCGAAAACTTGACGAATGTTGAAAGTTTGGTAATTTAATCAACAGAGCAGTTCATGTACGTATAAATAAGACCTCATGGTGGTGTCAGTATGCGATAAAATAAGTCTGGGTGATCGTTGAAGGAATGTCGTCAGCTGATCGTCTGTACAGAATTTTCCATTAAATATAGTAGTATTTCCAGGAAATTGTCTCGACGTGTTAGCAGCATCGGCCACTCTTTCACATAATACATGTCCTCGCGTCCTGCAATGATTACTTCGTAAAGCACGAAATTGATATCGACCTTCTGTATTCAGAACACTAAGTACAATTTTCTCTGCAAAAGAAGACGTCTGTATCTGTCTTAATGTAGTCCGCACCAAAAGTAAGTAATTTATAATTTTAATCTCACAATTATGAAATCAGAGAGGTTTCTGATGAGTTTGTTGCTCGCGTGACGAGGCGTTATGCATAGCAGTTTCATCTGGCACCGGGAGACCTGATTGGTTGTTGGTAGGAGACATGAAATGCTGCGTGTTTCTTAACCGGAGATTCGGGCGCAAAGCGCCCTCACATACTAAAAAAAACCTCTTGTTTAACCTATACCTAACCTTCTTAAGGCTACGCTACAGATAACTTTTTTTAAAGTGGAAGTTAGGTTAGATATTGGTTAAACAAGAAGTTCCTTTCTTTAAGTATGTGAGGGCGCGTAGCGCCCGAATCTTCAGTTAAGAAACACGCAGCATCTCATTGGGTAATGGCTCCTACCAACAACCAATCAGGTCTCCCGGTGCCAGTTGAAACTGCTATGCATAACGCCTCGTGCTCGCGTGTGTATATTATCTCTAGTGGCAGGCACAGAGCAGAAATATCTCTGGAGTGAGCATTCAAATGCGCAGAACAGTTTTCGTGTCCTGAACATTAAGGTGGAAATGTCACGTAATAATGGGAAAAATATATGAATCGCTGACTTTATCTTGGTCCTTTTTTGTTCGGTTAAGACAGACGACTATGTGTAAATGGCTCTTTTAGCGACGCTTCCTCAACTTCCTTGTTGCTTCTGTGACACATTTATTAAGATATTATTTCATGTTACGTGGTTGCTCTGCGAAATGGTGGGGGGGGGGGGGGGGGGGGGGCTTCTTTGCAGCCAATGCAGAACAAACCAATCGTAAGAGCAAATAAATTTGTGGAAAGAGTGCATTTGTCTTAATATCACGTGGTAATTCCAACTTAATGTTAAGAAGATGAACAGAACGCAATGATCATTCCATAGATATTTCTTCCATGCACAATTTAGTGGTTATACCCGTCGAAAGATGCACTTCTTTTCTCTCCATGACATTGGCAGAGCATATGGGATACAGTTAGGAATTAAAAAAATTTGTACCATACCCGGGTTAAATTTTACTTGCAGTTGCAGCGATTTAGTTTGCTATCGTTGGCAACTAACTATTCGCTTTAGGAGGATGATTAATTTACTGGCCATGACAGCATAAATTATTTATTTCATCATGAACGTAAATAATTATTCCGCTTATTCTACGTGACCGACTTTTTAAAAAGCATTCAACGGCTCTTGCCAACATCAGCACACAACGCCGCCGCCATAAGTAAAATTGTACCCCTTCTTGTAGTATACGAGAATGAAAAAGAAAAACGCAGCGACGCCATAATTAGTTCTTTGGTGTACTATGTAATTAACGTCGCCTCACGTTGTCCTTTCCTGTACTATGGCGTTCTGGAGGCATTCCTAAATAGAACACACTCAAAATGTAATGACTATACACCAAAATCATAAATTCGATTTTTCTTGCAAAGAATTGTTATATAAATTACAGTGTCTATAGACGCGAAGGAATGTCGTTCTGTTTTTAATTCAAATGTTCCCTGTCAAAAGAAGCAAAGATACATCGTTAAGCTGTGAATATACAAAGTGCAATCAGCAACTCGCTGTTCAATGTTAGTTTGTATTTGCAGAGATAAAATTGCGGCTCTTAATTCAAAATACTTCTGTCACTGAGGGAATACGCAATACACGGTCACCTATTGTTTCTTTGCAGCACTACGAAACCAACAGCACTTTAGTGATTCGTTGCTGTTCTATGGCATAATCATCGAAAAGAAATAAAAGATAAAAAAAATTCAAAAATTCAGCAGCGTCAACTATTAGTTCTTTGGTGCACTACGTAACGAACAGGACCTTTGTTTGTTCTCTACTGTATATCCAGTTTTCTATGCATTACTAAACAGAATGGACTCAAGATGTAATAAGTACGCACCGTAATCAGAAAGAAAATGAAACATGCGGAGAGAAGCATTTTTTCTTTCCATGGCAATGCAAGGCATACGGGATACAGCTAGTAAAAAAAATGATTTTTTTTTTTTTTTTTTGTCGTACCTGGGTTAAATTTTACTTGCAATGACAGCGGTTTAATATGTTAACGTTGGTATCTAAATATTCGCTTTAGGGGGATCATTAATTTACTCATCGGAACAACATTATTTATTTCATTATCAACACAAAGAATTATTCCCCTCATTGTACGTGACTGATTTTTCAAAAAGGATTCAACGGCCGTTGCCAACATCAATACACAATACCGCTGCCGTAAGGAAAATCGTAGCCCTTGTGTGAGTGTATTACACCTAAGTTACGTGAATAAAAAACGCAACATCGCCATCTATTAGTTATTTGGTATACTATGTTACGAACAGCGCCTCTATCGGATCTTTGTTATACTACGCTGCAATTCAAGCACAGCGTACACCAGAAACTACAAATTACGATATCTCTTCTTCGCCTGATCCGATTTTAATGAAATGAAGCTTACATGTTGCCCCAAGGTACTCTCAGTTGACCTATGAAACACCACAAAAGTTCGTATTGTATTCTTGGTGATTTGCTGAACTACAACATACTTATAAGCATAGTATACACATAAAACTTCAAATTACGATATCTTTCCTTCCTATGATCCGATTTTGATGAAATGTAGCCTATGTTACTCTCCAAACTATTCCACGAAGACTTTTAAACAAATGGTTAAATGATGATATCTTCATTTTCTCTGTTCCGATTTTAATTATTGAAGCCTTTATATAACCACACGATATGCTCAAGTTACGTGTGAAAACCTCGTGAAAATTCGTCCAATAGTTTTGGAGATAAACGTGTTCAAAGAGACTGACAGACATGACGGTTGTAGATGAATAATTTCAAATTACGATATTCTTTTATTCCGTGATCCGATTTTTTAGAAACGAAGTTTATAAGTCACCCCGAGTTACTCTCACGTTACCTGTGAAAACCCCATGCAAATTGGTGAAGTAGTTTTCGAGATAAGAGGTTTTTAATAGTTGAACAGACAGACATTGCGGTTCCTGAAAACACTTAAATTTACGATATCTTTTTTTCCCGTTATCAGATTTTGATAAAATTATGCCTATATGTTGATCCAAACTTTTCCCATTTTTCCTGTGAAAACCGCCTGAAGATTCGTCCAGTAGTTTTGAAGATTTAAGGAAACAGCGACAGGCCTACATTTACAGATTTATTATTAGTATAGATTACCTAATCTTATTCCTTCAGCATCACCTGATTTTCTTAAGACTTGACTCCATTACCCTTGTTTTGCTCTTGTTAATGTTCATCTTATACGCTCCCTTCAACACTTTTCCATTCTGTTCAACTGCTCCTCCAGGTCCTTTGCTGTCTCTGACAGAATTACAATGTCATCGGCAAAACGCTATGTCATTATTTCTTCTCCCTGAACTTTAATTTCTTCTCGAAATTTCTCATTGCTTTCCTTTGCTCAATGTACAAATTCAATAACATTCGAGAAAGGCTAAATCCTGTCTTACTCTCTTCCCAAACTCTGAATCCCTTTCATGCCCTTCAACTCTGATATCTGCTGTCTGATTTTTGTACAAGTTGTAAATAACCATACGCTACCTATATTTTACTCCTGCTTGCTTCAGAACTTGAAACAGTACATTCCAATGTACAATGTCAAAAGCCTTCTCCAAATCTACAAAAGCTAGCAATGTAGGCTGGCCTCTCCTTAATCTATCTTCTAAAATACGCCATAAAGTCAGTATTGCCTCACGTGCTCCTACATTGCTCCTTAATACAAACTGACGTCCCTCGAGGTCGGCTTCTACCACCTTTTCCATCCTTCTGTAAAATGATGCAACCATGATTAATTAATTTTCACATCTGTCTGCACCTGCTTTTTCTGGAATGGGAATTGTTACATATTTCTTATAGTCTGTCTCATACATCTTACGCACCGGTTGAAATAGTTTTGTCATGGCTGGCTCTCCCAGAGACTTCTGTAGCTCTGAGGGAATGTCGTCCATTCCGGGGGCTTGTTTCGACTTAGATCTTTCAGTGCTCTGTCAAATTCTTCTCTCAGTGCAGTATCTCCTATTTCATCTTCTTCTACTTCCTCTTCCCTTCCTACGATATTGTTTCTAAGTTCATTTCCTTTGTAGAGACCTTCTATATACTCTTTCCACCTTTCAGCTTTTCCTTTTTTGCGTATAGGAAATTAAATTTCATGAATCCCGCTCGCCCTTGCTGGCTCAAGGCACTATGCGCTTGCAAGCTTCACTTTGACAATAGGTTAGTAACTGTAGAAACCAATGCAACAGATTCAAATATTTTTTCTTACCAGTAAAAGTATTCAGTATTACGTTCTATGAAGTACGTCGCTGTATAGTGTTAATTACGCCCACTAATTTTTTTTCTAAGAAAATATTCATTTCGATTACAGAAGGTCGTAGAGCAACGTTGTGTGTTTAATAACCCGTGAAAAAAATGTTAGAAACGTGTAGTTTCTTTCATGACATGAAAACAGAAATAGTCAGTTGAAGAAACCAGGCCCGAAAACCGTTACTCTAGGTCGATCCCCTGAGCAACTCTAGTTAATTTTAAAGAAGCCCCCATTTTTCTCAAAAAAAAAAAAAAAAAAAAAAAAAAAAAAAAAAAAAAAAAAGTAGAAAAATGTTTTGTTTGTAAATCTAGCGGACCAAACTGCGTGGTCATCAGTCCGTAGCTTACAAACTACGTAAATCTAGGTAAACTAACCTAAGGACAACACACACACACCCTTGCCCCAGGGAGGACTCGAACCTCCAAGGCGAGCAACCGCGCGCTCCGCCGCGAGACGCTTTAGACCGCTCGGCTACTCCACCGCGGCTGTAGAAAAATACTGAATATTTTTAATTTGTGTGAACAAGTTCGTTTTTGACTTACTTCGTGCCATAATTACAGCAAATAATAAGTTTGGGGACGTGAATGTTGACGAGTTATAAGAAATCTAGTTTTTACAGATTTTGAAGTGTTTTTCTTTTCGAAATATCTCGAAACGTAACAGAGCAATCGCTTAAAAACCAATCGATAGATAATATTAAGGTCTGTAACTTTCTGTTTTAACATTTTCCCATCGTAGTTACCGTTTTTATTTACTTAATAAAAGACGTTTTTGGCAACTTTGTATGGTGTAAATCAGCGAGTAAACTGTGATTTTATTGTTCCACAGTGTGAAATGGTTGGTTGTTTTTTCTTTTTTTTTTTTTTTTTTTTTTTTTTTGTGGTTTTAGGGCGCACAACTTCTATGGTCATTAGCGCCCAGTGGTTGCTGCTCCGAACTACTCAAATACACTCCCGGACAATGAAGAACACCACCATGACTTCATCGACGCAGAAAAGGGAAATTGACACATTTATGACGTTTAAACAATACACAGTCACACAGAGAGATCCATACGCACGTTAGTACAGTCAGCAGAACGAGCGCAATGTCGACGCTAATACCGTGTACTTTGCAGAAATGCAAACTGCAGTTCTCCCATGGAGACGATCGTAGAGGTGCCGAATTTAGTCTTGCGGAATGGACTGTCCAGCAATTTCCACCTTGTGCCTGAGATGCGCCTGATTTCTTGTCTGTCGTGCAGACCGAGCAAGATGACGTTTCATCCGATCCCAAACATGCTCAGTGGCGGACAGATCTGGTTGATGAGGATATATCAAAATATCCTCTGCCATCAACTGAAGTTGCCTTTGTGATCTTATGGCGAACACATACCTGTGTAATTATTTTAAAGTAAGATGCGGGGACAAATGTGATACCCATTTTATGCTTCAGACATGGAATGAACTCCAAATATTTTTATTGCTTTTATTATCATGACTACGACATAAGAAAAACTGCCTGACAACTTTTATCACTTGAAAATGGCCTAACGCTGAAACCTCGTTGTGACAATTAACATAAAATTATTAATCAAATATCGGTCAATCCTTTAAAATCATCATCATTAGACACTGATTATGCCTTTCAGCGTTCTGTCTTGAGCATAGTACCTCTAATAAAATTCCTCCATGATCCCCTATTCAATTCTAACATTGATGCCTCTTCTGATGTTATGCCTTTTACTTCAAAATCTTTCTGCATCGAATCTAGGTACTTTCTTCTTGGTCTACCTCGACTCCTCTTACCCTCCGCTGCCGAGCTCATGAGTCTCTTAGGTAACCTTGCTTCTCCCATGCGTGTAACATGACCCCACTAGCTCAGTCTGTTCGCTCGAACTGCTTCATCTATGGTGTTCATTCCCAGTTTTTCTTTGATTTCCTCATTATGGACACCCTCCTGCCATTGTTCCCATGTATTAGTACCTGCAATCATTCTCGCCACTCTCATATCTGTAACCTCTACCTTATGAATAAGGTAACCTGTATCCATCCAACTTTCACTCCCATACAACAAAGTTGGTCGAAAGATAAAGCGGTGCACTGCTAACTTAGTCTTGGTACTTCCTCCTAGCAGAAGAGAGTAGATCTTAGCTGAGCACTCACTACATTATCTTTGTTACACCTTGATTAAAGTTCTTTCATTATTTGCCACCCTGTGAGAAAATACATCCCAGGTACTTGAAACTGTCTACTTGTTCTAACTTTGTACCACCTATATGGCACTCAACCTGTTTAAACCTCTTTCCCACAGACATTACTTTCGATTTGGAAATGCTGATCTTCATATCATAATCCTTGCACCTCTGATCGAGCTCTGAAATATTACTTTGCAAACTTTCAATCGAATCGGCCATTACAACTAAGTCATCCGCATATGCGAGACTGCTTATTTTGTTTTCACCTAATCTAATCCCGCCCTGCCAGTCTACTGTTTTCAACATATGATCCATGAATAGTATGAACAACAGTGGTGACAGGTTACAGCCTTGTCTTACCCCCGAAACTACCCTGAACCATGAGCTTAATTTGCCATCTACTCTAACTGCTGCCTGACAGTCTACGTAAAGCCCTTTAATTGCCTGCAGAAGTTTGCCTCCTATACCATAATCTCTTAGAACTGACAGTAGCTTCCTCCTAGGAACACGTTCATAAGCCTTTTCTAGATCTATGAAATCCTTTAAAAAATTAAAAACTTCGCATCAGCTAACTCTGTCCGTACCGTTTGGCCTCTGCCCACAGCCTGCCACGCCAGATCCGGCGAGACGGGGACGCCGTGGTGGACATGCAGCCGTCCGACTACCAGTACAAGGAGAGCGACTTCTCGGTGTTGACACCGCACGCCATGAGGATCCTCGAGGAGGCCATCAGCACGCCCAAGCCGCGGGACGTCTACCAGCTGAGCTCGCGCCGCAAGTTCCCCAGCCTCGACGAGCTGGTCGGTGTGATCAAGAAGAAGATCAGCAGCCACAAATACAAGCCACAGATCATGTAGCCCTCAAGTGCCAGAAGCCAAAGTTGGTGAACATCGTGGGAAAGGCCAAAGCGGCGCTCCACAGACAGTGGGGACGTAGTCATCACCCCCCATTTTGGTAGGCGTGTCGCTACAGTCCTCACCTAAAATCTGCCATACTGGGTGCCAATGAATGGATTAAAATGGCCCTATATTTTGCTTTCTGTAGAGCACAGTTCCAGCTGTGTAACCAGTTTGTAATCAGTTCATAGGAATACCAATCAAAAGAGATAAGCAATGGGGATAACTGCAAGTTGGAAGTATGGTTTGTCTGAAATGTTCAGGGTCTAACCACCCGAGGGTCTGACTTCGTGTTTCGGTTATTGAGGGTGTAAGTTACTTCACAAGGGTCCAACTGACTCAGGGTCTGATTTACTGAGAGTCATACTTATGTACAAAACGTCTCACCTACTGAGGGTCTGACTTACTTACCAAGGTTCTGACTTACTTACCAAGGTTCTGACTTTCTTACTGATTTCCAACTGACAGGGAGTCTGAATTACTGGTGGTTCAACTTACCTAGGTTTCAGGGTTCTACGAAGGGTCCATATTAACTTACCAAAGCTCCAATTGACTTACGAGTGTCGGAATTAGTCTGACTTATCGTAGGTTCAACTTCCAGAGAGTCTTACTTATTAAAGCTAGATTGATTGAGGATTTGAATTGCTGAGAGTCCAACTTAGTTACCAAGGATCTCAGTTATCAGGTTCCAACTTATTTACGAGAGGATGCGATTTTCATACTGAGTGTCCAACTTATTTACTGAGGGCCAACTTACTGAGGGTCCGACTTACTTACCGAGGGTCTAATTTACTGAAATATAATTTCCTGGCGTGTTCTGCTTGCTGGAGCAATTGCAGAGTTTTTTTAAATATATTCAAATATTTGTAAATTTAAGGGACCAAAATGCTGAGGTCATTGAACCCTGAACTTAAAAACTTCTTAAACTAACTTAAGATAAGGACACACACACACACACACACACACACACACTTGTGCATGAGGGAGGACTCTGATGCTAAGTTTTAAGGTTTTAAACCAAGTTCACATTTTAATTTATTGAAGTATCTAGTTTTGACAACTTAAATAGTCTTCTTCTAATTACAGTGTTTTCCTGTCTCAAGAATGAACTCCATAGCAGCAAAGAATCTTTCTTCATAATGAAAAATCGATACTTCAGGTCTCTGACGTTCATACACAACCTACGAAATTAGTCTAGTTTGAAGACGACGATTTTTATCCTGGAAACCAGTTACTACAATAAATAAAATTGTGTTTTTGGCTCAAAAACATTTAAAACAAGGTGTATACACTGAGTTAGTGAAATATTTTGTAAAATAGTTGTCTGAAACTATAGTCTGGTATACCGTGCGTTTCACAGTAAACTAAAAATTAAAAAATACTTGCTGAACTACCTTTTCCTGATGATATGCATGTTCAACACCTCTATTCCCTCCCCACTAATCATCTACCACAGTGGATGAGTAGTGCTTGCATTACTGCGTCACAAGCTCACAACATAGCCGGAAGGCGTTCAGTTCACTTACTGACGTCGAGAGGGGAAGTTGTGCTAAGATGCACCTATGGAATCGTCTCAAAGAGTATCAGTGTTGTCAGACTCTGACCACCGTGGCGAAAACTACATCACCCTGTCAGAGTTTCTTGAAGAGGAGTCGAACTGCAGGCTGTGGCAGAGAGACTTGGAGAGAAACTACATTATACTTTCAGGAGTGGTACTGGATTGCTGTACAGATTCCAAAATCAACACAATATCTCAGACGGGAATGTTCGGTGCCAGTTTCAGTTCATGTTTGCAAGTGTTTTCAGCTCTAAAAGAGGGGAACTTGGCTTTTGGACAGGTCCACAATGCAGAGGACATAGGCTTGCACTTCTTCATGCAAGCCTATGTCCTCTGCATTGTGGACCTGTCCAAAAGCCAAGTTCCCCTCTTTTAGAGCTGAAAACACTTGCAAACATGAACTGAAACTGGCACCGAACATTCCCGTCTGAGATATTGTGTTGATTTTGGAATCTGTACAGCAATCCAGTACCACTCCTGAAAGTATAATGTAGTTTCTCTCCAAGTCTCTCTGCCACAGCCTGCAGTTCGACTCCTCTTCAAGAAACTCTGACAGGGTGATGTAGTTTTCGCCACGGTGGTCAGAGTCTGACAACACTGATACTCTTTGAGACGATTCCATAGGTGCATCTTAGCACAACTTCCCCTCTCGACGTCAGTAAGTGAACTGAACGCCTTCCGGCTATGTTGTGAGCTTGTGACGCAGTAATGCAAGCACTACTCATCCACTGTGGTAGATGATTAGTGGGGAGGGAATATCGGTGTTGAACATTTTACAATAAATGACTTGCATCGCTAATGACCACATACAGTAAGGCAGCATTGTGAATTATGATTTAGGTTTTACTGTAACTCAGTTAAAGACAAAAAACTCATTAAATCACACTATGACAACATTTAAAAATTGAAGTCAGTGTATCCTAGGTACAGTGACGTACATTTTCTTTAAGGAATCTAAGAACACACTGGACTATTGATAGGGAGACCTTATTGGTAGTGGGATAATAGAATCATTTGAAACTTTTTTTCTGGGTTGAAAGTGTGCATGAATGAAAGCAAAATAAAGATAACCTGTAATCCATCCAATGACACTGTGTCAGAATGTTATCATTCAGTCAGTTCATTGCAGCTCAAAATTATAAGATGCTGCGAATCATCATTTTTAGAGATTTAACCTGAATGTGGAGAGCTGCTTTTGCGGACATGGGACTCATTAATATCTCATTTACTGTACCCTTGTATAGCATCGTACTCCATTGTGTTTGCATAATACTCATTTTTATCTTTGTAAATAGTGGATTGTGTATATTTTGGGATTTTATATCATTTGTTATCGTAAGAGTAACTTCTAAATACATAAACCTCACGTCACTAATATTCACAATTTAATATATAAACATATACAGTGGCCAATAAAATCATTAATGAACATGAGAGAACTAATAAATGATTAACATTACATTATTTTGTACTAAATTATATGTCAATTTAATATGCCATATATCATAAACATGTATAATAAAGTTTACTATTACATTATCTCTGTATATTACCCATATTACACTTGTTGAAATGAGCACCCTGTATTTAGTCACATGTTATGAAAACATAATTGTATATTTGTACTAACAACCACCACATTTTTAAAAAATATATATTTTCTTGTTAAATATTCAATGTTATTTATTCGATCCATTTTCTCTTTTGAAGGAAACATGAAATAGCTGCATTGTGGAGTAAATTAATATGTACTTACACCCACTTGGATGAGTATGGTAATCGAAAAGCAAATTTGGCTACATGAAATGAAAATAATAAAATTACACATACTAGGATCGCTAGAGAAAGTGCTAATGAATATCATGGATAATGCAAATGTCACACTGAAAATTTCGAACATCACATAAAAATCTCATACACTTGAGGTTAAAGGGATGGAGGAAAGATTAGGGAGACTGTAGAGCCGGCCGCGGGGACTGAGGCGCTTCAGTCACGGTCTGCACGGCCACTACGGTCGGGGGTTCGAATCCCCCCTCGGGCATGGATATTTGTGCAGTCCTTAGTTGTAGCTAGTTCATAAGTAGTTTGTAAGTTTAGGGACTGATGACCCCGTAGTTAAGTCCCATAGACTCTACAAACAAACATTTGAGACCGTAGATCCAGATTTCGAGATGAACAGATCGTGTCACAGTAGCTGTTCCAATGTGGACGAACCTCATCCTCTCAAACTCTCCCAATGGAACAAAGACTACCATCTATCTTCCAACTGTACTTACATGCCCGTTTCATTTCCTACTAGCTTATATGCCCGTGCTTCACAACGGTTGTTGAAGGAGGGCCTGTGTGTATCATGGATTTTTAGGGTTCCAGACCTCAGTCAGTCAAAACAGAATCCTAGCTGGATCGCTCTATCAATAAACTCAGTTGTGAAATGTCAGTAAAAGTCATTGTCTGAAACGATGTATCTTCATAAACTTTGACACAAAAACTGAAACGTGCCAAAATAATCAAAGAATGTCGTTAAGTATTTAATACACAAAGCGAAATCAGTAACACTGTGTTCAATGTTTGTTGGTATTCGTAGACATAAGACTGATTAATTCTGTCACAGACATTCGCTTCCTTGTTGTACTACCCCATACTTATTATGCAGCAGCGGTGTTTATTAGTTCTTTGGTGCACTACAGCGCCTCTATCGCTCGTTTGCTGCACTGCGCAATCCATTCTTCAAGCATAACCTACATCTAAAACAATTTTCCCGATATCGCTTTTATGAAACGAAGTTGCTCCATGCAAATCCGTGAAATAGTTATTTCTAATACATGAACAGACAGTTACCGAAAACACTTAAGATTCCAATGTATCTTTTTTACGTGATCTGATTTTGATGAAATCACGCCTATATGTTGTCCCAATCTTAGCTTAAATTTCCTGTCAAAACCGCATGAAAAGGTCTCAGTATTTTTTTAAATACGTTTGCGAAACTTGTAAGAAATAGACATATCTTCATGAATATGATGTAGTTTACATCATACATCAGTTATATTTGCCATTTAAAACATTTATTTCATGATCATTCATATCTCTGGACAATGGGCTGAGGCATGGAAAGCTGAAATATAATACGTATTTCCTTACTGAAGTAGAAATATCACGGAAAACAATTATTATTCTTGCGGTTGGCTCTCTTTCCGTCAATGCGCTATTGTCGCTCCAAGCATGAGACTTAAACTTCCATAGCAGTTGTACATATACGTTAGACTGCCATATCAGTATGTAAATATATGTATTAAACACGACGAGGATTGTATCCGTGTTATATTCATTGCGTTGAATCATATTTCGTAGAACATAGCAACCAAGGAAACGATTTTTCAGAAATATGGTAAATTTGAAAAGTCAAAGAGTAAGTAGTATTTTCTAAAGGTAATAATCCGATCGCTGCCCCAAACTTCACACGAACACTCACAACGGGTATCTATTAGTTCTTTGCTGCATTACGCCGTTCTTTCCAAGCATGAAATACATCTAAAACTTCAAAGACGATACCTACCCATACAAGACAACATCATCAGCGATCAGCTCACCATGCACATCAGACCATTTGAATCGGTGTTTGTTAAAAGGGCGTAACTCCAAATATCCTGATTTTATAGGAGAGACAAATAACCGTTTTGCACAAATACCTTGGATACTGAACCTCTGTGTGGTGTTGCACAAGTCCAAAGTGCGCGCCACCATGCACGCCGCCATGCACGCACGGCGCGGCGTTCTTACGACGTCAGCCACGAGCGCCTCTGTTACAACTCCGCTCGTGGCCACGACTGAACGACATCGTTCACTTGGGACTGAGATAGAAACCAGTCAACAGTTCGGAATCAGATAGGCACCAGTGAAGACTTGGCTATCGGACAGGCACTAGGCAGGCCTCTAGCTCAACACAGAATAGGGAGTATACAGAAGGGAAAGTTAGGAGCGGCGCCTTTGATGTGATGTTACCAAGCGTTGCGCTCGACGCCATATTGAAAAGCAGTAAACGCCGAACTATAGCCACTTAGTACTTTGGCTGGAAATGGGCTTTTTACGAACTGCAGTTAATCTCACCGACTTTTACGAAAGTAAACGGCTTTTCATTATGCTCTCCTCTATTTTGCGCCCTCTTCTTGCACCTAATTGTAATATAACGAAAAAAAGGCCTAAATGTACGGTGGAATCGATGATTGTTTTATTTGGTGCGTATCTCTAGAAAAATCCCAAATAACGCGGAGTTATGTTTGGGCAATTAGTTATAAACAAGAAAGTGACTTTACAACTGCCAGATTTTATTTGACACGAATAAATTCGCACAAAATATTGAGTCAGACTTAGCAGAACTACGTGATTACACAGAACTAATGACGTCTGGGCATAGCTTTAGGAGTATTAATTTACTGATCGGAGAAGGGCATATAGCGAAATCTGTCAACCACAGAGCAGGAACAGCATAAAGTAATTATTCCCCTTAATGTATTTGTTTGAGTATCGTATCCGAAGAGCATTCGTTGCCAACAATAGCATACTACGCCTCCAATGCCGTAAGTAAAATTTTACCTGCCTACTTAAGCACTATTCTTTGTCATTCATTTTATATTATTCCCTGCAACGTTAAACTTATAAAATGTAAATGTACTTCAACATTTCGATGCTGCTGAACTGCTGCAGCAACGGCGAGAGTTATCGTCAAGAGAAGAAGCAAGGCTACTTTTAATAACTACGCACACATTACTCTCATTCGAAACTGATAACATTTAACTTTCACTACACATCTGGCGACGTTCACTTACTGCTCAGCATCTTTTGGGAAGGTGAAGAAACTTATATCCTTATTTGTATTCGAATTATTGCGGCAATTAGGTGCTGAACACCATCGGCCGCCTTTTCTTTTATTGTTGCTCATAATAAAAACGGGACAGCTCCAACTACTGACACACAGTTCTTTCTTTTCACTGTACCAAATACTTGTTTACTTTTATGCGATTCAGGCAGTTAAAATACAGAATTAACAAACAAAGACGGCACTTTACCACTCCACTTAGTAGGGAGTGATCACACGTTTACTGCTTTTCAAGATGGCTGATTCCGAGCATGCGCACTAAATTTTGGACGACAGACTGCAGCGGGAGTTTCCTTTCTGTATACTCCCTATTCTGTGGCTCAACTATGTATCAGCCTTCTGCCGTACTGATCTATGTAAAAGTTAAGTATTGTATGAATTCTGTGCAATATATATATATCGTTCTAATTTACTCTAGTGTTTCTAGTTTCTGGCTGCTCCCCTCCGTACCTGCACCAGCGTGCTATCTTTTTTCCTGTGTCGGTCTCATTCCACTCTGCCACCGACACCTACGACGGAAACGAGACACAAAAGTGGCGACGACCTGTTATCAATGTGGCAAATCAGGACACGTACAACCAGTGTGTATGCAAAATAAAAATTGCAAGAACGGTGCCTTTCGGAACATTGCTTCGCAGAGTGCGAGAACAATTCATACTGTTAACGTTATACACGCTGTGAATTTGGACAGTGTTTCCCTGGATTATAAAATGCAAGGAAGTTCTTCTGTGTCTACTGCAAAACTATATAGTGAGCCACATCCCAAGCGCCGACGAGCGCGTAAAACTGTGCAACGGAAAACGGTTCGGGACAAGCAACATGACTATGTACAGTGCAATCCTGTAGTGAACCTAGTGCCTTCTGCAACTTCTCCTTGTAATAGTGCCCAGTACTGTGTAGATAGTGACAGTAGACTTGTTGTAGATACTCGAAGTAATTTTAGTGCAGTAGCCTCGCATTGCACGGACGCCGATCCGACGGTAGTGCCATCTAGTGACAATGTTGTTAATCCCCTGCGTGCCGAGTCTGCGCCGCTTACTTCACTACGCGGCCCGCGCATACGCAGCAAACAAGATGTATTAGACGTTGCCCACATTCGCGCACCTGTCGAGCGCCGCAAGCAAAAACTTTTTGTGACTCTTTACATATACAATAAGACTGTGAAATTTCAGCTCGACACTGGTTCCGCTGTTACATTAATTAATAAAGAAACTTATGAACTTCTGGGTTCGCGAAAATTGTCGCCGTGTCAACAAGTGCTAACAGCATATACAGGTCAAAATATTCCCGTGCTAGGAACGTGTAGCCTGCCCGCCTCTTTTCAAGGTGTAACAAAAACAGTTTCTTTTGTTGTTCTTCAGGCCAAATCGACACAGAATATTTTTGGACTAGATGCTTTTGACTTGTTTGGCTTATCAATTCAAAGAGATGTGCTTCAAATTTCGTCAGTAGTGCCTCAGGACAAAATTAATGCATTGTGTGAAAAATACAGTGACTTGTTTTCGCCGGAACTAGGGTGTGCAAAAGACTTCGTGGCACATGTAACTTTAAAAGAATCTGCAGTTCCAAAATTTCGTAAAGCTAGTTCAAAATGTTCAAATGTTTGTATAGTCTATGGGACTTAACTACGGGGTCATCAGTCCCTAAACTTACAAACTGCTTATGAACTACTTACGAACTGGGACGGCACAAATACCCATGCCCGAGGGGGGATTCGAACCCCCGACCGTAGTGGCCGTGCAGACCGTGACTGGAGCGCCTTAGTCCCCTCGGCCACCGCGGCCGGCCGTAAAGCTAGACCAGTGCCTATCGCAATTCGTGATAAAGTTGCAGACGAACTTAAACGTTGGCAAGATAGTGGGGTGATTACTCCTGTTTCTGCGAGTCAGTGGGCCTCGCCTTTAGTAATTATACCCAAGCCGTCAGGAAAACTTCGTCTCTGTGCGGACTTCAAATCAACAGTGAACAGTCAAACAATTGTCGACACTTATCCCCTGTCCAGACCTGACGAACTAATGGACAAATTAGGACAGTCTCGCTTCTTTTCCAAGATTGATTTAGCAGAGGCATATTTACAGATTCCGCTTGATGACGAGTGAAAAAAGTTTTTCGTCATTAATACTCACATGGGTCTTTTTCAATTTCAACGACTACCCTTTGGCAGTTCTTCCGCCCCCGCTATTTTTCAGCGTTTTTTGGAACAGCTGACAGTTTCTGTACCGTGTTGTTCGAACTATTTAGATGATATTGTGGTATCCGGACGTACAGTTGAGGAACATTTATCAAACCTGGAGTGCCTTTTCAAAGTTCTGACTGCAGCAGGTCTACGTTGTAATAAAGCAAAGTGTTTGTTTTTTCAGACTGAAATAGAGTACCTAGGCCATGTGATTAATGTGCAAGAAATCCATCCCTTACAGTCACATCTTAGAGCAATCAAAGACTTGCCTCCTCCTAAGAATGTGCACGAATTGCAAGCAGTAATGGGAAAACTTAACTATTATTTCAGGTTTATTCCCAATGCGTCTCAGATTGCAGCTCCACTGCATCGCTTACGTAGGAAAAATGTTCCTTTTGTTTGGTCCAAAGATTGCCAAGTTGCTTTTGACAAATTAAAGTCTGCACTACTCAGTGATGCATGTTTGATTCCCTTTGACCCACAAAAGCCTGTAGTGCTAGCAGTTGATGCCTCGTCGTATGGTCTGGGTGCAGTTTTGTCACATCGCATTGGATCTCACGATCGACCTATTGCCTTTGCATCCAAGCTACTGACGCCAACGCGACAGAATTACAGTCAGATAGAAAAGGAGGCCTTAGCAATCATTTACGGCGTCCCAAAGTTTCATCATTATCTCTATGGCAGAAAATTCTATTCGTTGACTGACCACAAGCCTCTCACGTCGTTGTTCTCACCCACAAAGCCAATTCCGCCAGGAACGCACAAAAGCTTCAGAGATGGTCCTTGATATTGTCTAATTATCAGTATGAGATTTTGTACCGACCTATCACTAAACACGCCAACGCGGACACACTTTCCCGACTTCCGGTTGGCCAGGATGTGTCGTTTGATTCTTCGGAAATGGCATGTTGTCAGATAGACTCCAGAGATGCTTCCGCTGTCGCAGATTTCCCTTTGAACTCTCGTCGGGTTGCACAGGAAACAGCTGCGGATGCAGACCTAAGTGTGGTAGCACGTTTTGTTCGCTTTGGTTGGCCTGCCAGAGCCAAAGACATTGAGCGGCCTCTGGTTCGACGTTATTTTGCACAACGTCATTCATTGTCTTTAAGTCAGGGTGTTCTGTTATTATATACCGACAACGACCAAACACGAGTGATTGTTCCTCGTTCCCTGCAACGGGAAGTGTTACGCCTCCTGCATCAAGGACATTGGGGTATTGTTAGGACAAAGCAACTGGCCAGACGTCATTGTACCTGGGTTGGTATGGACTCACAGATGGAGAGTATGACGTCACAGTGCACAGTTTGTGCGGAGCATCAGGCGGCTCCTCCGCAACGGTTCTCAGACTGGCCACGCCCCAAGGGACCATGGCAACGTTTACACATTGACTTTGCCGGACCTTTCTGGAATACGCGCTGGTTAATTGTTGTAGACGCTTTCAGCAAGTTTCCTTTCGTGATTGCCATGAACTCAACGACTGCGTCCAGTACAATCAGTGCCTTAACATCAGTGTTTTGCATCGAAGGTTTGCCTGAAACTATCGTCAGTGACAATTGACCTCAGTTTGTTAGTGCGGAATTTCAACAGTTTTGTCGTGTGAATGGCATTCAGCATATCACCACCGCACCTTTTGACCCTCAGTCCAATGGTGAAGCGGAACGTTTCGTTCGAACATTCACGTCTCACATGGAGAAGATGAAAGGTCAGCACTCCAGGCAGCAAGCTCTTCAAATTTTCCTGTCTACGTATCGGTGCATGCCACGTGACGGCCCGTCTCCTGCCGAGCTGCTACACGGCCACCGTCACCGCACTCTCCTTCACCTGCTGCAGCCTCCCACGCACCGAGTCGGTTCGTATGGCGCTACGCGTTTTCAGGTTTCTACGCCGGTGCTGTACAGGGTGTTTGCTGGCAACAAGACAACATGGTTGCCGGGCACCATTCAGCGCGTGCTCGGTCGCAATATGTATGTTGTACGTTCTTCCACAGTGTCGAAGCTGCGGCATCGCGCAAACCAATTGCGCTTGCACAGGCCGCGCGATCCTGTCTCCGGTCGTCCCCGGACTACGAGATCCCTATGGTCGTCGACGCAACTCCGACGCAGTCGTCGCCGCCGCAGATGACAGCGTCACCGAGAGGGACTCGGGGACCGTGCTGCCCCCCCCCCCCCCCCAGCTTGGGCCACGCACCTCAGAAGAAGATGACCTGCTCCCTCTGGGCGGGGGTGTGCGCCCGTCCCCAGGTTTCGGTGGGTTTCCTGGAGGATCGCAAGGCGGATGCCGGGGCGCGGACGGCGTCTCGATCCCAGCCTCAGCTACGACGCCCGTCCCACCAGTAACGCCCCCGCCCAGGCCCTCCTCCCAGTGCCGTCGCCGTGGCCCTCAGCCCTACGCCACGACGGCGCGGCGGTTTGGGGGGGGGGGGGGGGAGGGGTGTGGTGTCGCACAAGTCTGCGCGCCACCTACTTTCGCCGCGCGCCGCCATGCACGCACGGCGCGGCGTTCTTACGACGTCAGCCACGAGCGCCCTCTGTTACAACTCCGCTCGTGGCCACGACTGAACGACATCGTTCACTTGGGACTGAGATAGGAACCAGTCAACAGTTCGGAATCAGATAGGCACCAGTGAAGACTTGGCTATCGGACAGGCACTAGGCAGGCCTCTAGCTCAACTATGTATCAGCCTTCTGCCGTACTGATCTATGTAAAAGTTAAGTATTGTATGAATTCTGTGCAATATATATCTCGTTCTAATTTACTCTAGTGTTTCTAGTTTCTGGCTGCTCCCCTCTGTACCTGCACCAGCGTGCTATCTTTATTCCTGTGTCGGTCTCATTCCACTCGGCCACCGACACCTACGACGGAAACGAGACACAAAAGCGGCAACGAGGCTGGGACACAAAACTCTGTTTTTGATCTTAAAATTTTGTTTTGGCCTATAGTCTGTCGTAAAAACAGTTTTTAAACACTTTTTATTAATGTACGTATGAAAAAAAAACTTTAATTAGCTTTGGATTTACGCCCTTTTAATAATGGAGTTTAAGAAAATTTGTTTTCTTGGACAGTGACATAAACCACATTTTATTGCTAAAAATTTTATGAATAATAAGTAACATATTACAGAATGAGAACACTGACAATTATGGTTGATATAATTTGTAAATTACAATTTTATTATTCATAAGAATATAATCGTACATAGAACACACACTGTGTCAGTTTGAATATAGCGTCTGTCAAGATGTAATTTTAATTTCCCTGAGCTGAGAATGTTAATTGATTAATTCTTCATAAAACTTTTTGTATGTGTCTTCAATGTATGGTAGAATTTTCTTCATGTCCTTCACTTTTTCTTTCCTCAGTAGCAGTTTTCCTCCAGAATAGGCAACTATATCTGGGAGCTGAATCGTGATATGGGAATTGTGATGAGGAATGAACGTGTTGGCAATTAATCCATTAATGAAGTGTCTTGTAAGTACAGTCCCTGGATGGTGATTATCGTGCACATAATTGTAGAAGGTACTAATTCCAAAGTGTAGTCTCTTAGTAGGGTCCTTCTCATGAACGCTTTCAACAGATGCAAGATTTTTTCGGTAATATTTCGGCCACCAATCCTTGAAATTGTATATTATAGGGTTGGTGGTACCAACTGTGACCATTGTAAATTTAAGAGACGCATTACTTTAAATTATCAGTCCAGCACTTCAACCCTTTTAATATAGACGCTCAAATTAGATACAAGAATTTAAGCATTTGCAATGGGATTTTCAAAGCCCTGTTAACATAAAACGAGGTTTGTACGGCAGGGGAACGCAAATCGTCAAAAAAGTGGATTTTGGAAAAATGTGAGTTACGCCCTTTTAACAAATAGCTATTCATTTAAGGTGAGGCAAAAAGGTGAAAATACCACATACGCGATTTTTTTTTTTTTTTTTTTTTCATTTTAAAATATTTGGAGTTTTCTGAACTTCTTCCAAACGAATTCCATATGTTTTCTATTGTGTAAAAGTTAGTGTACTAAATAAATGGCTGTAGAGAGTTGGTGTGTCACCTCTGATGACACCGTCTGCTGTTTTTAGGCAGGGCTTCTTTGCGGAATTTGGCAGTGGGTTTTCCAACGTTGTAGGCCTTCATGTCTGTAACAAGTTAAAGTTTAGTGTTCACTACCTGTATTTCCTGATTCGTTGAGTTTGGTATGTGTTTGTTGTTAAGTAGCACAATTTAACAAATTTTGCTTTTTCCAGCAAGAATCTTTTTGACGGAAAAGAATCTTTTGAGAACTATGAAAGTAATGATATAGATGAAATAATTAACATTTACCTGCTCTCTAATATTTTCAAACGTAATATATTATACTAAATTTGCAAAGAAAGAAGACTCTAGTTGAATATAATTTCTCACATTTGCCACGTAAAATTTTATTGGAGTGTGACAATTGTGGTGCACAACGATCTTTTTCTAATTGTAATACTATTCCTCTCTGAGGTAATAGTGCAGGCTTGTGTTTCATTGGAAATGGTAATTTTGCAGGATCAGTGTTGTGTGGAATTGTGAACTACCTAAAACCACCAACCGAGTCTGAATTTTAATATCAATGGATGGGATCTTCTGCAGAGGATGTTGTGCAATAAACAATGAAAGCAATTCAAGAAGCTGTGTAAAATAATGGAAATTGTAGGTAATTAAATGCTTCTCTACATGGATTGTGACAGTGCAGATATAATAAATCTGTCAGTGGAGTTCTGACGGCTACCGGTGACGACACTTGCAAAGTTATTGACGTTGCTATTATCTCCCAACGTTTTAGATATAAGAGCAATACCGAGGTCGAAATTAATGAATGTTTTGAAGCAAATTTTCACAGAATGAGTGGAGCAGTGAAAGTAGAGGGAGTGAAATAATTTTTCCCAAGATAAGAGGAGTAGTATAATGTATGACATACTGTCTAGTTTAGGGAATAGTGATTCTAAGGGTTATAAGATTGTAGAGGAGGTGAAACCTTATGGCAATGTTATTCACATTAACTAAATAGGAATGCATTGAACATGTTTAGAAGAATGTGAGGACTTGCTTATTCAAACTGAAACAGGCATTAGGATCACAGAAGCTTGGTAAGAACCTCTGAGGAAGAATAATATTAACAGCTGAAGCATGATAAATTACAGATATATTTTAGTTACAGGATTAGGTGCCGGCCGCGGTGGCCGAGGGGACTAGGCGCTCCAGTCACGGTCTGCATGGCCACTACGGTCGGGGGTTCGAATCCCCCCTCGGGCATGGATATTTGTGCCGTCCTAGTTCGTAAGTAGTTTGTAACTTTAGGGACTGATGACCCCTTAGTTAAGTCCCATAGACTATACAAACATTTGAACATTTTGATTAGGCAAAATACAGGAAGTATTGAGCATATGAAAAGACCAGTATGGCTATTTTTTTTTTTTTTCATACTACATCAACGGATGGCCGCAGCGGAGCGGCCTAGCGCGTTGAGGCGCTATGCTGCGATGCGCGAGGCCGTTCCCCGTCGGGGGTTCGAATCCCCCCTCGGGCATGGATGTTTGTGTCGTCTTTAGTATAAGGTAGTTCATAAGTAGTTTGTAAGTTTAGGCACAGATGACCCCGCAGTCCCATGAGTTTTACAAATATTTGAACATTTTTGGATGTTTGGGGGTATTGGGAGAAAGAGTAAAAAGTGTTTTATGGTAAAGGTGCTTTCAAGGGAAAAGGCAAATTTAGTGCCTCTTATCAAACATTTCATACTACCTGGGACGAAAATTATAACGGATGGATGGTCTTCGTATCAAACATTAAAAAATGAAGGCTTCCACCACGAGTTTGTAAATCAGTGTCGAATTTGCATCATCAGACGACTCATCTGTGCACACACAGAACTTGGAACGACTCTGGAAAAGTGTGAAGAGCGATATGAAACGGGAGGGTCGGCCAGGTGAACGCGACGAGATGTACTTGTTTCGATATATTTACTTCCATAATTTACGTCTTGAAGGGAAAAAAATTTCCTTGCAATATACTGTAAGTGTTCCTCAGAGACATTTCTCGTGTTTAACCAGGATACGGCCAACAAGGACTCAGACCAGTAGAATACACAACAAAAGGACTGGAGCAAAGCTTCAGCGATGCCGAACAAACTACCGATTAAGAAAGGTATGTAAAGTATACATGCAATTAACACTTTTTTTTTTTACTTTTCTTTTTAGTAGGTAAGGGCGCGTAGCGGACAAATCTCCAGTTTAGGAAGCGGTAATTTACAAGAAAGCTTACACTCGAAGTAGATCGGCCTGAACGATATATCTCGAACGTACAACTGTAAATCCAGTGAGTGTTTCTGGAACTCTGAACCGGAGATTCGAGCGCTGCGCGCTCTCACGTAGTAATAATAATAATAATTCTTGGTTAACTTATACCTAACATTCTTAAGGCTATGCTACAGATAACTTTTTTTAAAGTGAAAGTTAGATTAGGTAAATGTAAAACGATAAGTTTCTTCCCCCCCCCCCCCCCCCCCCCCTCTAGCACGTGAGTGAGCGTGGCGTTCTAATCTCTGGTTCAGAAATGCACAATGGATTTACAATTATACATTCGATAGATATTTCAGGCCGAGCTACTTCGAGTGTAAGCTTTCTTGTAAATTACCCAGAAATCTGTTCTCTTGGGTTCCTGCCTAACCACATCCTTTAAAATCACGACATATTCGTAAAAATTATAACATTCTCCTGTTCGATACCTATCGTTTCGATAGTCAACCGCTTCGATATATATCGTTTGGAGGTCGAAGCCTCGCTAAAGCCGCGCTATAGAGGACATCTGCGAAATTACTCCTCTCCTCCACGACTCCACAATCGTTCGGCCTGTATACGCTGATGAACATGATAAACATAGGTAGCTTTCAATCTTAACATGATCGGTGCATCAGGCTGATACCAACTACGCCAGAAAAAAAAGTTGCCTTATACGGTGTGTCCTATTTAATCTGACAAATCGAAGTAGTCGAAAAAGACGAATCGAACCCGAAAATGTCACAGACACTGAATAAATATCTCCAATGGGAAGTTGTACCTGACGTAAAAGAAACCCATCCCAACTCCCCAACAGTGACCGGGGCTAGGGGGTGGAGGGGGGAGGGGCTTGAAGCAACTTTGAAATCTTAAATAGGAACCCCAATTTTTTTTATTACGTACTCGGATTCGTTGCCTAAAAATAGCTAGGATTTCCTCGACACACTATTTTCCACTTGTGGTAGATGGCGCTGTAATCGGATAAATACGACTTCTTATACATTTCGAAACATTACACTGAAATCTACTTTTTCACTAAGACAAGAGGAAAGGCAACCCTACATTTCTTGCTTTTTTAGATTTGGGGAAAGCTTTTGATAACGTCGATTGGAATACACTCTTTCAAATTCTGAAGTCAGCAGGGGTAAAATATAGGGAACGAAAGGTTATTCACAACTTGTACATTAACCGAACAGCTGTTATTAGAGTTGAATCGCATGAAAGGGCGCGGTGGTGGGGAAGGGACTAAGACCGAGTTGTAGTTTTTCTCCAATGTTATTCAATTTCTAGATTGATCAAGCTGTGAAGGAAAGTTTAAAGAGAAATTTGGAGAAGAAAATATACTACAGGGTGAAGAAATAAAAATATTGCGTTTTGCTAATGACATTGTAATTGTTAGACACACAGCAAAGGACCCGGAAGAGCAATTGAACGGAATGGACAGTGTGTTGAAAGCAGCTTACAAGATGAACATTAACAAGAGCAAAACATGGGTAATGGAATGCAGTCTTAGAAAATCAGCTGATGCCGAAGGATGTAGATTAGGTAACGAAGCAAAAAAGGTGGTAGATGAGTTTTGTTACTTGGGTACTAAAACAACATATGACGGTTGCAGTACAGAGGATGTAAGTGTGGCAATGGGAAGAAAAGCGTTTTTGAAAAAGAAAAATTTGCTAACATCGAATATTAATTTAAGTGTAAGGAAGTCCTTTCTGAAAGCATTTGTGTGGATTGTTGTCTAGTACGGGAGTGAAACGTGGACGATGAATAGTTTAGACTGGAGAGGATACAGACTTTTGAAATCTGGTGCTACAGAAGGATGCTGAAGATTAGGTGAGTAGATCGCATAAGTAATGAAGAGGTACAGAACAGTTCTGAGGAGAAAAGGAATTTTTGGTATACCTTGACTCAAAGAAGGAATAGATTGGTAGACGCGAAGGAATCGTATATTTAGCATCGGAGAGAAGTGTGTGGGGGGAAAAATCGCAGAGGGAGACCGAGAGACGCATATAGTAAGCAGATTCAAATGGATATAGGTTGCTGTTCTTATGAGAAGACGAAGAGGCTTGCACAGGATAGAGTAGGGTGGAGAGAGGGGTCGCGGCGGATTAGCCGTGCGTATTGGAGCGCCGTGCTGTGTTGCTCGCTGCCGTTCGCTGTTGGGGCTTCGAATCCCCCCCTCGGGCATGGATGTTTGTGTTGTCCTTAGCTTAGTTTACCTTAGGTTAAGTAGTTTGTAGCTACGGACTAATGACCAAGCATTTGAGACCGATAGACGTATAAACATTGGAACTTTTTAGGGTGGAGAGCTGTATCGAACAAATCGCTGGACTGAACACCATAACAACAACAACAAAAACCCACAACGGTCCTCAGTTTAAAATCCATCTACTTGCGGACCCCTGATAAGGTTGGTAAATGAATAATAGGAGGCGAGTAATGGTGTTAGGCTCGTACTACAGACCTATTGAAAGAAAGTACGTGTTGCACCCTTCATGAATGACGTCTACTCATTTGCATTCGCGGTATTATGTGATACCATACGGTGTACTACGGCTCATAATTAAAGGCAGCGCAATGTGATCGGACTTCACTTAACTTCACTTAACCAACTCGCAACGGAACTTAGTAGAGGGGGCTTCAGTGATATAGCTTTCGTAACAGTTACTATCGTGGAATCACTTTTGACCTCAGAATAAATATTATCTCATTTATCTCTGGAATGACACCACTCTTGCACCAGAGATTTTATGTATTCTCTTAGAAGTCAATAGTCTTCAAGAAAACGTGGTAGTGCAAATTGTGACATTGTTTGTTACGGAGTAATTGGATTTTTGGGTCACTGAAATCCCCAGGATAGTACTTACGTGCACATCATTTCTCAATATTCCATTGTGTTTACTGAGTTGCGTATGTAATCCAACAATGAGTACTGCATCTATTTACATCGACGGACGTGTTATGACAGCAGAATAGGTTATGGTCTATTTAAATTATATAGAAAATGAAAGTCCTAGAGAAGAACGAAGCCAGGAACGTAATTCTGATACAAGTGATTGTAAAACTCAACACAGTGCTCACAACACAGACACAACAATTTCTGATTTGGATGTCTCAGAAGAGGAAATGTCGTAAAATGATTCTAGTAGTTTCTACTAGGGGAAAAACACTTCCATACGGTGTGCCTCGGTTACACAGTGGTAGAGTGCCAGACTATAAATCCAAAGGTTCGATCCCCGCCAGGTCCTAGACTTTTTATCTTTCACTTTCCACTTCTTTCGCCTCTGGCAGTATTGCTCATGTGAAAAACACCGAGTAGCACCGTGGTTCAGAACCCACGTTAAACTGTAGGTCCCCCTATAACGGGCTGAGTAAGACAGGTCGGAGGAAGGCAAAGGCATACCACCTCCAAACAGGACCATGCCTAGTAAAGCACTGTGGTCTTCCAATCTTCGGATAGTAGTTGTGACAGTGAAAGATATCTATAGTAACTCAGGGTTAAGACTCATCGAAGAGCTGTTTCTTTATTATTCGTTTTAAAGTTTAATTTCACGAGAATAAGCGGAAACCACATTTTTTGCTAATACAGTACCATCTATCACAACTGATAAAAGATGTGTCGAGCAAACCATTGGTATTTTTAGGTGAGGAATTCGAATGTGCAATAAAGTGGGGGTTACTATTTACAATTTCGAAGTAGGCTCCCCCATCCTCCCCCTTCCACTCACGGGTGGGGGTGGTGGTTTGATTTCAGGCCGCGGTGAAGTAGCCGAGCGGTCTAAGGCGCCTCGCTGCGGAGCGCGCGGTTGCTCGCCGACGGAGGTTCTACATCAACATGGGATACTCTGAAAATCACATTTAAGTGCCTGGCAGAGGGTTCCTCGAACCAGCTTTATACTGTTTATCTCACATTCCATTCTCGAATAGCGCGCAGGAAGAAAGAACATCTGAATCTCTCCGTTCGAGATCTGATTTCTCGTATTTTATTCTGAATCATTTCTACCTATGTAAGTGGGAGTCAACAATATATTTTCGAATTCGGAGGAGAATGTTGGCGAGTGTAGTTTCGTAAGTAGCCCACGCAGCAGTGATAAGCGCCGTTGTTGTAATGATTCCCATCCAAGGTCCTGTATCATTTCCGTGACGCTGTCTCCTCTGTATCGTGACAATACGAAACGAGCTTCCCTTCGTTGGACTCTTTCGATGTCCTCCGTCAAACCCACCTGATAACGTAGTTGCGTTACACGTCTAGAGTGTTTGGTAAAATGGACGCACAAAAATGTGTGAATATTTTAACTGTCACATTCCGTTTACTATCTAACGTGCGCTTTTTTTTTTTTTTTTTTTTTTTTTTTTTTTTTTTTTTTTTTTTTTTTAATATATTTGTTAGCTGCTGCACACATTATCTATACGAAGAAATACATTTATTTTGCCCAGGCTCCTTGGGGGGCAAACGATTTGCAAAAGACAACAGTATTTTTTGGATAGTCCTAAATGTTTGGTTATAATTGCTTCTAAAAATTGTCGATAAATGTGCAACTAGGGTAACGGAGTACAGTCTAAAAAAAATCAGGCGATGCTGAAGGAATTAGATTAGGTAACGAAGCAATAAAGGAGAGAGACGAGTTTTGTTACTTGGGCAGTAAAATAACAAATGATGGTCGCGGTACAGAGGATATAAAATGCAGAATGGCAATGGGTAGAAAAGCGTTCTTAAAAAAGAGAAATTTGCTAACATCGAATATAAATTTAAGCACAAGGAAGTCCTTTCTGAATGCATTTGTATGGAGTGTTGCCTTGTATGGGAGTGAAACATGGACGATTAACAATGCGGGCAGGAAGAGGATAGAGGCTTTTGAAATGTGGTGCTACAGAAGAATGCTGGGGTGGGTGGATCGCATAACTAATGAGGAGGTACTGAACAGAATTGGGGAGAAAAGGAGTTTTTGAGATACCCTGACTAAAAGAAGGGATCGACTGGTAGCACACATTCTTAGACATCAAGAAATCGTGAATTTAGCGTTGGATGGAAGTGTGTGGGGTAAAAACCGCAGAGGAAGACCAAGAGATGGATACAGTAAGCAGATTCAGTCAGATGTAGGTTGCCGTTCTTATGTGGAGATGAAGAGGCTTGTTCAGGATAGGGTATTGTGGAGAGTTGCATCAAACCAGTCTCCGGATTGAAGACCGCAACAACAACAAATGTGCAACACTTAGAGTACACCTACCCGTAGCATTACACGGAATTTCTTTGTCCTGTGTCTGTATTTACCCGCAAAATTGCGAGTTGTACCTAAGGTTGGATGTATTACGTTACTTAACCTGTATGTTCCTATTCCGAGAAAACGTATTGTTCTAATTGTTAACGGAAAAACATAGGATGACGCAATTAATATGCAAATTAGGTATACAAAATAATTGGGAACGGTGGTGGATGGCCTGGTGGTGGGTGGGGGTGGTAGTCATTAGTTGTGGAGGGGGTACATTTGTTTACGAAACTGTTGTGTTAAGTGTTGGTACATTTAAGATGTTATCAGTATTATTCCACGTAATTGTACTGTCAGAAGTATGATTATAAATAAAATAATTGATTCCTTATTTATGCACTGTTGGTGTTGGACAGAGTAATAATACAACCTGCTCGTCGATAAGTAATAAATTAAGTAAAAAATTTTTCTTTTTTTGTTTTAGGGTCGCGGGTTCGTGTTCCTGTCCAGATCACGCAGGGGTGGCAAACTCTAGGACTGTCAGTGGGGCGGAGGTGGGGGTAGTGGCAAGGGCGGGGGTTGTGCCAACTTGTGGAGCCGCTTGCCCTGTTACTGTTAAAAACATAGGTTGTCACGAATAAATTGCTATGGAAATTTAATAAAATTAATCGGGGTGGTGGCGGATGGTGTGCTGGCAGGCGTGGGCGGACCTTGGCCAAGTGCGCACCTATCGGAGGCGGTCATGTTGTTTATGAGAACGTTACTTTTTATTTGTCATTCGTCCTTAAGAGTGTCATTATCTTACTAAGTGCAATTACATGATCGATGACAATCATCCGTAAGTGTGCTATTGTTTGTTCTGACCTCCCGGGAAAGGACAGGTGGCGGCGTCCTTTGGTTAGCGGTCAGGCAAGTGGGCGAGCATGGAAGGGTGGGGGTAACGGAACCTGCCGGCGGCATACCAGAGTAGTCCGTGCGGCTACCCTGGCTTAGAAGTACCTTTGCTATACTACTACAGTGATATCTAATATATAAAGCAGAGTGTTCGTATGTTTGTACGTGTTGCATACAAATCTACAGTTTTGATCCAATCTTTATGAAATTTTGTACACGTTAGCTTCAATCCATGAGGACGATTGCCGTAAGTGTACGAATCACATACGATATATAGTTCACGAGACATGACGTCATAAACAATGAGATGCGCGAAAAACTGCTGCATTAAGAGACAATGCTGCTCATTTTCTTCTAGACCACTGGACCGATTTCAACCAAATTTGGTACACACATTCCTTACCGTGAGGTAACAATTGCTGCATGGTTAAGAATCACATACGGCACACGGTTCAAAAGATATTACGTCATAACCAATAAAAATCGCAAAAAATGCCATATAATGCGGCGAGACTTTCGAAATACACTGTATGAGAATGACAGTACTAAGCGACTTGCAACGAACTTTAAACCTAATTTTAAACCTTTATTAAACTTTTTCTCTCTGGCAGCCATAGTAAATTGATGAAAGGAAAGGTGTTTTACGCTTACTACATTTCCGCTGTTTATGGAGTAAAACTACGGCTCTCGGTGTGACGTTACAATTTATAATTTGAATACTACAAATTGTAGCGACAGGAAATTTTACAGACAGTATACATATATACAGTTGAATGTAGCTTCTAAATTGTATCACATTCCGACACGTAATTTATGGGATATGAGCACATAAACAGTAACTTTCCGCTCTTCATGGATTAAAACTACGTCTTTCGGCATGAAGCTACAATTTATAATTTCTACACTACAAATTTAAGCCGCAGGCAATTTTACAGGCAGTATACACGCATGTAGTTGAGTGTACCTTCTAAACTGTATCACAGTACGCCACGTAGTTCATGAGATATCAGCACATAAACAGTAACATTCGTGGAAAACCGCCCCATCCCGCACCAAGTTTTAATCTATTACTTCTTTTTTACTAATTGTATTTCCAAGAGATTTTACAGACATACAGTCCTTATACAAAAGAATATAAACCTGAAAAATGGCAGGAATAAATAAATAAATACCCGGGCAACGCCGGGTTTCAGTTAGTACTACTAATAATGTGGGGGTAAGGTAAACCTTAATACTTCATACACTATAACGTGCATTCCATAAACGTACCGGTAATTACATTTATTTTATTGAACTTACAGTTCTAAAATTTTGGCCCCAAAATTGTCGCCCCTAAAATCTGTCGCCTTAGGCTCCAGCCTACTCAGCCTGCAAGGTATGGACTTTCATTAAGAAAGGTCGTTTTGATTACGAAGCAGTGTTCTGTGTGTAACTATTTTATTAGTGTAAGTTATGGTGGCCTTTCGAACAAGTTGATTTTGTAAAACATCAGTCCAGCGAAGAGACGAAAGTTCAAGCAGCCGAGCTTACTCCAGCGTACCACATTGTAAAACATCACCAAACTTTTAGATCTAGTGATTGTATTAATAAGCTTAATGGCATTATGTTTGGTGATTCTTCCATTGCAAAAACGTTTAGTTCAGCGAGAAAATAAAGTCTTCTTACAACCGGATCTCCACTGATGCCAGCAATCATAAAGCCGCTAAAATCTTTGACTTTCTTGTTCAGTTTTTCGATATTAATCACGGAATTCAGACCGAAAATTTGAAGGTGAGTTCTCTACCTAATGAAACATCTAGCGTAATTTCAAGATTTAGTATGAGTACTTGTTTAACACAATAGCGTGCAGACATATGCTGGCAGTTTAAGCTTGTGGTGGTACCAGTTTTAATCAACCATGACTTCATTTACAAACAACTCTTTAAATGACCGTGACTTCGTACCCGAAGTCAACTAGTACCAACTCACAATTTATCCCTGACGATAATTTTTTTTCCAAATTATTCATAATAAATTTCTTTGTCTCGAATATTAAAAATATTTCAGGATTACTTTCTACCATCAGATTCTTTAAGTTCGTAAGCCCCTGAGTAAAATTTTAGTGAACGACTCCACGAGAGTTTTTTTGTATCACAGCACTCGTATATATCTGCGATTGCTAAAACCATGTCAACTTACGTGCAACTTTAGTGTCACGTAATTTTGGTGTAAGTCTTTCAGATCACATTCTAACTTCACTTCAGAAAAAAATCGTTTACACATCTTGATTCAATTTTTTTAGAAATCGTAGACTCATCAGTAACTTCTTTTAAAACTTTTATTTTAAATATATTTGACGTAATTAATCACACACAAGTCAGTATATACAAATTATGATTGCAAAAACACTTCCTCTCAATACGGATACAAGTCACGACTAACTTTCTCATTTACATTTTTCTTCTTATTTATTGTTAATATTAAAAGAAAAAATCTACCACAGTCCGCAATAGCAGGCAATGTCTTCTAGTTCAGCACGCCGACCTTCGGCTGATCAACGATAGCGACCAGTTTTTTTTTCTCGCTGGCGTCAGCGGAGAACTCGTCACTGCATGGTGCGTACTGCTGCAGCACTGCCGTTATACATAAAACAAGGAAAAGCAAATCAAATTCACACAAGTATATGTTCTCAAACATTAATAATATTCAAAACAATATATTCCGTAAGTACTGAACAACTGTGTAATGAGCTTTATGAAGAAAATAGTTGACGGTTAAATACATGTCCCACTACAAGCTCTGATGAAATTATCATCGTGAAGGTATTCTCACTCTTTCACATATATACAGTTAGAAAAGAGAGGCTTCAGGAATTCTGTAGAAAAGATATGCAAAATTACAGACAAAGGCCTGAAAACAAAGAGACATAACACATGGTGTACAAAAAAAAGCTAACTCTCTTGAAAAACCAAGTTATGCTGTTGTACAATAATTATTATAGACTAGGGATGGGAAAAACCGCCCGGTTAAAACCGATACCGGTATTTTAGTTTTGAATAACCGGTTTTTCCGGTATTTATTTGGTGTCGGTTGTAATCGGTTTTTTTAGTTATTACCAAGAACCGGGTAAAAAAACCCTGTACGACTACTTCCTGTAGTAGTGGTTCAAAATGTGCTTTTTGTAAATAATTTTTAAAAATTAAAACTAGTAGACCCTAATGTTTAGTGTTATTCCTAAAATTTCCACTGCTGTGAAACATTAGGTCTTCGCAGTAACTAAGAAAAGCGATAAGTGATAATTTAAGAACAATCCCGGCAATCAGAAACACGCAACAAACGCGTGGCATAAGAACTTAAGAACTGGTGCAGCTATTGAGGCATCGATGCACCTGTTGCCGTGTGGCGTGGCCTATTAGACGACGCGCGTGCACCGGCAGTGTACGAGACTTGCCTCCGTCTGGTCATGCGGCAGTTCCTTGCTGTCGTCGCCAGACATCGGTTGTGTCTTAAATGGCACCATCCTGAGTGTGGAAGTACTTCACCAAGTACAGGAGCTGTGATGTACGATGCTCCATTTGCTTTAAAAAGCTGAAAACGGGTGGAGGTGCTACAAACATGCTGCGTCATTTAAGGAGGAAGCATCTAAAATGTTGAAACTTCCTGGCAGATTAAAATTGTGTGCCGGAACCGTGACTCGAACCTGGGACCTTTGCCTTTCGCGGGCAAGCGCTCTACCGACTGAGCTACCCCGACACGACTCACGATGCCGCCCTACAACTTTACTTCCGCCAGTACCTCGCCTCCTACTTTCCAAACTTCACAGAAGCTCTCTTGCAAACACGCAAGACTAGCACTCCTGGAAGAAAGGATATGGTGGAGACATGGCTTAGCCACAGCCTAAGGGATGTTTCCAGAATGAAACTTTCACTCTGCAGCGGAGTGTGCGCTGATATGAAACTTCCTGGCAGATTAAAATTGTGTGCCGGAACCGGGACTCGAACCTGGGACCTTTGCCTTTCGCGGGCTAGCGCTCTACCACTGAGCTACCCCGACACGACTCACGATGCCGCCTCACAACTTTACTTCCGCCAGTACCTCGCCTCCTACTTTCCAAACTTCACAGAAGTTCTCCTGCGAAACTTGCAAGACTAGCACTCCTGGAAGAAAGGATATGGTGGAGACATGGCTTAGCCACAGCCTAGGGGATGTTTCCAGAATGAAACCTTCACTCTGCAGCGGAGTGTGCGCTGATATGAAACTTCCTGGCAGATTAAAATTGTGTGCCGGAACCGGGACTCGAACCTGGGACCTTTGCCTTTCGCGGGCAAGCGCTCTACCGACTGAGCTACCCCGAAAGTAGGAGGCGAGGTACTGGCGGAAGTAAAGTTGTAGGGCGGCATCGTGAGTCGTGTCGGGGTAGCTCAGTCGGTAGAGCGCTTTTTTAATAATCAATATGGGTTTAAGGTAACTTTGATCATGTAGTGCCTAGCAGGGTAGCCGTACGGTCTGAGGCTCCATGTTACGGACTGCACGGCTCTCCAGTCGGAGGTTCGAGTCCTCCTTCGGTCATGAATGTGTTGTCCTTAGCGTAAGTTAGTTTAAGTTAGATTAATTAGTTTTAAAGTCTAGGGACCGATGACCGAAGCAGTTAGGTCTCATAAGAACTCGCACCCATTTGAACATTCTTTGATCATGTGGTACACAGCTTTCCTAGTTCAATTTGCGTAAATTTACACTGACAAAAATCATACTGTTGGTCGGATCTGTGACTTTATTTTTCGAAATACTTCTGCAGCAACGATTGAAGTTCATTTACTGACTGTAACTTATATATATTTGTTGTTGTTGTGGTCATCAGTCCGGAGACTGGTTTGATGCAGCTCTCCATAATATCCTATCCTGAACAAGCCTCTTCAACTCCACATAAGAACGGCACCCTACATCTGTTTGAATCTGCTTACTGTATCCATCTCTTGGTCTTCCTCTGCGGTTTTTACCCCACACACTTCCCGCCATCGCTAAATTCACAATTCCTTGATGTTTAAGATTGTGTCCTACCAATCGATCCCTTCTTTTAGTCAAGGTATACCAGAAATTCCTTTTCTCCCAAATTCTGTTCAGTACCTCCTCATTAGTTACGCGATCCACCCACCTAATCTCCAGCATTCTTCTGTAGCACCATTTTACAAAAGTCTCTGTCCTCCTGTCGGCACTGTTTACCGTCCATTCGTATGCGCTGGCTCACAAGTCAAACTTACGGAGTGGTTGGCTCAATATTCGCAACTGCCGGATGGAAATACTTGGTCAATAAATCTGTATGCTTCGTATATCGTCTTCTACGGCCTCCTGGCTAGGCTTTCACACACTCGAGAAGGCGTAGTATTGGGAGGGGATCTTGCAAAATATGGAGAAACTAGTGATTTGGCGTATAACGTAAATATACCTAAATTTTAACTAAATTTCGTAAGTTCCTGTTTCAGCCGAAACTAGAAGAACCGAAAAGTCGATTACGGTTTCTGTTTCGGCCGCAAAATATGTTTCGGTCGAACTTTACTGGAAATAATAGTAATAAAAAACCGAAAACCGGTTATTTGAAAAACCGGTTATCTTGGGCAATTTTTAGGTACGGTTAAACTGGCGATGAAAAAACTGGTATAACCGAAAACCGGTTGTTTTTGCAACAACCGCCATCCCTATTATAGACTGAAAACTAATCAAGCTAGATCAGCCTATGTCACATGTAGGAATGAATATAAAAAATCCAATGTGGAAGCTAAAAAATATTCCATAATCTCAGAAGTATTGAGAAATCCACTAACAAGTGTAAACCCACATGGAATCTAATAAACAGTGTTTGCTAAAGATGAAAGAAATGACAAAATTAATCTCTCCCCGAAAATTCAACGATTTCTTCATTAAGGGGACCACACTGTCGTTCAGGTCGAACAAAAATTGATTTTCAGTTTTCATCATATTTCGATAGATTAAGGTTTTATTTAAGTACTCTGAAAAGGATTTTGCCGATTTTTTTTTTTTCTTTCTTCTAGCACATATGATTATGTGTCACGCCCACCTTTCTGTCACCCACTTTTCTGCATTTATTTTAGATATTTATATCCCCTACATTGCACATTAGGGTTCTTTTTATCCCCGTGTGTGTTTTCTGTCCTTGGAATGCAACAGTCAGTATTCTTTTGTTTCTGCTGTTTGTAAACAACATGTTTTCAAACAAGCGGTTAGTTTTGTTTAAGTGTGATTGCGAAATAAAGAAAAGCCGGAGGCAATGAAGAGAGATGTTTGGGCCATATTCTTCCATAAGTCCTCTACTGATGATAAGCCATATCATGCATTGTGTCCATCAGGAGAAACTTTGCGGTGCATATCCAATAGGGCTCAGTAACTGGAGAATCTTATTCTCACCAGCATTCTCTTCCTGCTGCTGTTATTACAGCAATTAAACATATTTTCAGAGAATTGGTTCATCCTGACCTAAGGAAATGTCTGCATGCTCTGACACACAACCCAAATGAACGTTTCAACAGCATAATTTGGAATTGTCTTCCTGAAACTGTATTTGTAGGCATGCATACAATGAAACTAGGAGTTCATGATGCTGTTATTACATTCAATTGTGGAAATATTGGAAAGAGTTGGGTACTGAAAAAGCTGAGAATTAATTCTGGTGAAAATATTATCACTGGGGTGCAACATTGTGATAAAATGAGGATAGACAGGTCTGCATCTAATATAACTAAGAAAGCAAGACAAACATCCAGGAAGGTGAAAAAGAAGCTGGAAGACCTGCTAGAGGCCAAACAAGGGCCAACATATGCAGCAGGACAGTTTTAATTAACTGTAAGTAAGAAATTTCAAAAGTTTTTTTCTTTAAAGTCAAAGCCCCATTATATCAGAAACTATCATATATCATGTTGTTGTTGTTGTTGTTGTTGTTGTTGTGGTCTTCAGTCTGGAGACTGGTTTGATGCAGCTCTCCACAATACCCCATCCTGAGCAAGCCTCTTCATCTCCACATAAGAACGGCAACCTACATCTGTCTGAATCTGCTTACTGTATCCATCTCTTGGTCTTCCTCTGCGATTTTTACCCCACACACTTCCCTCCAATGCCAAATTCACAATTCCTGTATTTTACTCCTGCTTGCTTCAGAACTTGAAAGAGTTTATTCCAATCAACATTGTCAAAAGCCTTCTCCAAATCTACAAAAGCTAGAAATGTAGGTTTGCCTTTTCTTAATCTATCTTCTAGGATAAGCCATAAAGTGAGTATTGCCTCCCGTGTTCCTACCCTTCTCCTGAACCCAAACTGATCTTCCCTGAGGTCGGCTTCTACCAGCTTTTCCATCCTTCTGTATATAATTTGCGTTAATATTTTGCAGCCATGACTTATTAAACTGATGGTTCTGTAGTTTTCACACCTGTCTGCACCTGATTTCTTTGGAATGGGGATTATAGCATTTTTCTTAAAGTCTGAGGGTACTTCGCCTGTCTCATACATCTTACACACCAGGTGAAACAGGTTTGTTATGGCTGATTCTCCCAGAGACTTCAGTAGCTCTGAGGGAATATCATCTACTCCAGGGGCCTTGTTTCGACTTAGGTCTTTCAGGGCTCTGTCAAATTCTTCTCTCAGTACAGTATCTCCTATTTCATCTTCATCTACATCCTCTTCCCTTCCTATTGTCTCGAAGTTCATTTCCTTCATAGAGCCCCTCTATATACTCTTTCCACCTTTCAGCTTTCCCTTCTTTGCTGAGAACTGGTTTTCCATCAGTGTCCTTGATATTCATAGAGTTGTTTTTCTTATCTCCAAATGTTTCTTTTATTTTCCTGTAGGCTGTATCTATTTTTCGCCTATTTATACATTCTTCTACATCCTTGCATTTGTGTTCTAGCCACTCCTGCTTAGCAATTTTGCACTTCCTGTCAATCTCATTTCTTAGTCGTCTGTACTCCATTTTGCCTGTTTCATTTACTGCATTTTTATATTTTCTCCTTTCATTGATTAAATTTAGTATCTCCTGTAATGGCCAAGGATTTTTTGTAGGTCTTGCCTTCCTACCTATTTTGTCCTCTGCTACCTTCACTATTTCATCTCTCAATTTTACCCATTCCTCCTCTACTTTTTTATTTCCCCCTGTTTCTGTCAATTGTTGCCTAAAGCTCCTTCTGAAATTCTTAAGAACTTCAGGTTAATTCAATTTATCTAGGTCCCATCTCCTTATTTTCCTACCTTTTTGTAGTTTCTTCAGTTTCAGCCTACAGTTCATAACCAACAAGTTATGGTCAGAGTCTATATCTGCCCCTGGGTATGTCTTACACTGTAATACCTGGTTCCGAAATCTATGTCTTACCATTATAAAATCTATCTGGTATCTCCCAGTGTCTCCTGGTCTCTTCCACGTATACAGCCTTCTTTTGTGATTATTAAACCAGGTGTTTGTTATAACTAAATTATGTTCTGTGCAAAATTCTACCAGGCGGCTTCCTCTTTCATTCCTTTTGCCCAGACCATATTCACCTACTATCTTCCCTTCCCTTTCTTGTCCTACTACCGAAATCCAGTCTCCCATAACAATTAAGTTTTCCTCTCCCTTAATTGTCTGAATAATTTCCTTCAGCTCTTCATATATTTCTTAGATTTCCTCATCATCGGCAGAGCTAGTTGGCATATAAACCTGTGCTACTGTTGTCGGTGTTGGCTTCGTATCTATCTTGACAATGATAATGCGATCACTGTGCTGGTCATAGTAGTTTACCCGCATTCCTATTTTCTTATTCATTATCAATCCTACTCCCGTGATACCCCCAATTGATTTTGTATTTATAATCCTGTACTCACCTGACCAGAAATCCTGTTCATCCTGCCACCAAACTTCACTAATACCCACTATATCTAACTTCAACCTATCCATTTCCCTTTTTAAATTTTCTAATTTTCCTACTCGATTAAGGGATCTAACATTCCACGCTCCGACCCGTAGAATGCCAGTATTGTTTTTCCTGATTATCACATCCTCCTGAGTAGTCCCCATCCGGAGATCCGAATGGGGGACTATTTTACCTCTGGAATATTTTACCCAAGAGGATGCCATCATCATATGTTCATACAGTAGAGCTGCATGTCCTCGGGAAAGGTAACGGCTGTAGTTTCCCCTTGCTTTCAGCCGTTCACAGTAACTGTGTGGCAAAGCCACATTAGCTGATATTACAAGGCCAGCTCAGTCAATCATCCATACTGTTGCCCCTGTAACAACTGAAAAGGCTGCTGCCCCTCTTCAGGAACCACACATTTGTTTGGCCTCTCCACAGAAACCCCTTCGCTGTGGTTGCACCTACAATAAGGCTATCTGTATCATTGAGGCACGCAAACCACCCCACCTCGGCAATGTCTGTGGTTTCATCTAGAAACTTGTAAAGTCAGATATTTGAAGAAAACTATAGCAAATAATCAAGAATGGTTTCGTTGCCACCACTGATCGTCAAATATTAAACATTTTTATTTTATTTATTTTTTATACCTTGTTGTAGGCAATGTATTATATGCAATAAATCAAAATGCTAACAAAGCATAATGATTTACTGAAGAAAGTAATGTTACTTTCACTTTGCTTATTTACATGACATAAATACTGCATGCCATAAGCAGCACAAAATAGTACCAACTTGCCTCATTAGATATTTTTGTTGAAACCACTACGGCCGGGGGTTCGAATCCCCCCTCGGGCATGGATATTTGTGCCGTCGTTAGATCATTAGATAGTAAAAACAATTAAGATCTAAAAAATCTCATTTATTAAAATGACCAGGTTTGGCACATTTGGTGGTGCCGGAGTGGCTGGACATAGTAGTTATGTGTGTATATTTGTCTGAGTGATTGTGTGAATGTGATTATCTATTTTTGTTTCTGTCAGCAGCTCAGTGAGCCTCTTTACAGTGAGTTGTATTCTGTCAATAATGGAAGATAGATGACAATAACTTTTGCCCATTATGGCCTTCATCAGTTAGACGAACACACACACACACACACACACACACACACACACACACACAAACATGACCACCATCCCCAGCCGCTGTTTACGTAAACAGTTCCAACCACTCCTTGGAAATTTTTGTCAACTAAGGAGTTTCGAAAGAGAATAACGAGTCTGTACTCACTGTGAGGTACCTCACTGACTTTCCAAGTGGTCAATGAGGCCAAGAATTCCTACCTCACCGGGATGTGCACATAAACCGTAAAACCAAGTCAGCCACTTAGCTGTGATCTACTAGTACAGGAAGTGCAGCCTCATGCCAGAGAATGTAGCAATGGGTCTACCAAGTGTGTCCAATGTGTAACCAACAAATGATTGAGCATTTCCTGTGAGAAGCATAAATGGAAGATTGCCACGTGGTCGTGGATTCCTTTATTGCCCTCAGTTTGGGGAGACCAGAATGTACAATCAGAGTTCCAGATGTTAAACAACTGATGGTGTATAAGTGGCCAGAGATCCTGTTCTGGGAGCCCCATCTCTAAAATAGACATAATGATAACCAATTTGGCCAACCAGTCAGCTCGTCATTCCCTGAAATCCCAACATGGCCAGGGGATTGTACTGCATACCATATGGGGATTGTTCTTCAGACCATTTGCTAAACGCCCATAAGAAGGAATAGTATCATGATTTTGTACAGCTACAAAATAGTAGAGAGGCCTGCACCCCAGCTGGTATTACTGAGGCAGCGAGCACTTTGGATTTAATTGGTGAAGATGGAGAGGTCACGTTATAACCTCCCACCCCTACAATTAGCAACTGTCAGAGCTTTAAATTGACCCATGCAGCTATTTGTTTGGGAAAATGCGTCAGCTCTGAAGAAATAATCCAATAGGTGAAGTGGCTGTTATAATCAAACCATTACTGCAGTGTTACCTTCTGCAATTGTTATAATGGTTAGAAATATTTGGAAAAATAAATAAAAGCCAATAAAATATAAAACAAATACAGAGAAAAGTATAAATTTAGAAACAAAATTACTACTATGTGAGCAAAAGATTCTGGTGAGAAAAGCAACTGCAAAAAATTGATTAGTGATTAAAGATGTTTGTAAATCTATGGGATGTAACTATGATGTTATCAGTCCCTAGGCTTACAAATTATTGAAACATAAGGACAATGCAGGAGCAGAAAGAATTTCATACCTGAAAAAGTTTACTATGGAGATGCCAGTTTTAGACACCTTCGTGGAATGTAGAAGTGATGGCACACTGTCATGTGGGATACAGAAAGTTCACTCAAAGACCTGTATCTGCAAGTTGATAATTGGCACCATCTGGCACAAACAATGAGCATTCAAGACCTTGTGTACAAAGCCCACACGATCGCTGATGCTAACAATATTCAAATTGAACTGGAACATCTGCAAACAGTATTCCTGAAGAATAGATATTCAACAAAGCAAGTTAACAGCGCGATGCAGACCTACAAATGACAAAGCAGGGAAGGGGTCTCTAAATCGACTGCTTACCTCCGATATATGGAGAATATTTTATCACAGCCATCTTTTGCACTACATCCAAAATGTCATCACTCATGGGTTCTGCCAAGGACAAACTGAGCTGCATAAAGTGGGTTTTTACAGAAATCCATGTGAACGGCAAACAACATTTCACTGTGTAATAGTGCATTGTAGAATACCATCAGCATACTCCCCTCCTTCAACCCATGAAGTCCACTGTCACCAAACACTGTATATCCATAGTACAGTCAATGAGTTATGAGATCAAATGGTTTATGTATGGGCCACAAATTTTGAGTTCAAATTTTCAATGAATCTGTGGAAGTAAGAGCTTTCAATCAAGATCATGGTTTCCAACTAAACCCTTCTTGGAATCCTGTCAAATAAAAACTAATTAGTTGGCATAGTTTCCACTACTGAATGACGATAATTTATCTTGTATTGACACATCAAGCTTCTACCACGTAATTCGCTCAGCCCAGCAGATGGAGTAGCGCACGCGCAATGTTGACTGAATATGGTCTTAAATAGAGCTCAGTGCGTCTTCACCAGTAGTTCAGCAATTATCACCTGAAGATGGCCAGAAGACTGCACTGAAATATTGTAGCAGAAGGTTACAGATATCTAGAAGTTTGCACAAGATTTTATGGACCATTAACAAAGAATTTCTTGCACTATGAAGTGTTGTCAGTTTGTTCTAGTGTACGATCGTCACACAAAAGCTTACAGTGTCTCAAATCTGCTATTCTCAATATACCAAGGGAAGGAGCACATGTAGATTTCCTGTACATAGCTTAATTCTATCATTTGAATGATTAGCGTTCATAAAAACTGGAAGTGATGGAATACTGAAATCTCAAAATTCAACCCAACATGTGTTATAAGTTGATTGACTTCATACAATGTGGGTTTCAGATTTATATTATGTAACACGCTGGGCTCCATGGTCATTGTATCCAGCTACACATAATAGTTATACAACCTGCTGTTGCTGCTCAAAAAGCTTTAGCTGTTTTGTTTTCCTAATCTCTCAGTGAAAAGAGATGTGGGCACTGAGCTCAGTACTGCTGTCAGAATCTTATATGCAACTTTTAAATCGTCTCCACTATCCTGAATTCCTCTTCTTTGCAATACAGCCTTGTAACATCTTTGTGGGTTGCTTAATTTAAGAAATAGCATAACATTTCTGTCAACTCACATCATGCATCCACAAGAAAATTATCTTTAACAATCCCAAAAGACCTCCTACACCACTGTGGAGAATCATTAAATCTCTTAACCACCCTATTTGATATCAGTAAGATCTAGAAAATAGTTGCACTCTGATTTAGCCAACAATAACAATTTATCACCTGAAGGAAACCTACTTGCTACAGAACCACTAAGAACACGGGTTACATTCAACAGATTCCTGACAGATAACCGCAGAAATGGAGAGACTCTTCAGAGGGTGTAGGTTTAATAGGTTACACTGCATGTCCTATATTCAACCCAAGAGATCAAATTTGTCTTGCATGTCTTGTCAGCTTATGGAGGCAGTTAGTACCTCGACAAATCTTTGTGCGGGTTCTGGACCGCCTCCTGCACAGTGGAGGAGAGTCATGGAGAAGAATATTGGCAAAGGAGTAGTTAAGCTCCAAAGAAGATGAAATATATTTATCCAACAATATGTAATATAGCTTTCTTTTGTCTTGTTAGAGAATTACTCATCCAGGTACAAATCATCTTACTGTAATGATCAGTTATGTATTAGTAGGGTTAAAAGTTGTAATGAACTTCAGTAATTTGAACCTTTCATTGAATCACTTAAAGCTAGTATTCATCTCCATGTGAAGCAGTTCGGACATAGAAGTTCAATTAAAATTATAAGAAGGATAACTTTGAACTCCTTTATTGGCACAGCATAGCTGGATCCATAAATCTGGAGAAAAAGCAAGAACCTGCATATAAAATGGGGTATGTGTTAATCTCAAACATACTGAGATACACGGTCACATTGAAATGGGGCTCCTCAATTTGGCTGGACATCCAAAGCTAATACTCTACCTCATAATACTACAGTGTCAAAACATCCACTCAGGTAACTATTTGAGAACTGTATGGAGCCTCCCTTAAACCTGTATAGTAGATTAAGAAGCTAGACATACAACTTCAATTTGTTTTGTTTGCTAGTAATACATGTTTTCGTATGTACATTACAGAGAAATATTTTTACTTCAAAACCACATACATTAAATAAAAATAAATCCCGCATTCTTTCACTCAGCAACCTCCCACCAAGGAATTTATAGTTCTACTAGCTGTAAACCCGTCGTTGCCCGGGTGTTTATTTATCCAACACTCTCATAGCCACATCCCCTTCCCCCTCTCTCTGCATCCACCTCTTTCTCTGCCATCTCTGTTTGTTTCCACCTTTCCCTCTCCCAGAAAACTTTTCTGCAAGATACCCTCTGTCATGTATCATACAAACATTTATGTACCCAGTGATCTTCCTCTTGGTTTAAAGGTCATGTGTGCACAAATTCATAAAGATTGGAGCAAAGATATGCAGTTTGTAAAATTCTGTAAGTACCCTACACAATGCACCGAATGAAATTTTATACAGACAGTGACATTCCTCTTGTTTCTGACATAGAGTGTGCAAAATTTCATGAATATCAGAACAAAACTACAGATTTGTGTAGAACCCATTGAAGCGATGTGGAAGGCATAGTATACCGTTAGCAGAGCCTGTTCTCTTGATGGTTTCTACTGCTTTATTTATTTATTGTTACATTTCATTATTCGTATGCTTATACTTACAGAGAAAGAGCTGAAGACATTGTAGCACACATAGTCCAAACAGCATCACGTTCCGCTGTATGTAACCTCCTTGCTATAGAGTCCCAAACGTCATTGCTGACCTTAGCCATCATATCTCCCACCCCCTTATAGCTATCGGCATGGAACTGCTATGGTGTACAATGGGAGATTCCGGACAACAATTACACACAGACCATTCATTTGCGTTCTGTAATTTTCACTCAAGCAACAATGCAACCAATAAAACCATTTTCAAAGAGTAAATGTAATTTTCAAAAAGTAATTATTGTTCCGCATTTCGCGTTATATTCTTCAAATTACTGAATATGTATAAGATCGCTATAAAACCGTGCCTGAAACCTTCCTCAGGTATAAATTAGTAACTGTACAAATATTTAAGTCTCTGCGTCTTGTCGTTCGGACATGATAAGCGTACACTGAACAGACATTCACATTAATATATATAGATAAATAGATATCCGATCGCCATAAAACTGTGCCTAAAGCCTTACCCGGGTAGACATTAGTAACTACAAATTTTTAGCTCTTCATGTCTTGTGGTTCAGACGTGATAAACGTACACCGAACAGACATTCACATTTATAGATATAGATTGGCAAGTTAAGAGGATTCTGTTAGTGTAGTGTGTACCCAGTGGAACATGGTATACTACCTAAAGCCACTGATCAGGTCATGGGCAGGTCCACACCTGGTCATTAACATGGCAGGCAAATTCTAGTCTGTTTCAAAGGCAGTCGGAAGAGGCAGTTCTCCCAACCTGTGTGTTCAGAATGAGGTGCTGTGCTCATGCCTGAACTGGTATGTTGTTTGGTATAAGGTCACTCTGCACTAAAGCAGAGCAGATACTTCAAACATTGAGCTTTCAATGTGACATTGGTTATGGATACTTCCTTTTAGTTTAGGTTATCTAGATTTTAAGATACCAGTTACTAGCATAATTGTTATTTGTTCATTTTATTTTAGACTGTTCAGGTTTTTTGATTACAGTTTTAATGTTTTATTTGGGAAAGTTGAATTCCTGGGCATCACATCTAAGGATTATCTTTTAAAGACATGTGTGTACTGTGGCTTTGTCAAATGACAGTTTGATAAAAATCTTATTTTGAGAACTATTTTACTATAGCACAAGTATTGCTAAATTCATAATGTACGTAAAAAATAGATTAAGTACACTTACCAGGCGAAGGGGCACAGGCAGTAATAGCAACAAATAAACACACACACACACACACACACAAATGCTAGCTTTCGCAGCCTAGCTGCTTCATCAGGCAGAAGGGAAGGAGAGGGAAAAGGAAATGATGAGGGTTTTAAGGAAGGGGGTAAGGAGCCATTCCAATCCCGGGACAGGAAAGACTTACCTTGGGGGAAAAAATGGAAGGTAAATAAATGCACATACACCCACACATTTACACAGACACAAGTACACTTAGGCAGACATACTGTAGAACTGTAGAAAGCAAAGAAGTTAGAAGTCAGACAGAGATGCCACTTGAGGCAGAGGCTCTGTCCAGAGAACCAAGGCAAAGATGTTAAGATGGTGGGTGGGAATTCGAATTTAGCGGAGGTTAAGACCAGGTGGGCAACGGGAAGAGAGAATATGCTGAAGGGCTAGTTCTCATCTCCGGAGTTCTGAAGGATTGGTGTCAGTGGGAAGTATCCAGATAACCCGGACGGTGTAGCACTGTGCCAAGATGTGCTGGCCATGCACCAAGGCATGTTTAGCCACAGGGTGATCCTCGTTACCAACAAACACTGTCTGCCTGTGTCCATTCATGCGAATGGACAGTTTGTTGCTGGTCATTCCCACATAGAACGCTTCACAGTGCAGGCATGTCAGTTGGTAGATCACGTGGGTACTATCGCAAGTGGCTCTGCCTTTGATCGTGTACACCTTCCGGGTTACGGGACTGGAGTAAGTGGTGGTGGAAGGGTGCATAGGGCAGGTTTTACAACGGGGGCGGTTACAAGGGTAGGAGCCAGAAGGTAGGGAAGGTGGTTTGGGGATTTCATAGGGGTGGACTAGGAGGTTACGGAGGTTAGGTGGGCGGCGGAAAGACACTCTCGGTGGAGTAGGAAGGATGTCATGAAGGATGGATCTCATTTCGGGGCAGGATTTTAGGAAGTCGTATCCTTGTTGGAGAGCCACATTCAGAGTCCGCTCCAGTCCCGGAAAGTATCCGGTGACAAGAGGGGCACTTCTGGGGTTTTGTGGAAGGTTCTTAAATTGGGGAGATGAGGAAGTGGCTCTGGCAATTTGCTTCTGTACCAGACCAGGAGGATAGCTGCGGGATGTGAAGGCTGTTATCAGGTTATTGGTGTATTGGTTCAGGGATTCAGGACTGGAGCAGACTCGTTTGCCACGAAGACCTAAGCTGTAGGGAAGGGAACGTTTGATGTGGAAAGGATGGCAGCTGTCATAATGCAGGTACTGTTGTTTATTGGTAGGTTTGATGTGGACGGATGTGTGTAGTTGGCCGTTGGATAGATGGAGGTCGACATCGAGGAAAGTGGCATGGGATTTGGAATAGGACCAGGTGAATTTGATGGGACCAAAGGAGTTGAGGTTGGAGAGGAAATTCTGGAGTTCTTCTTCACTGTGAGTCCAGATCATGAAGATGTCGTCAATGAATCTATACCAAACTTTGGGTTGACAGGCTTGGGTGTCCAGGAAGGCTTCCTCTAAGCGTCCCATAAATAAGTTCGCGTACGAGGGGGCCATCCTGGTCCCCATGGCTGTTCCCTTTAGTTGTTGGTATGTCCGGCCCTCAAAAGTGAAGAAGTTGTGGGTTAGGATGAAGCTGGCTAGGGTATTAAGGAAAGAGGTTTTAGGTAAGGAAGTGGGTGGTCGGCGTGAAAGGAAATATTCCATCGCAGCGAGGCCCTGGGCATGTGGGATATTAGTGTATAAGGAAGTGGCATCGATGGTTACAAGGATGGTTTCAGGAGGTAACAGGCTGGGTAGGGATTTCAGGCGATCAAGGAAGTGGTTGGTGTCTTTGATGAAGGATGGGAGACTGCACATGATGGGTTGAAGGTGTTGGTCTATGTAGGCAGAGATTCGTTCTGTTGGGGCTTGGTAACCGGCCACAATGGGGCGGCCGGGATGATTGGGTTTGTGAATCTTCGGAAGTAGGTAGAAGGTGGGGGTGCGGGGTGTCGGTGGAGTCATGAGGTTAATGGGGTCAGGTGAAAGGTTTTGTAGGGGGCCTAAGGTTTTGAGGATTCCTTGAAGCTCTGCCTGGACATCAGGAATGGGATCGCCTTGAAAAACTTTATATGTGGTATTATCTGAAAGCTGACGCACTCCCTCTGCCACATACTCCCGCCGATCAAGTACCACTGTCGTGGAGCCCTTGTCGGCAGGGAGAATGACGATGGAATGGTCAGCCTTCAGATCACGGATAGCTCGGGATTCAGCTGCGGTAATGTTGGGAGTAGGATTAAGGTTTCTCAGGAAGGACTGGGAGGCAAGGTTGGAAGTAAGGAATTCCTGGAAGGTTTGAAGAGGGTGATTTTGAGGAAGAGCAGGTGGGTCTCGCTGTGACGGAGGACGGAACTGTTCTAGGCAGGGTTCGATTTGAATGATGTCTTGGGGAGCTGGATCATTAGGAAGAGGATTATTTTTCTTCGTGGCAAAGTGATATCTCCAGCAAAGACTGCGAGAATGACCAGCAACAAACTGTCCATTCGCATGAATGGACACAGGCAGACAGTGTTTGTTGGTAACGAGGATCACCCTGTGGCTAAACATGCCTTGGTGCATGGCCAGCACATCTTGGCACAGTGCTACACCGTCCGGGTTATCTGGATACTTCCCACTGACACCAATCCTTCAGAACTCCGGAGATGGGAACTAGCCCTTCAGCATATTCTCTCTTCCCGTTGCCCACCTGGTCTTAACCTCCGCTAAATTCGAATTCCCACCCACCATCTTAACATCTTTGCCTTGGTTCTCTGGACAGAGCCTCTGCCTCAAGTGGCATCTCTGTCTGACTTCTAACGTCTTTGCTTTCTACAGTTCTACAGTATGTCTGCCTAAGTGTACTTGTGTCTGTGTAAATGTGTGGGTGTATGTGCATTTATTTACCTTCCATTTTTTCCCCCAAGGTAAGTCTTTCCTGTCCCGGGATTGGAATGGCTCCTTACCCCCTTCCTTAAAACCCTCATCATTTCCTTTTCCCTCTCCTTCCCTTCTGCCTGATGAAGCAGCTAGGCTGCGAAAGCTAGCATTTGTGTGTGTGTGTGTGTGTGTGTGTGTGTGTGTGTGTGTGTGTGTGTGTGTGTGTGTTTATTTGTTGCTATTACTGCCTGTGCCCCTTCGCCTGGTAAGTGTACTTAATCTATTTTTTACGTATATTTTTCCTTTTAGGAATTTTTCCTCTATAATATTCGTATCATAAATTCATAGTGTGGTATTCTAATATGTTCCATGGGTAACGTATTTGATTTTTATCATTTTAAGGAATTACTACAAATATTTTCTGTGTTGAAATATCCATTATGTTTTAACAGAAGACAATGCAATAAATAAGGAACTGTGTATCTTTACACATACCAAATAAAATTTCAAACTTATAGAAAGCCCTGAACTGTGTTCTTTAGTTAAATGTTAATCTTTTCCACAAAGACCAATATAACATGAACATTAAATTTTGTTTTATATGACAGTATTAAATTATAATATCACTACTTACAAAGTGATGTTTGTAAACTTCCTTAGATTTTATTGTCTAATGAAATATTTGCCATACATTTTTACTAATGAAATGTGTTTCACATTTCATATTACAGACTTTTAGAAGGTGAACTAATCCTACTGGAGGTGTGTGCATTAAATTGATAATAGTGAAGATAAGTAACATTGAATAATACATTTGATACTACTGGCAAATGCGCTTCCCTTTCATTTCAATATTGTACAAGTTAACACTCAGTAAGTTACACACAACATTTAATAATCAGACCCCACTTATATTATTGTGTGGCTAGCCCATAATGTGGCAGTGAGTGGGTAAACTGCAGTCTCACAACTATTACATGCATTTCAGTCTGTAACATTCATATTGAAATGCAACCTGTGTCAGTTTATTGATGGGCCTATCTATTAGACGTATTATAGGTCTACATTCATGAAATCATGTTTTACAAAGAACTGTATTACAAAATCATAATTTAACTACAAATTCTTAGTACTAAAGCAAATACTAGAAACACAAAAATGGCAATGGACAAGTTATGCAGAGGTATTTCTATCAAAACATTATTGTGCATTGCAGCTTTCATACATGATTTATCCTAAAATAACCACAGCAAGCTAGTTGTAGAAAAAATAAACTTCATTGCTTGGTGTTTCTATTTTACAACAATATTTAGTGATATTAAACATTTATAGTGCAAAAAATAAGCTAAGAAACTTTACCATTTTTTATCAAATACCATGCTGGTACAAAAGTGACTTTTCCTTCAGAAAAATTTAATCATGATGCGCTGCCTATCCATCATACAAGAATTATTTATTGTTTCATGGAGTAACAGGCAGTTATATTCAAACCAGTTTTTTCTATAGTTTTTGCAGTTTAACATGTAACTTAATTCATACTAATATAAAATGAAACTAATTTGCTATAACATTTATTTTATCTCACAAGTGCATGATTACTATTGTGTTTGTAGCACATGTAGTGTTACATTCTGCCTCAACAGTAAACAGTTGTCAATATTTATTATAACATACGAGGCCAAATTCATATTAAACTTAATGAAGGCATTTCAGTCCAGCGTTCAGGCTTTCGTCGCAAAATTAATACATTGAGAGAGTACTGTGCACAATTGACACACAGTGGATTACATTAAATGCACTTATACAGTTATTTGGATTATAATTATGACTCCCTAATGATAAATTACATTAATGTTGTGTAATTGTTTGACAATTATTTTCCTGTTACCACTTGAAGTATGACTCCAAACTTATTTTTCTAGATGCCTGTACCACTGGAAAAAGTATTCTATTGAAAATATTCATCTTTGTGAGGATAAAACAATTACAGTTTATTCAGTAATGACTCGAACTGCTTATATTTCCTCTGAGGATAAGGCATTTTAAGTGTGAAATGCCAATACAGTTAATATTGGAAATCCCACAGAAGGGTGGGCTATATGATCCAGTCACACATTCCTCTCACTGCATTGTAATTACTAACTGTTAGAGCACAATCTAATTTTCATAGGCAGTAATAAAAAGAAAGAAAGAAAGCATTAACAGAAGGAAGTATAGCATGTAAGCAACTTTAATTTGTTAGAGATGGTGGATACCACTATTGACAATATTATCTTCTCTCCCCCCCCCCCCCCTTTCTGTGTGGGTGTGCGCGCATGCATTTCATCTTGGTTTGTGCTCTGGATGTGGCTAATGATTTGAGTGAGCCTTGCTTTAATTCAGTCACAAAGTTTGTGAAGGAAAATGTACCTATTGTAACATCATCTTCATTGTTAAGATATGGATATCATGTTAAAAAAGGAAGGAGGCTCTTGAGATACGGGTGATATTCCGTGCCAACATGGCAACAGTTAAGCATTTCCAGAATCCAAGAAAATGTCATTATAATCGAGATGAACATAAATACTCCATGTTTAAGTTTATCTGTTATACCTTTACAATGCATTTACATTGTAGAAACTGTGGCTTTTTTTAATACTAGCAAAACTGTCTAGTATGTCAGACTATTGAAACAGTGACAATTGTCACATAAAATTATGCAAAGAAAACTTTATTAATGAAAATCAATACTTCAGTTTGCAGAAACATGGTTTTTGCATGATAATCTAATCTTTATTACTAATTTGAACAAATTTTTAAAGTAATTACTGATGTTAATTTGTTTGAAAAATCTTAAGCAATATTTGCTTTTTACAAATGTCCGTCTAGGTGTGTTTGCGTTTGGATATGTGTGAGTGTGTGTGTATTTGTTTACCTTGCTTTTTGTCCCCTAAGGTAAGTCCTTCAACTTCCTTACAACCCATATCCTTTCCTTTCTCCTCCCCTTTTTTCCTCTTTTTCCTGAAGAAGCTGCCAGTGGTGGCGAAAGCTTGTATGTGTGTTTGTGTGTGAATTTATTCGTATGTATTGACGAGCCGGTCCTTCTGTTAAATCATCTCTTTTCTATTTTTATTTTTGTTTATCCCACCAGGAAAGTTTCCCTCTATATAAAGATTTTTGACTTACCTAAAGTACAGGCTCATCGACAGAAACATAAAACACACACAAAAACACACAAACATTCGAGCTTTCGCCACCAGTGGTGGCTTCTTCGGGAAAAAGAGGGAGGAAGGAAAGGAGAAAGGGAAGGATACGGGTTTTAAGGAAGTGGAAAAGGAGCCATTCCAATCCCAGGAGTGGAAGGACTTACCTTAGGGGACAAAAAGGAAGGTAAACAAACACACACACACACACACACACACACACACACACACACACACACACACACACACATATATATATATATATATATATATATATATATATATCCACATCCAAACACCTCCTTTTCCACTTCCTTAAAACCCGTATCTTTATCTTTCCCTTTCTCCTCTTCTTCCTCCCTCTTTTTCCCGAAGAAGCCACCACTGGTGGCGAAAGCTCGAATGGTTGTGTGTTTTTGGTGTTTCTATCGAGGAGCCTGTACTTTAGGTAAGTCAAAAATCATTATTTTATACCATTGTGTGTGTCTGTGTGTTTATTTGTTGCTATCACTGCCTGTGCTCCTTCACCCGGTAAGTGGACTTCATCTATTTTTTACATATATTTTTCCTGTTAGGAATTTTTCCTCTATAATATATATATTGTCGCGTTGCACTGGAAGCAGGCTTGACTTCGAAGGCAACTGAACACAGCACTTATACTCAAAGCACGTTTATTACGAACTCAACATACACGCAGCACTGACTGCCTCTCAAGCAGAGTGCTCTGCTATTTATACACAGATAGAATTTACCAGAAATTAGAAGAACAGTTAACATAAGAAACAAGTAGAATTTACAAGTGAACATAAGAAAGATGTAGAACCTTCTGGAATTGTTAATTACAAAGAAATAAATTTTTGCCGGTGGGCGGAATTGAACCGGCAGACCTTCTGCACCGCAGTCCGTGACGCTACCCCTGCGCCACGCCGCCAGTCGGTGTTTGTGGTCTCTCACGGCATTGCTCCCTCTCCTGGAGAAACAGTGATCCGCTGTTATGATCCCTGTGGGGCCAGCTGCAATGTCCTAGATCTTGAGCGTGTCATGGGTCCTCTGTATGACAGTTCAAGAGAATTCTTCCCTTCTCCGCGATTATCGATGACAGACGTTCCTGTCGTGGCTTCATCAGGATCATTACCGCCTTAAAGTCCTTGAACAAGAAGCCAGTCCCATCTACCTGCTCTTCAGGATTGTAGTAAGGCTTCATGCGCAGGACGTGAACAATGTCTCTTCGTTTTTGACGTTTCGATGACAGCTCATAATCCTCAACTTCGTATGTGACGTCTGACAGGCGGCGTATCGCTTCAATAACTTTTCTGACAGTCCAGCCTTCCATACAGGGGTAAAAATCCATTCCAGATCTCCTGGGCTGTACACAACAGGTCAGTGCTTGTCGTTATACCGCTGACGATCCTTCTCCTGGGCGTCCAGTGTCCGTATGTGAGCCAGCTGTCTTGCTTCTTCGACCCTGGTGATGAGCTGTTTAACATAGTCATCCTGAGTGTCATCCAGTTGGAAAGGGAATAGCTTATCCATTGTCGTCTCAGCTTCACGGCCATGGAGCAGGAAAAACGAAGTGAAGCCTGTGGTGTCTTGTCTTGCAGTATTGTAAGCAAATGTAATGACTGGCAGAATTGTATCCCAATCCTTCTGCTCAACATCAACGTACATCGACAGCATGTCGGCTAACGTCTTGTTAAAACGTTCCGTAAGACCATTTGTCTGAGGATGGTATGCAGTTGTCATTCTGTGGACAATGTTGCACCGTGACATTACCTCTGATACTAGTTTTGACTGGAATACTTTTCCACGATCAGGTATCATGACACGTGGTGCTCCATGCTTCAAAATAATGTCTTCTACAAGGAATTTTGTGATCTCTGGAGCTTCTGCAGTCGGCACAGGTTTGGTGACAGCATAGTGCGTGAGGTAGTCAGTGCAGACTATTATCCAACGGTTACCGGTTGTCGCCTTTGGGAATCTCCCTAAAAGATCGATCCCAACTCGGTGGAATGGAGCTGCTACCGGCGGAATCGGTACGAGATGTCCTGGAGGTAATTGCGGCACATGCTTCCGTCGCTGGCACTCTTTACAGTGACTCACATAGTGCTTGATAGATCAGTAGAGACCTTTCCAGTAATACCTGCGTCTCATTCTGTCTAGGGTCTTCACGAATCCCAGATGACCAGATATTGGAGCATCATGGAAATATTTGAGAATAGCTGGCTGGAGATGAGCTGGAACAACAAGTAGCCATTTGGGGCCCAGTGGATCATAGTTGCTCTTGTACAATGTTCCGTTTATAAGTTGGAACTCTCCATTGGTCGGTTCACCTTTCTCCAAGGCCTCTATCATTTCTAATAGTGTTGGATCTTCCCTCTGTTCAGCTGTAACGTCATCTAATTCAGTGAGAGCTGAAATTTCATTAATGCTGTTGTGTTCCACTAATGGATTCCTCGAAAGGCAGTCGGCATCCTTGTGTTTGCGCCCGTTCTTGAATACCACTGTGACATCGTACTCTTGGAGTCTTAGTGCCCATCTTGCTAGTCAACCTGATGGATCCTTCAAGCTAGTCAGCCAACACAAAGAATGGTGGTCTGTCACGACTGTGAATGGTTTGCCGAATAAATACAGCCGGAACTTTTATAGCCCAGATAACCGCGAGACATTCTTTTTCAGTTGTAGAATAGTTTATCTCGGACTTTGAGAGTATTCTTGACGCATAGGCTATCACTTTTTCGGCACCTTCCTGAACTTGTACAAGCACTGCACCAATCCCATAACCACTGGCGTCTGTGTGAAGTTCCGTTTCTGCATTCTCGTCATGCAAGGCTAGCACTGGTGCGAAAGTTAGAGCCTCCTTAAGTGCCTGGAAAGCTCTTTCTTTTGTCTCATCCCAGTAAAATTTGGTGTCTCCCTGCAGAAGTTCTTGTAATGGACGTGCCTTGTTACAAAATCCTTTTATGAAACGTCGGTAGTATGAGCACAGCCCGAGAAAACTTCTCACATCACGAATGTGCTGAGGAGTTGGAAATTCTGTGACTGCCCTTACTTTATCTGGATCAGGACGGACACCATCTCCGTTGACTAGGTGCCCCAGGATTTTTATCTCTTTGGCAACAAAGAGGCACTTCTTTGGATTGAGGTGGAGACCTGCAGCCTGAACACACTTCAACACAGTTGACAGGTGACTCAGATGTTCTTCAAATGTTTTCGAGAAAACGACAATGTTATCTAAATAGCAGAGACACATCGTCCACTTAAGGTGTCGAAGCAAGTTGTCCATCATGCGTTCGAATGTGGCTGGAGCATTACGTAATCCAAACGGCATTACTTTAAATTCATAGAGGCCGTCAGGTGTAATAAAAGCCGTCTTCTCCCTGTCAGCTTTGTCAACCTCGATTTGCCAGTAACCTGTCTGCATGTCCATAGTTGAGAAGTATGTAGCTCCTTTCAAGCAGTCTAAGGTGTCGTCAATACGCGGCAACGGGTAGACATCTTTCTTTGTGATTCTGTTCAGCTGTCGATAGTCGACACAGAATCGCCACGTGCCATCCTTCTTTACGAGGACTACCGGAGACGACCAAGGACTCTCCGAAGGTTGAATAATTCATCTCGCAACATCTTCTCCACTTCCTCTCGAATTATCCATCTTTCAGCTGGCGACACTCTATACGAATGCTGGCTAATTGGCGGATGATCCCCCGAATTGATCCGGTGCTTTATCGTGGGCCGTTTCGTCTGACTTTTTCCCTGCTGAGGTGTGAATGCACCCGAAAATTGGCGTAGTATACCTAACACCTCGCTGCCATTGTTCCTTGGTCAGTCCAGGCCCTATTGGCAGTTCCATGTTTGTTTCATCCAGCGTGTTGTCTGTACTAATAGCAGGGCATGGGTCTTCATTGATGACGTTGAGCTCACCGTCCTGGATTGCTTCAGCTGTCCCGATACACATTCCCTTGGGGATAAGTTGTGACTGCACGTGACAATTTGTGATCCAAATCTCTCCTTGACCACCGGTAATGCTTATGATAGCCACTGGTATGTAAATTTCTTTTGTGAGCCTGATAAACTTATTACTATCAACAATAACTTCACAGTTTAACCAGTCATCTGTGTTTGTGACTCAACTCTTCTCATTGTCAACGGCGGTATCGTCACATTGTCAATGACGAATAACTTCCCAGAAAATTCTGTATTACGTGTATCCAGCGGAACAACTTCTTCAATTTGCAGCTCAGATCTTCCACAGTCAATGATAGCTTGTGATGCCTCAAGGAAGTCCCATCCGAGGATGACATTGTGACTACATTCTGTTAACACGACAAATTCAAATGGATGCGTCCTGTTGTTGATGGTTACTCTTGCGACACAAGTTCCTGCTGGATGGACGTACTTTCCATTTGCGACCTTCAGCACAGTTGCCCCCGTATCACAGAACATTGTCTTCTTTAGTGTGCGGTGGTAATTATCCGATAATACAGAAAAAGAGGCTCCTGAATCAACAAGTGCCCAGACAGGTTGGCTGTCGATGCGATTTCCCGACATCTTAGTAACTTTTGTCCATGGAGGGTTTTCATCTGCGGCGGCCTCACCTCCGTAGATGGTCGCCTCGCCTAGTTTTCCTGGGCGCGGCGGCTAGGGGAGCGGCTGGTACCTCTGTACGGCGACGGTGAACGGCTGCGGCGCATCGGGGAGCGACCTCGTCTAGGCTACGGTGAAGGGCTTCTTCCCATAGGTCGACTGAACTCATCAGCAGGTGACTGCCTGGGATAGAACTGCTCCGACGGCTGACGTCTTGCGGCAAAATAATCATTGAATACTCGCCTCCTCTCTCTGTAGTAACGTACGAAATGTCCAGGCCGTCCACTGTGGAAACACAGTGGTGTGTTGTCTTCTGTCCTCCAGATGTCTGTTGTTCAGTGGGGTGACATAGTTACTGGGGGAGTTGGCTGTGGTCGCGTCGGCTGGTTCACGGGCTGCTGTTTGGTGGCTGCAGCGTAAGTCATAGCAGGGCGACGCCATTCTTTACGTCGGGTGCGATTGACGGGGCAGACAGGAGCTAATGTTTGAAATACCTCATCCTCAGCGGCGTAGTCTCCCTCGTGACTTACAGGGCTTGCATCCATGGCCATAATCTGATGCTCGCTCGGTCTAATAGTCCCGGCTGCCATGCACTGTTGTAATTCTTCTCTCACGATTTGTCGTATGAGAGAAGCGAAGTCATGCTGGTCTTCCACAACAGCCATAGGGACTACATTGGGGAGTCTGTCATACTTCTTGCATCCAACCCTCCTTTGTTGCATCTCTTCAATACGCTGGCACCACTTGATGAACTCTTCTGTCGTAGCGACGTCTTTTATCAGAAGAGCTTGGTACATATCTTCTGCAATTCCCTTCATCAGGTGCGTGATTTTGTCCGCCTCAGTCATGTTCGGGTTGACTATGTTACACAGAGCCAAAACACACTGTATGTACGATTGTGTCGGCTCACCATGACGTTGGGCCCGGTTCTTCAGTTGTTCTTCCGCCGAGCGGATTTGTCGCTGGCGGTCTCCAAACATCTTAAGTTCCTCCTGAAATGTCTCCCAGTCATTCAACTTGTCTTCATTGTTTTCGAACCATTGCTGGGCTGTTCCGTCCAGGTAGAAATAAACGTTGGCCAAGCACATCTTATGATCCCACCTGTTGTACTTGGCGACTCAGTCGAACCCTTTTAGCCATTTGTTGGGGTCCTGTCCAGCATCTCCAGAGAACACCGACGGGTGTCTGATGTGCAACTGGCTTATTGCTTGTTTCGTTTCCATCATTCTTGAAAAGCGCCATTAAACATAAAATATAAAAAAAAAGGAAAGATCTAAAATTTTAAAAATGTTTTGCGAGGCTCCCACAGGCGTGAGGCCGGCGGCAGTCGCCAACGTTGCCGACGCCTAGTGCCGCCACTGGTGTTCAATATCTTAAACATAATCTGCATATGTAGATAAATGGACCAATAAAATAAAATATGGTACAGTGTTGGTGCCAAAGAACAGTAAATGTGTGTTATGTATGTTGTAGAGGACTATGGTGTCAGATGCATCAAGAGCTGTATTGTCAGCAGACAATGATTTATATATAACAAGTAAGGTGAAACAAACCTGATATTGTGCTATAACTCTCTCTTAGAGGCAAAAAAGTGAATCAGTAAATACAATAACTGTTTTTCTGTCAATTGGTGTAATAAATTTTAACACCTGATACCATAATAGCCCGGTACGAGATTGCAAAAACTGAATTTCCATTTAATAATAGTGTGCAAATAGAAAACTTATTTACAACCTTTATAGCTCTTGTATAACTATTCACTCAATACAGTGATAGTGGGGAGGATTGATTTGAAAGCAGAAAGAGTGACCTAGCAATTATATTACATTCATAATATTTGATTAACATGTTACTTATATGTTATTGGGCTAACAGGTATGGGTCAAAAGCAGATGGAGTGTTTCATCCAGTCTTATAAAATGAAAGCACAATCATGGTCTTTGTAAATTTGCCTACTTCCAATTCGTAATTGTTGGGAGTGGTTAATAGAGTGCCAATAAAGTATTTTGAGTATAAAATTTTGTATGCCACAGAATTTTTAATTATGGTATGTTAGCTGTTGAGTTTACTTCACCACTGTAGCCTGTGTCCAGCTTTGTTCGGTTGCCCATGTTATTAGCATGGCGCTTATGTTGGCAATTTTGCCGTGAGCAACTATGGGAAAACAATCATTTTTGTGTTTCTGAAGTGGAGATTCTGGCGCTATGCACTCTCACATACTAAAAAAAAAAAAAAAAAAAAAAAAAAAAAAAAAAAACCTTCCTGTTTAACCTATAACTAACCTAACTTTCAGTTAAAATGATCACTGTTTCACATAGATCATATAATAAGTAAAACATGCTATGCCTGCTCTAGGGTTGACTGCTGTGGTGTATACATTGATATTCTGTAGTGTCGACAACATTTGCAGTGCATGGGCAACAGACCCAGCAGTGTAGCCCTTTGTTCTCCCAAATGAAGTAAAGCCCATCAGTAGCTACAGCTGTTAAAGAAAGAGCTTTTCTTTTATCAGTGGAGGGAAGCAGTTGTGACCTATTCAAGGAACACACACAGTATTCACTTGGAATGCTTTTGAAAAACGTTATCTTGAGGGCCAATGCAGTGACTGAAACTTAACTAAATGTGTATTGAGGACATTGTCACCTTCTTTTGTATTATTGTGGCAGATATTTACAGTTTCAAAATTTAAATTCCTTTCAAAAATGTCTTTGCATAGAATATATAATATAGGTTATGAATTCCTAAGTGATGCCTTTATTTTACAAGGAAAAGAGAGAATGCTACTCACAACAAAATTGACATTTTGAGATACAAAGAGCAATGATGTAAAGGTAGATGTCAACTTTTCAGTAAGTAGCAATATTATTTTCCTTGTATTATTGATGTTTCAAACTGGAGTATTGCAGGTAGGAATGTCAATAATATGGGGATAGGTAGCTACTCATCATAAAGAAAATCAATCAGCCGCTGACAGGCATGTAAAATACAAGGTTATATTAACACATTTTCAACCACAGGCTTCCTCAGGGAGAGAGAGAGAGTATGCTCATTCACACAGATACAAATTATGCACACATTAACACCATCTCTCAATGGTATTCCAGTTCAACATTGGAAAATCTGGAGCAGAATTTATTAAATGCCTACTCATAAGGAGAGATAGGCATACACATATAAATCTTAGAAGAGACTAAAGCCTTCAGATGAGACATGTGCATACATGCTGTCTGCTGTATTTGAACACAATGGCAATGTTTGGGTGAGTAATTACAACAGACTGGGAACTAGATGACAGGTTTTGGAAGAGATAGTAGGAATTGGGTGTCTGTGTAGTTGTGTGTATGACTGTATTACTAGAAGAGCTAATATGGCACAAAAACTCTGTTCACAACATCTCAAGTAAGAGTGTATTCCACTCAAATTGTTATAGGCGATTATTTCCTTTCTTTATATATTGCCCCCTCCAGGAATTTGCATTATTATACCAGGGTATATTTCTCTATTACATCAAACTAATATAAACTGCAATAACCATAAGTGATTAATTCCCTCATGGATATTTACCTATTCAGTGATGAATCCAGCTTTTGGTGTTGCAGGGTGGACTGAGTTCATTGTAACTTTGCTGCCATTATGGCCAAATTCTCTAGATTAAATGCTGCTGTGGAGTAGCCGAGTGGTCTAAAGCACCTCGCTGTGGAGCACGCGGTTGCTCGCCATGGAGGTTAGAGTCCTCCCTGGGGCATGGGTGTGTGTGTTTGTCCATAGGTTAGTTTATCTAGTTTTAAGTAGTTTGTAAGCTACGGACTGATGACCACGTACTTTGGTCCAATAGATTTACAGACATTTGAACATTTTTAGATTAAATTGACCCTGTTTTCTAAAGAAAAGTAAGTCTTGGAATTTTTTCCCTTCAGAAAACAGGTGCTGTTCTGGGGGGAGGGAGCTGTATGCCCATAGCTGCTCCCCACCCCTTAGGATTTGCTATTGCATCTATTTAAAAAAACAATCTTTTTTAATTCATCTACTGACTTAAAGTTGTGGAACATTGTTCTTGTGTGAGTTAACTGAATTAATGTGTTTTCAATGATGACGAAGTTTGCAAAACATGAACTTAATTTGACTGTCCAGATGCCTTGTTTCCATTATTTTTAAAGTTCAGGAAGGGAATTATACTAAAACGCCATGAACTGCTTATCACAATATAAAGTGACCAATTTCCTGTTCCAAATTTGAGGATCACTATGAAAAGTCTGATCAGTATAATACAATGATTTTAAATACACAAAATGTGACCGTTTGATAGTGAAACAACAGAAATTTCTAAATTTTGTTTTGTGTGTATAACAAGTACTTTTCTCAAATGCAACTTATCAGTTTTCATTAAAGCCATGTTTCACAATACAAAAATAAGTTTGATGTAACTGTTGGTTATCAGATTCGTGTACTATTCATTTTGTGAGTACCGGCACTACTTCCAAGATTACAAGAAATGAAATCTTTGATTATCTCAAAGCATGCATTTCTGCTGTTGAATCACACAGCAGTCAGTGTTGAACCTGGCAGCATGGTAAGAGGTGCAGACATATTGAGGCATGACTGATGTCCTTATGAATATTAATAATTACAAACTTTCTTTACAAATGAGTCTGATTACTTTCAGACTCTGTTGCAGTTACATTTCCACACTAAAAATGTATTGTTTTTCCCATATGATTTAGTTTATATTCATAAATGTTAGTTTCTACTCAACTCATGGGTGTGCATGCACACATGTTCATTTGCTAACTGAAGAAGGCTGCATTGCTGAAAAACGTTTAAACCAGTATTACAGATTTATATGTGACCTTTCCAATTTGCTACGACATGTGTGTATTTTGAGCAGTAACTATACTTTCAAAATATTTTTGAAACTTTCCGGAAAGTTCTTTTCCTTAATTTATATTCAAATGCACAGTACTTCCACTCCAAGTACTACTACTTGATCAGAGAAAATTCCTTCTGAACACTAATTCTTCTTAGGTATGGGTAAGGTTCCCAGACATCTCCATTTTCAACGTTAAATGGAACATCAGCATCTATTTTCACATTTTCTGGAAATGTCCACATTTGTAAGCTTTGGCAATTAAGAACTTCCTATTATTCTTTTTCATCTCTTATCGTCCAACTTTTATAAACTTCTTATGACATTTATTTAAATAAACAAGTTTTTATTTACTTATTATCAATTAGTGGTACTTGGCAGACAAAAATATTGAAATTTATGATAAAAGTATAACGATCAGTTTTGCAACAAATGATGTGAAATCTGAAGTTAGCAAAAAAAAAAAAAAAAAAAAAGTGTGAGTTCAGTGAATCGTGCAAGAGTGAGAAACAATTTAATGACCTCGTTAAAATTGTCTACTTTTTTACAGTCCCAGCCCATAAAGCATCTGTTGAAACAATGTTCTCATTAATTCTGACACAATGGACAAAAGAAAGAAACAGAATGTCAGTTGACTCTGTAAGAGGAATTGTGATGGTTAAGTTTAATTTTAGACATTTGAACTGCAAAAAAAGTTTTAAATATTTGTGTCAGCAAAGTGAACATAAAAGAAAAATAGATGCAATGAGAAATACTCATCTGACAAGGACTCTGATAGTATGTTTGGTTGGGGGTTAAGTTATTTTCATTTCTCATGCAATAAATTTAAAGTATATAAAGTGTCAAACTTCCTGGCAAATTAAAATTGTGTGCTGGAACCGGGACTCGAACCTGGGACCTTTGCCTTTCGCGGGCAAGCGCACAGTCGACTGTGCTATCCCGACACGACTCACGATGCCACCTCACAACTTTACTTCCGCCAGTACCTCGCCTCCTACTTTCCAAACTTCACAGGTTCGAGTCCCGGTTCCGGCACACAATTTTAATCTGCCAGGAAGATTCATATCAGCACACACTCTGCTGCAGAGTGAAAGTTTCATTCTATATAAAGTGTCCATTTTTTTTATTCCATGATATGGTAACACTAGGTATGGGTATGTGCGGAAGCAAAGGACTGTATAGAAACTCAAGATCCACAGTATTTGATACAAAATAATGAATCTAACTGTATGACCACATTTCTAAACTTTTATTTCCATTTACTCCTCATCTCTCCCATGACAATTACTTAATGTACAACTGCATCACATGTACACTGATATCAGCAGTTTACTTCCTAATTAAAGTAAAAAATACTTTTATGCACTTAAGTTTGTATCTGGAATCTTACACTACATTCAGTAATGTACAATCTGGATCTAGAATGCAACCCAGTCAGTAACTATTTGCTTCATTTCGCATGTTAATTTTACCTAGAAAAGCCAAAGCAACATGATAGGGTTACAGTGAGAAATTAAATTCAACCTCATAGTTAAAACATAGAATTTTATTTCAACCACAAAAAATTAAATGACTACAGCAATTATACAGTGTATATCAACCAACATATAACACTGTAAAAAATTGATGAAGTCCACTTACCAGGCGAAGGAGCACAGGCAGTGATAGCAACAAATAAACACACACACATTTACACAGAGGCAAGTACACTTAGGCAGACATACTGTGGAACTGTAGAAAACAAAGAAGTTAGAAGTTAGACAGAGATGCCACTTGAGGCAGAGGCTCTGTCCAGAGAACCGAGGCAAAGATGTTAAGATGGTGGTTGGGAATTCGAATTTAGCGGAGATTGAGACCAGTTGGGCAATGGGAAGAGAGAATATGCTGAAGGGCTAGTTCCCATCTCCGGAGTTCTGAAGAATTGGTGTCGGTGGGAAGAATCCATGGCTAAACACGCCTTGGGGCACGACCAGCACATCTTGGCACAGTGTTCCACCGTCCGGGTTATCTGGATTCTTCCCACTGACACCAATCCTTCAGAACTCTGGAGATGGGAACTAGCCCTTCAGCATATTCCTTCTTCCCGTTGCCCACCTGGTCTCAACCTCCGCTAAATTGGAATTCCCACCCACCATCTTAACATCTTTGCCTCGGTTCTCTGGACAGAGCCTCTGCCTCAAGTGGCATCTCTGTCTAACTTCTAGCTTCTTTGCTTTCTACAGTTCTACAGTATGTCTGCTTAAGTGTACTTGCATCTGTGTAAATGTGTGTGTGTGTGTGTGTGTGTGTGTGTGTGTGTGTGTGTGTGTGTGTGTATTTGTTTACCCTCCTTTTTTCACCCCAAGGTAAGTCTTTCCTGTCCCTGGATTGGAATTACTCCTTACCCACTCCCTTAAAACCCTCGTCATTTCCTTTTCCCTCTTCTTCCCTTCTGCCTGACGAAGCAGCTAGGCTGCGAAAGCTTGCGTTTGTGTGTGTGTGTGTGTGTGTGTGTGTGTGTGTGTCTGTGTGTTTATTTGTTGCTATCACTGCCTGTGCTCCTTCGCCTGGTAAGTGGACTTCATCTATTTTTTAGATATATTTTTCCTGTTAGGAATTTTTCCTCTATAATATTCATAACATATAACACTGTATTAGACATAGAACAATTCCAGGAAAACAGAACCATTTCAGTGAAAATATGCAATATAATTTTCAAAACATGCAAAGTAAAAATAAAAGTATAATTTTATCAGGTAATTATTTTATAAAAAACTTTCATTGTGAAACATACAATTTCAACATTCTTTTTCTGCTGAACAAAACCAGTGGAACATTTTATTGCAACCTTGTTTCTAGTCCAAAGGACTATTCTTGAGACCAAAAGACTTAAAGCAGGTAAGAAAAAACCACGTTTGTGCATTAGAAGTTCATTTGATGTGAGTAAAAAAAAGTAAAGCAGCCAACAATCTGAAGATTGGTTTGAACAACACAGTGCTTTACTAGGCATGGTCCTTTTTGGAGGTGGTATGCCGTTGCCTGCCTCCGACATTCGAACTGACTTACCTAGCGAGTTATAGGGGGACCTACAGCTTAACGTGTACAGCTGAACCACGGTTGATACGAGTATTGTTTCAAAATTATTTTGAGATCAATATTAAATGGCCCACCCAGAACACTAAATTATCATTATCAGAAATAATTGTGTTAAGTGAACACTGAGAAAGTAAGCAAGTTTAGTGTTCATAAAATTGAAGTATGTTAAGAATGAGATTTAGATTACAGGTGGACATTATACACTGCATTCTCTACAATGTCTGAAACTGTCAGAAAATAGGTTAAGAGGAACATTATTTAAAATGATAATACATGTTTTCAGCACTTTTGCCACAAAAAAGGAAAAAAAATTGCTGCTCTTAGACCCACTCTTGTGTTATCAACATTTGGCTTACACCTTAGTTGTCACTCACTATGCATGTGCTGATAACAGCAAGGTAGCCAAGAAGGTGCCCTAAGAGGGGCAACAAGAATGCATTTTCAGTTTTGTTTTGTAAGCAATTCTACTTTGTCCATCTAAAGTTTTTCAGTCGAAATTCATAGAAAATAAGTCAATGTTTCTCATGTGTAGTACTGTGAATCTCTGTGACATGGTTAACAGAATCATGAGAATGCATGTTTCATATCATAAATGAACATGGGATCTAATTTACTGCCATAAATTGAGTAGTATATTTAAATGTAATATGTGATGTTTCATTATAAGAAACTCAATATGATAGTTTTCATTTAATGTGTATTTTTTTGAGATTATGTACTTTTGTGGAATCATGTTTCATAGTAATGTGAATAAATTTCATATTAGCACAATTAGCTCAACACAGTTTTCCCCCCTTTACATAGTTTGTCATTTAGTGACTGGTTCTCATTATACTTTTCAGAAGATCTTCCGTAACGATTTCAGATAAGTGCATCAAGAATCAGTCACTGCATGGGTGCAACAGATTGCCACCCCCCCCCCCCCTTTATGTAGCTGTGATTCACTTTAATTTCACTAAAATCAAATTTCTTCCTGTTACTATAAACATAATTGCACAAAATAAACAATCTCACATAAATGTCCATATTACATTTAAATTACACACAATGATATGAAACACACATATTTATCAGCCCTCTTAACAACACATTCTGATTGGCTGTCTCACTGGTACCACACATGAGAAGCTACCAATGCCTAAAACTAGTTTTTAGCCACTTCAAAAATGGCACACTGTCTGCATCTGTAAGTTCATTGTAAAATGTTTAAGTCATGAAATTACGGTAGTGGTCTGGTTTGAGAGAGACTCTTGAGTATATGGTGATTGAGAGTGATGAACTACGTTATGGCAAGCACTCAGTTTCAACATTTTTATTGAAAGTCTTAAAAATGCTGAAAAGCATGCATGCACAAATTAATGGGAACAGGATGTCACACACTGCATGAAGTAAACTAGAGTGGTTTATGCACCTAAGAACAGAAAACATTGACATTCTAAAACAAACTGTCTGGAGTCTGTCCTATTCCCAAATTCCAGTTTTAACATTTTTCTTATGTCAAAGAAAATCTGATTAAAGTCAGAACAACAGCAAAATCAGAGTTGCAGTCTTATTGCTTTGCTAGGGCTAAATTAACATAAGTGGTCAGTTAAACATCAGTCTTAGAGATTTTATTATAACTGTTCTTCCAGTGATGGTGACAAAAATCTCTTGCTACTAAGCCATACATGGCAGAATTTAAAACATGTTGATAGTAGAAATTCAAAATTACTCTACATGGGAAAAGTGACAAAGTTAGGTTTTGGTCTGCAGTGAAGGACAAATCTATTGAAGATAGGTCTGTGGTGAAGAGAAAGTTATGTATTTCAAGTTCACTGATGAACAACAGGAAACATTTCTAATTTGACTAGGCCTAGAATGTTTTAAGCCTTCAGTTTATTGTGTTTATGGTATTTCATGTTTTAGTTTAATGTAAATGTTTTAATTGCACTTGCAATTTACTATTCTACATAAAAATACAACAGATCTTAGGCCATTTAGTGTCATACATTGGTGCACCTTAGTAATTCTCCCTTAGCTACATCTTTCTTTAATTGAACATGACTCATTTGAATGTGATTTGGCTGCATTCTGGCCACTAACAGGACTGAATTATTGTTCTGATGCCAAAATATTGCAGACAATTCATTATGCATATGAGAACACTAAATGAGACTTGTTCCTCAAAACAGAAACTTGACTTCAAACAACTTATGATCACCAGATGTAAAACACAAAAATACTAGTGCAAATGTTCCACCTGAAATATCTAATTCTGCACCACCAAATACATTAATCTTCCATCAATAGAGTAATAAAATATGAAAATCTGAGTACTTTTGACTAAAAAGCATACTGAAAAACATTTGACATGGATGTGCCACTTTATTCTTTTATCCAAGTCCTCAATTATTGGAGACACTCCAACAATGTAGATACACAATAATGCAAATAAAACTTTGCAGTACACATATGTTCCTAGATTTTTTGACTGAGTACAAATCTAAAAAATGCACAAGAAATGAGAACTGGAGAACAAATGCCAGCTTCAAGTAAAATAACATAGGATACCAAACATGAAATCTTATTGTATAAGTGCTGATTGGAGAAAGGGGGGCACAGCAGCTGTGGCTTAAAAAAAACTTTAGTAAGGTTAGCTACTCAAGCTACCAGAATAATACTATTCACTGAGAATTCCAGATCTTTCCAATGTTCCCTCGTGACTGTGAATCCTATTGCCTTTTTCATTTTCACAGAACAATGGTGATATTTTACTATCAGTGGGTTACACAAACCTCTCCAAAAATATAAGCACTGGATTATGACAAAAGCATGGTGTAAGACTTGAAAAGTGACAAAAATCAATGTGAATGAGATTTAAATATTTTTATCATGATATGTCAATGACGAACTTTCTGGTTTCTTGTATACACAAAGTATGCTATTACTACATTATGCAAGTAATGCATTTTCACATTGACTAAAATCCTGATATTCATAAATTGACAAAGTTTGTCTGTAGAAATATGTAAACACATAGCAAATGGTCCACTAAACATTACATTTTAAATTACCTTGTTCAAATGTGAAACCAACCTTAAAAGTTACTCACTAGAGCATTACAGGCATACTTGGTAACATGATTTTGCAATACACTTCAAACAATTTCATGTCTTCTTACTTGCAGCATCAGCAGCACACTCAATTTCCTGAGATTTTTCCCTTTTCCAGAGGAATCAACACACTATATCTGTGTTTTCAATTTTTCTTCTTAGTGGAGAAAAATTAAGCCTGGATATCAATTTTAGCATTCGTATTAATGTCAAACTCTGGAGAGAAAGAAACTTCTTCATTTAAAAAACCAATAACTTGCTTCAATCCCTTCAAGACCTTGTTTTTGACATCTTGACTACAGTTTGACTTTCTGCTAAGACCAATTAAGGTCTCACAATGAGAAGTGACTTCCTCTACAAATGTGACTGCAGATTTCTCAAATGAGCATGGATCTATAACTACCACATACTCATTACCAGCAGCAGAGGGCAAAGAACATGGTTCATTAATCTGTTGTGTACCAGACACATTTTACACAAGCATGTATAGCTTTGCTGATATTCACATTCATAATATTGTCCAAACAAGTGCATTTATATGAATGTATACATATTCTGCACACATTACATATTACTACACACTTCCTGGTACACAGTTCTGCATTTTTACTCACAATATAAACATCCGAGTGATTAGAAGGACACACTGCCCACAATCTTTCACCAAAGGCACTGATCATTTCTCTCTTTATCTCTGAACTCTTCACATGACTGGCTTTTATTAAAGATGTTCTTGCACACTGATTATTTTTTGTGAACTTTATCAGACCATCATACACTTTGCCCCTTACCAAACATAACAAAGCATTTATAGATTTGTCCAATCTTTTACATTTCTTTCCATCAAGATGATTATGTTTAATTACTTTATGGAGAGACTCAAGGTGATTGTGTTTAGCCCTAGCCCACGTACCTTCAAAAAGTACTTGCCAAATTACTTACTGCCCTGATCACTTGACAAGTCTTAACCCATTATCCAACTTCTCCCTGAAGGAATCAACATTCAGTTCTTTGTGAAGTTCTTTTAACTTTTCAAACACCACTTTTTGTTTTGCACTGCCTCCTGCAATTTTTGTCAGATTTTGGGCCCAGTTTTTCAGCACATGCCAGGAACACAGCAACTGGTGTGGCACCTGTCCCATCACAGTTACCCATGCATCATAAAATGCAGGAGCATCATCTGACATGAACACCTTTGTCTTCACTGTGCCTACTTTTTCTTTAATTTTTTCAAAATAAAAAGACAAACACTGGTCTCCTCTGTTTGAAAAACAAAAATCAGCTGGGATCCCACAACCATATTTATCAACAACCATTAATGTGAACAGTTGGAAATCTTAAGCGGTCAACCCGTGTGTTCCATCTACTCAAATTTTATCTTTGGCATATTTCAACAGCTAATCTGATTGAAATCCAGTCATAAAGATTAGCACGAAGTCTTCATCTTTAAAATTTGGATCACTGTGGCTTTGTGCTTTGTAAAACAAAACTGGATTGTCCGGCTGGGTCTTCATCTCATCAACCCACAGTTGCACACTTACGGCATCATTTGCATGTTTTTTCATTGCGTGTCCAATGTTAAAATCTCTCTTGATGTTGTGCAAATCCTTCTTTTCGAGAAGGTGGATTCTTTGCACTCCTTCTGTCATTGGTGCACTGCGGATATCTGTAAAGACTCTTCCCACAGGAACACCCTCTGATAACCTCCCTGGGGACAAAATCATTTAATTAACATATGAAAATCTTACTTTCTGCTGAATCATTTCAAAGACAATAACACTCTTTCGGATAAATCCTAGTCTCCGATAGTGCTTTGACCAATGACATCATACATAATCGAGAAATACTACGAAAACATATTTACAACATGGTCATCTAAATAGGTCAGATCTACTTAATGATACCACCTCTTCAAAATACATTTAATAATTAGGTAATTTTAAAGAAAGCTTGCACTCTAAGTTGTGCAGTCTGAAATGATACATTTATGTCGAAAATTTACTGTAAATTGATTGATTGTTTAGGAACCGCAGATTTGGGCGCTATGCGTCCTTGCATACTAGAAAAAACTTCTTGTTTAACCTAACCCTAACCTTCTTAGGGCTATGCTACAGATAACACTTTTTAAATTGAAAGGTTAGGTATAGGTCACAAGATCTAAACCTTGCAAACACAGAACAACACCAAAAGGATAATACAATGCCACCTAAGTGTCTACAAAAATATCAGACATGTAAACAGTGAGTACTGAAACCACGCGTAGGACGTAATGATGTAAAACATGACATCTTTGGTCAAAGCAATATCTGAGACAAGATTTGACCTCAGCTTTTTCTTGTTACCTGCCAACACTGTCCTGAGATTCTTGTTGAGGAATGTCCTACCAATATCTGCAGTGTGTCCCACATGATTGGGATAAAAATTGACACTGTACTTGCCCTGCATTATTACAAGCTGCATGGTTGATGGGCATGCACTTTCCATTTTGTTGCTGCCCATGCTCTTAAGGGACCGAGCACCAGTTCCTTGCTGCTGAATTCAAATGTGCGGTGTGAATTGTTTTACTATATTTTTGAGTAATTACAGTTTATTCTACCGATACTCAGCTTTTCAACATCACGATGTATGAGGGTTCTGCTCGCTGCAACATTATTCTCCTGAGGCGTCGTGGTAGAAATAAATACTCCTAGATATGATTTTTCACTTCATCTTTAATTTGAAATCTAACTACTTCTCCACCAAAACATTACAGTTTCAAAACATACACAATGTATCAGAACTTAGCTGGCAGTACTTCCATTTCAAGACAACAGACTGACATCCTCCAGTGCACTTGACAAAAGACTAAAACTCTAACTCGCAAGGCGGTCAGGCAAATATATAACATCGACAATACTGACGTTACATTATCCATTATTCATAACAATTGAATATACTAATTTACAATTAACAAACACACAAAGAAAACATTTCATGTACACAAAAATAATCACAATATAAAATGAAAACTGTCGTTGTTATGGTCTTCAGTCCGGAGACTGGTTTGATGCAGCTCTCCACCCTACCCTATCCTGAGCAAGCCTTTTCATCTCCACATAAGAACGGCAACCCACATCCACTTGAATCTGCTTACTATAACCCTCTCTTGGTCTCCCTCTGTGATTTTTACCCCACACACTTCCCTCCAATGCTAAATTTACGATTCCCCGATGTCTAAGAACATGTCCTACCAAGAAAACTGTTCTTTTAGTCAGGGTATGCCAAAAATTCCTTTTCTCACCAATTCTGTTCAGTACCTCTTCATTAGTTATGCGATCTACCCACCTAATCTTCAGCATTCTTCTGTAGCACCACATTTCAAAAGCCTCTATTCTCTTCCTGTCCCCACTGCTTATCGTCCATGTTTCACTCCCGTACAAGGCAACACTCCACACAAATGCCTTCAGAAAAGACTTCCTTACACTTAAATTAATATTCGATGTTAGCAAATTTCTCTTTTTCAAAAACGCTTTTCTTCCCATTGCCATTCTACATTTTATATCCTCTGTACTGCGACCATCACATGTTATTTTACTACCCAAGTAACAAAACTCATCTACCACCTTCATTGTTTCGTTACCTAATCGAATTCCTTCAGCATCGCCTGATTTTCTAAGACCGCATTCCATTATTTTTGTTTTGCTCTTGTTAATGTTCATTCTATATGCTCTCTTATACACACTGTCCATTCCATTCAACTGCTCTTCCAGGTCCTTTGCTGTCTCTGACAGAATTACAATGTCATCAGCAAAACACAATGTTTTTATTTCTTCCCCCTGAACTTTAATCCCTATTCCAAATTTTTCCTTGCTTTCCTTCACCGCCTGCTCAAGGTACAAATTGAATAACATCGAAGAAAGGCTAAAACCCTGTCTTACTCCCTTCCCAACTGATGCTTCCCTTTCATGCCCTTCTAGTCTAATAACTGCGGTCTGGCTTTTGTACAAGTTGTAAATAACTCTCCTTTCCCTGTATTTTACCCCTGCTGACTTCAGAATTTGAAAGAGTGTATTCCAGTCAACATTGTCAAATGCTTTCTCCAAATCTACAAAAGCTAAAAATGTAGGTTTGCCTTTCCATAATCTATCTTCTAAGATAAGACGTAAAGTGAGTATTGCCTCCTGGGTTCCTATGTTCCTTCTGAATCCAAACTGATCTTCCCCGATGTCAGCTTCTACCAGCTTTTCCATTCTCCTGTAGATAATTCGTGTTAAAATTTTGCAACCATGACTTATCAAACTAATGGTCCTGTAATTTTCACACCTGTCTGCGCCTGATTTCTTTGGAATGGGGTTTATTACATTTTTCTTAAAGTCTGAGGGTATTTCGCCTGTCTCATACATCCTACACACCAGTTCAAATAGTTTTGTCATTTCTGGCTCTCCCAGAGGGAGAGGTAGCTCTGAGGGTATGTCATCTACTCCTGGGGCCTTGTTCCGACCTAGGTCTTTCAAGGCCCTGTCAAATTCATCTCTCAGTATAGTATCTTCTATTTCATCGTGATCTACTTCCTCTTCCCTTCCTAAAACATCGTCTCTAAGTTCATTTCCTTTGTAGAGCTGCTTTATGTACTCTTTCCACCTTTCAGCTTTCCCTTCTTTGATGAGAACTGGTTTCCCATCCGAGTTCTTGATATTGGTAGATCTGCTCTTCTTGTTCCCAAGTGTCTCTCTTATCTTCCTGTAGGCGGTATCTACTTTTACCCTTGTTATACATTCTTCTACAGATTTGCATCTGGCTTCTAGCCACTCCTGCTTAGCCATTTTGCACTTCCTGTCAATCTCATTTTTTAGTCGTCTGTACTCCATTTTGTCTGTTTCATTTACTGCATGTTTATACTTTTTCCTTTCATCAATTAAATTTAGTATTTCCTGTGATATCCAAGGATTTTTTGTAGGTCTTGCCTTCCTACCTATTTTGTCCTCTGCTGCCTTCACTATTTCATCTCTCAATGCTACCCATTCCTCTTCTACTGTTTTATTTCCCCCCGTTTCTGTCAATTGTTGCCTAAATCTCCCAGTGAAATTCTCCAGAACTTCACTATCCTTCAATTTATCTAAGTCCCATCTCTTTATTTTCCTACCTTTCTGCAGTTTTTTCAGTTTCAGCCTACAGTTCATGACTAACAGGTTATGGTCAGAGTCTATATCTGCCCCTGGGTATGTCTTACAGTTTATAACCTGGTTCTGGAATCTATGTTTTACCATTTAAAATCTATCTGATACCTTCCAGTGGCTCCTGGTCTCTTCCATGTATACAACCTTCTTTTGTGATTCTTAAACCACGTGTTTGTTACGATTAAATCATGTTCCGTGCAAAATTCTACCAGGCGACTTCCTCTTTCATTCCTCCTGCCCAGTCCATATTCACCTACTATTTTTCCTTCTCTTCCTTTTCCTACTACCGAATTCCAGTCTCCCATCACAATTAAGTTTTCCTCTCCTTTAACTGTCTGAATAATTTCCTTTAGCTCCTCATATATTTCTTCGATCTCCTCATCATCGGCAGAGCTAGTTGGCATATAAACCTGTACTACCGTTGTCGGTGTTGGCTTAGTATCTATCTTGACAATGATAATGCGATCACTGTGCTGCTCATACTAGTTTACCCGCATTCCTAGTTTCTTATTCATTATCAGTCCTACTCCTGTGATACCCCAAACTGATTTTGTATTTATAATCCTGTACTCACCTGACCAGAAATCCTGTTCATCCTGCCACCAAACTTCACTAATACCCACTATATCTAACTTCAACCTATCCACTTCCCTTTTTAAATTTTCTAATTTTCCTACCCGATTAAGGGATCTAACATTCTACGCTCCGATCCGTAGAATGCCAGTATTGTCTTTCCTGATGACAACATCCTCCTGAGTAGTCCCCGCCCAGAGATCCAAATGGGGGACTATTTTACCTCCGGAATATTTTACCCGAGAGGCTGCCATCATCATATGTTCATACAGTAGAGCTGCATGTCCTCGGGAAAAGTAACGGTTGTAGTTTCACCTTGCTTTCAGCTATTCGCAGTAGCTGTGTGGCAAAGCCACATTAGCTGATGTTACAAGGCCAGCTCAGTCAATCATCCAGACTGTTGCCCCTGTAACTACTGAAAAGGCTGCTGCCCCTCTTCAGGAACCACATGTTTGTCTGGCCTCTCCACAGATACCCCTCCGCTGTGGTTGCACCTATGGTATGGCTATCTGCATTGTTGAGGCACGCAAGCCACCCCACCTCGGAAATGTCTGGTTCATGGGCAATGAAAACTATACATACAATAATTTTACAAGCCACATATTGTTTTAAGACTTAATCACGTTATTTTTTGTTTGACAACTGTTGATTAAACATCAAATGCATTTTTCTTGAAGAAAATAAACATTTATTAAAAATTCCACTAAAGAACGATAATTAAGATACTTCTAGCAATCACGAAGACAACTGAACAACTTCACATCTAATTAAAATAGTTCATGGAATCTTCAATTGTCACCTTCAGAGAGTAAGAACACACACACACACACACACACACACACACACACACACACACACACACAAATAATAGTACATATATATATATATATAAAACATTGAATAAATAAATCATATACTTTGACACTCTCCCGCAATGTTTTCATACATATTGTGAAATAGACACCATACCAGCAAATTCCTTCATCAATTTTAACTATGTAAATGGTAGTCCTTTTGTCAAAATATCAGCTGCCTGTCTATTAGTTGGTATGTAACTCACATTGACCTTATTCTCTTTAACCAGTTGACGAATATAATTCTTTCTATATGTTTTGAATGTTCATAAAACCCTGAACCGTTAATGAATTTGATAGCACCTTGGTAATCTATTTGTAAAACAGGAACTGAAGTTTCAGTAACGGCTCCAATTTCTTTCAGAAGTTGATCCAACCACACGAGTGATTTACAGGCTTCACTTGCAGCCACATATTCTGCCTCCATTGAAGAAAGAGCAACACACTTTTGTAATTTACTCTTCCACACAACTGGCCCTCCATGGAACTTTACTAGAATGCCACTTGTTGACCGCCTAGTCCCTCTGTCCCCACCATGATCTGCATCACTGTAAGCTTCAATATTACAGTTGTCATCTTTTATGGACTGAATACCATCTGTTATTGTTGACTTTAGATACCTAAGTATCCGTTTGAGCAATGCAAAATGTGCCTGTGTTAGTGAGTCTTGAACTCTTGATGCAACATTAACAGCATATGATAAATCTGGCCTTGTAGCTTGTGTTAAATACATTAAACTTCCAACCATTTCTCAATATAGCTTAGTATTATTAAAAGGCGGTGATTCACCTGGTATCCATCCTGGTTCAATGGGTAAAGATAATGGGTTTGCATCCACCATACCATATTTTTCTAAAATTCTTTTCACATATGCTGACTGGTTTATTTGAATGCAGTTGTCAAACTTCTTAATTTGTAAACCTAAGAAGTAATCAACCTTTTCCACAGTAATCTGCAAACGTTTACCCAACAGTTCTATAAACTTGGATGTTGCATCAGTGGAACCCATAGCCAGTCCATCATCAACATAAAACAATAGTACTAGGTTTTCACCATAGAACATACATGGATCTGAATGACTCTCCTGTAATTTACATTCAATAAGAAACTTTACAAGACATTCATACCAACATTTTGAAGCTTGCTTTAAACCATATAGACTCTTCAGTAATTTGCATACACATCCCGTACCATCGTCAAAACCCTCTGGTTGATACATGTTTATTTCTTCCTTCAAAATACCATTAAGAAATGCTGTCCTCACATCAAATTGCCTTATACACCAATCATGTTGAACTGCAACACTCAACAGGCATCTCATTGTCTCAAATCTTGCAACAGGGCTAAAAGTGTCAACATAATCTATTCCAAAGCGCTGTGTGTATCCTTTTGCCACCAGGCGAGCCTTGTACCTAACCACTTCATTATTTTCATTTAATTTTGTAGCAAAGACCCACTTATTTTCAATTAGCTTGTTTGGTTTCTCTTTGTACACTAGTTCCCATGTTTCATTTTTCTGCAGAGCATTTATTTCTTCCTCCATTGCTTTCTTCCATGCTTCAGAATTTTCTGACTGCATTGCTTCTTTATAGTTCCTTGGTGTTTCACAAAGCAACATCATTCTAGGTTTATGGTCTGAATCTTCACAGTAGCAAGAAGGTTTCTTCAAATTCCGTCATTCACGTAAATTGTGGCTTCCTTTCTCTTCATGTCTTGCCTCCAAGTTACTTTCAGCTTGTTCCTCAGTGCCATTTAAATCATTGCTAACCCTTTCATCACTTACAGTTACATCTTGGTTAACAGTATCAGTTTGACTGTCCTCTTCAAAATCAAAATTTTTATATTCATGTTCTACAGCATCTTCATCTATATCTGACACATCAACAACATTTTTAGTCTTATGAGCATATGATTTCTGTAACTGTTTGACTGCAAACTTTACATCTCTGCAAAAACACACACATCCTTTTTCAGGAAAATAAATACGGTACCCACAATCATCATAACCAACCACATATCCTTTAGAAGATTTAGCATCAAAATTCTTCCGTTTTTGTGTAGGAATCCATGCATAACATTCTGTTCCAAAAATCACTAAATTATCAAAACGACCTTTCTTCTTCATAAATATTTCAATTGGAGTTTTACCATTGATTTTTGTGGGACCAGTTCGGTTCGGAGTGTATGTAGCAGCCAGAATAGCCTCACCGCACAATGCTTTTGGCAAATATTCAGCTGAGCAAAGCCAAGAACGTGCCATCTCACAAAGAATCCTGTTTTCCCGCTCGGCAACTCCATTCTGCTGAGGAGTATATGGTGCAGTTATTGAATGTTTCAGCCCAACTGAGTCAGCAATCTTCTGTACATCTTTGTTGTGGAATTCCTTGCCACCGTCTGTATGTGATTCTCTTACAGTAACATCTGCCTGAGTCTTCATGATTTTAATGAATACTGGTAATTTTTCTATAATTTCATCTTTGAGATGCAGAAGGTATGTTACTCTAAAACTGGAAAAATCGTCCTTAAAAACAGCAAAGTATCTATGAGCCTGCAAATCAGTTTCCTCCATTGGTCCACATACATCTGCATAAAATAATTCTCCAGGTTTTGTTGGTTTCTCCACTCTTTCACCAAATGCGAGGCGATTATGTTTACCATAGACACCCTTCACAAAGGCTATTATCAAACATTGTCTTTATACCATGATCCTTCAAGAACTGATGCACATGGCACTTATTTTGATGACCCATTCTTTCGTGCCAACTCTGCAAGGTGTCATCAGTTTCAGCAACAACACAGGACTTTACTTTATGAACAACTTTCACAGCTAAACGATAAAGTTCATTTTCAGCAATGGATGTAGCAACATCATTTTTGAAAAATACCCATGATTTTCCATCATTTTCGATTACTTGACTTATTCCCTTTTGTCCAGCCTTCTTAACAGAAAATAAGTTGCAGGATCCATCAGGACAAAACCAAACATCTTCAAAATATCGTTCTGTCCACTTCTGCCCATTAAAAACTTTTACATCAATACGACCTGTGCCAAGTGCTTCAATTTGCACACCATTCTTGGCACTATCCATCTTCCTTTGAGTCTTAAAAGGTTCATAGGTAGTGTACCAGTCACGCTGATTTGTTATGTGATGCGTCGCACCACTGTCAATGTACCACTCATCACAATCAAGTGTATTTACATCTACTGAAAAACTACTGTTGCGTTTCAGCATTAAAACTTTACTTAACATAGCACAGTCTTCATTTTTATTCACGCAAATACTCGCACATTCATTTGAGTAATGGCCTTTTTTCTTACATTTGAAATACACTAGGCCTGTTTTGCACTGTTTTGATATTTGACCTACTTTACTGCAAGAAAAACATTTTCTATCTTCAGTTCTTTTGTGATTAGACATTTTTAATGCATCTGTTTTGGTAGTTGGTTTGCGCCTTTGTCGCTCTTTATTAATCTTCATTTTCGACATCATTGCTGAAGCAACACTTTCTTCATCACAATCTGTAATTCTCAATTCATAATTTTGTCCACCTTCTTCTGGTTTAAGCAGCACGCCATTTACAATGTCAAAGATTTCGTCACATTCCAAAATAGTTCTCATTACGATTCTCCAAGTCGCCCAATTTTCTTCGCCTGTGAGTTTCTCAATTTGTTGTCTTTCTTCGGCCATGGTTTCGTCTTTCTTCACTTTTAGTATCTTGAACTCGACCAAAACTATCGTTCTTCATAAAAATGTAATTATCAACAACCACACACATCTACTACCATGTTGATTAAACATCAAATGCAATTTTCTTGAAGAAAATAAACATTTATTAAAAATTCCGCTAAAGAACGATAATTAAGATACTTCTAGCAATCACCAAGACAACTGAACAACTGCATATCTAATTAAAATAGTTCATGGAATCTTCAATTGTCACCTTCAAAGAGTAAGAACACACACACACACACACACACACACACACACACACACACACACACACACACAATAGTACATATATATAAAACATTGAATAAATAAATCATATACATTGACAACAAACCAAAATGTTAAATGTCAATTATTTAATGAGTACATCATACATGTTCCTAATATATACTGAACTATCAAATATTCTGGCCATTCACAAAATATACTCAAAATCTTACATGAGTCAATATATACAAGTAATAACAATATTCAAATCTCGACTATTAATTAATTAGCACAATTAGCTGGTCAACGCAACTTATTTGTGAGCCTGACATATATACAATGCTATTTATTTTAATGTCTTTATGTAGATACAAAAGTTTTTAGCATTCGTCTATTTATTGGAGTACAGACGACTAAGAAATGAGATTGACAGGAAGTGCAAAATGGCTAAGCAGGAATGGCTAGAAGGCAAATGCAAGGATGTAGAAGAATGTATAAATAGGGGAAAAATAGATACAGCCTACAGAAAAATAAAAGAAACATTTGGAGATAAGAAAAACAGCTCTATGAATATCAAGGACACTGATGGAAAACCAGTTCTCAGCAAAGAAGGGAAAGCTGAAAGGTGGAAAGAGTATATAGAGGGGCTCTACAAAGGAAATGAACTTCGAGACACTACTGTAGGAAGGGAAGAGAACGTAGATGATGATGATGATGATGAAATAGGAGATACTATACTGAGAGATGAATTTGACAGAGCACTGAAAGACCTAAGTCGAAACAAGGCCCCTGGGGTAGATGATATCCCGTCAGAGCTACTGAAGTCTCTGGGAGAACCAGCCATGACAAAATTGTTTCACATTGTGTGTAAGATGTATGAGACAGGTGAAGTACCCTCAGACTTTAAGAAAAATGTTATAATCCCCATTCCAAAGAAAGCGGGTGCAGACAGGTGTGAAAACTACAGAACCATCAGTTTGATAAGTCATGGTTGCAAAATATTAACACGAATTATATACAGAAGGATGGAAAAGCTGGTAGAAGCCGACCTCGGGGAAGATCAGTTTGGGTTCAGGAAAAATGTAGGAACACGGGAGGCAATACTCACTTTACGGCTTATCCTAGAAGATAGATTAAGAAAAGGCAAACCTACATTTCTAGCTTTTGTAGATTTGGAGAAGGCTTTTGACAATGTTGATTGGAATAAACTCTTTCAAGTTCTGAAGCAAGCAGGAGTAAAATATAGGGAGCGTAAGGTTATTTACAACTTGTACAAAAACCAGACAGCGGTTGTCAGAGTTGAAGGGCATGAAAGGGATGCAGTGGTTGGAAAGGGAGTAAGACAGGGTTGTAGCCTTTCCCCAATGTTGTTCAATTTGTACATTGAGCAAGCTATAAAGGAAAGCAAGGAGAAATTTGGAGAAGGAATTAAAGTTCAGGGTGAAGAATTAAAAACATTGCGTTTTGCCGACGACATAGTGATTCTGTCAGATACAGCAAAGGACCTGGAAGAGCAATTGAACGGAATGGACAGTGTGCTGAAAGGTGCATATAAGATGAACATTAACAAGAGTAAAACTAGGGTAATGGAGTGCAGTGTAAGAAAATCAGGTGATGCTGAAGGAATTAGATTAGGTAACGAAACAATAAAGGAGGTAGATGAGTTTTGTTACTTGGGCAGTAAAATAACAAATGATGGTCGCAGTACAGATGATATAAAATGCAGAATGGCAATGGGTAGAAAGGCGTTTTTGAAAAAGAGAAATTTGTTAACATCGAATATTGATTTAAGCCTAAGGAAGTCCTTTCTGAAGGCATTTGTATGGAGTGTTGCCTTGTATGGGAGTGAAACATGGACGATAAGCAGTGTGGACAGAAAGAGGATAGAGGCTTTTGAAATGTGGTGCTACAGAAGAATGATGAAGATTAGGTGGGTGGATCGCGTAACTAATGAGGAGGTACTGAACCGAATTGGGGAGAAAAGAAATTTCTGGCATACCTTGACTAAAAGAAGGGATAGATTGGTAGGACACATTCTTAGACATCAAGGAATTGTGAATTTAGCGTTGGAGGGAAGTGTGTGGGGTAAAAATCGCAGAGGGAGACCAAGAGACGCGTATAGTAAGCAGATTCAAGTGGATGTGGGTTGTCGTTCTTATGAGGAGATGAAAAGGCTTGCTCAGGATAGAGTAGGGTGGAGAGCTGCATCAAACCAGTCTCCGGACTGAAGACCATAACAACAACAACTATTTATTGAAATAACATACAATGACAAAACTATTGTTTATAGAGCTGTCTGGAAATGTCTTATACAAATCTCTTAATTAATGAAATCTATCACTTATTATAATCACAGTATCACCGAGACACTGTCCTACACTGATTTTTAGGCTGGCTATTTCCTTTTTACCTTCACACGCAACATGTATCACCATTGAACCTTACGATTCCGGGCCCGACGCAGACGGTATCGTACGATAACATTGAGGTGAGAGGGCAGCAGTATCATCACAGGTAACAATGGTAATACTTGGCACACCCTTCCTTCAGCTGCTGTTTTGAGCAGTTCATTACATAAGACACTATTTTGCTGCTTGCAGGATGCCTTCCACTCTTCAAACCCTGGAAATGTGATGCAAGAGCTGTACTGTGAAGTATTTCTTTTTTAGATTATATTTGTCAAGCAGAGAAAACTCCCAAAATGCAGATACTAACCCACAATGTTATCGACTTCCATTTCTTCACAATGGAAATTAATGTCATGGGCTGCTTCCATGTGTTTTCTTAGAAATTCATAAGATGTAAACCACAGAGCACACTGTGGGCATTTAATCTGGGATTTTCTGGTATTTTCACTGACTTCCATGCCATGTACCTTGAAAGAAATGAATGAACAATAAAAACAAAAATATCATTCACAAAAAGGAGCAGTAATATGTATTGGAATACATCAATTCAGTATGCTAAATTTCAAAGCTAATCACAATAACATCCAAGATTGCACACTGATAAAGAGAGGTAATGGAGTAAGAAGGCAACTAAAACTTCTACAGCATACTATGCCCTTTTTGCACTTGTATAATTCCAGTCCAGCATTGGCAGTCTAAGCAATCACTTCTTGGCAATGGGGTAACTTGCTGGTGGTATAGGCTTAGAGTCTACATTCTAGTTCTTAAAATATATAAGGATGCCGCAAAATGAACAAACAGAATGTGGGGAGGCCAAATTGGCTGTATCTACTTTGTTAGTCAAGTACTGTAACTGTACTTGAGCAAGAAAGTTGAAATCTTTATTTTGACAGCAAAATTATGCAGAAATGATACACTGCAGGCTTGTGTATCAAAGTGTACCACCTACTAATAAGTAAACTGGAAAAGGACATTCCCTTTGGAATTGAATAGCATGGGTGTACCAGTAACGTGCATCTATCAAAATTTTCTAATTTTTATTCTATGGACTAGCTACAAACTTTAAAAAAGCATCTAAAATGAAAAATAATTTGGACACCTATGGTAGTTTCTCCCTAATTCTACATCTGTAAGTAGGATTGATTTTTAGTCATTTATATAAACACCTGGAACTACGTTTAGGCACTGAGCATAATTGTTTGAAATATCCTTCATGAGCATACAGCACCATACAATGTATTATTGTCCACGTCCATTATGACCAAATAAATAAATGTAAAAATCTGCAACAAAAAATGAATGCTGCAAATTATCTGCCCTGCACTATTGGTGCAAGAGAACTACAGACATGTGGCAGGGGCAAAATATACAAAAAATTAACATTGAGATATATCTAAGTACGAACAGTTTAATCAAAGTACACATAATAAATATATTTGCAGGCATACATCAACAAGAACCCGTAAAAAGGTTACCTTCCTTTCATGCCTTCTTAAAGAATTGCTTCTGGTAAAAACAATACCACACAGTGAATATAGTTCACTGCCTTTCCCCACAAGGTCATTAACATCAAGAACCTTCCTCATGTGAGCATAAATATTTTTTCTCATTGTGAACTCTGAGCAGCATTCCTCACACTTGAACATGGCACTACTGCTGGGAGCGCCACTCATGTTTTTGTAAAATAAGATGCTGTAAAACAAAGAAATCACATCGCTAAAGTGAACCACGCAACAAAAATGACTAAATAATAACATCAAGAGTACATACATAAATACCAGTATATATTCAAAATGGAACAAAGAGCAAGCGAGCTGAAAGTAGACAAGCGAAGCAAAGCAAACAACCACACAACTTAGCATCTACTTTCAGAATGGAACATGTCGCAGCCCAGCAGGCACAAGCGCAACTTTGTGCAGCCGCCAGCCAGGTGGATGTAGTCATGTGATGTCCATTTCTGGTTCGAAATGTCAACACAGCTGGGCGGAGTACTCTCCCGAGACAGTTCCCCACACTCACCACCTTTGCGACACCACATTTTGTACTCTTCTGGTGATTAACACTACCACGAGAACCATGTTGCACAAATTTGCACTGTCAATCTCTTAGCTGCTATGGGGCACTGGAACATCACTCTAATAGAACTGACAACTTTGTCTCACTGGCTCGAACACTTGCGACTTCCAGGTTTGGAGCTCCAATGTACTGCTTGCATTGCCCACTGTACAATGTTTGAGCTGGATGTTTTTAAGTCATGGAAAAGTAATCTTTTACTGTTCTTAAAGACACAAGGCAATCAAAAACTCTTCCAGATACCATTATGTACAACAAGTACTACATTGCAGTGTGCTAGAAAATTCAGTGTCTAGTCTGGGGCACTGAACTATTTATGCTATGGTATCTAGTTTGTGGTCTGATTTTTAAGGAAGCTGCAGCAGGCAGATATCTGTAAGGAGCCTGCTGATTACATCAGGTGTAAAATATTTTTGGAAAGGATGTTTCATCACAGGCAGCTGATGTTCCTTCCACAAGAGAACAGCGGGTTAAGATAATTAAGGACACTTGTAAAGTTGGCAACACCTCATTCTGCTGCTAGCAGGTGAGCCAAGTTATCAGTGCTCAGTTACTGTTCTAGGAATATTCAAACAACATGGTTATCAGTGCAGGGATGTCTGCAGCTTCTGAAGTTTAACTTCAGGCCGTCTAAACAAACACTCCTGATATTTTCAATGAACTAAGATGTGGTATTTTCACTCCAGTAATCTGGCAGCAACAAAATTCCTTTTTGATCCTTGGGTTTGTACAGTCTGCTCCACAAAGGCACCAATTTTTACACATCTGACTTAGCTATTCAGCAAATGAAAGATGTCAGGATACCGTCTGCTGTGTTATTTTATTTGGACTACCATCACTGAATTAATGTTGGTAATACAAGACTGCAGGCTCAATTTCCCAATTATGATCTTCATAATTAAGTCATCACAGGTACGTGTTTCATTCTGTGGTTTACATCCTGCTTGTAAAGAGGTTTCCACATGAAGTCATCTTTCTCCATCCAGTGTGCTTCACTTCAGACAGCTTTCCTTTTGTAGTGTGTGACTATATGATGGTAGTAACACTGCAAAAATCAGGACATACATTTCTTGACAGTCAACGAGGATGAAATCTGCATTTACACTCTTTGGAAGGCAATTAAAGAATGAAAATGAAAGACACCCTCGGGTCTCAGACAGTGGCGTAGTTATGTCACCAAGGGCCCCGGGGGAAAAATGACATTGGGGCCCTCTTTAAACTAAAACTATGCAAAACTACATCATAAGTTCCTTACCACCTACTGGAAGACATAATAAGGCAAACCTAAATACTATTAAGTAAATTAATATGTGCAGCAGATAATATTTCATTGTACTCTCAAATATAATTGTAACTGTGAAGGTTGGTTTGTTTGCTATGCTTTCACGCAAAAGTTACTGGTTGGATTTGAATGAAATTTTGCAGAGGGGTAGATCTGGACCTGGGTAGGACATAAAGATAAACGACCTCTTGGGATAGTTTCCGAAGTTGCTCCATACTAGGTGAATGAAATCGCAGGCATAAGCTAGTAAAATATAAACAATGAAGAAGTATTACTTCAAATGTTGAGATGTTTGTAGAGCTTATGGGACTTATAAGTAAAATTACTAAGTTGACATCTTCGCTTATTATAGTGGCGGTGGGGTACAGGGTAGTGTCTTGAATGCACAATTTACTATTGTGACAAAGTAATCATATTTTCCTCTTCTTCTTGTACGAATTTCAGAGTGCAATTGGTTACAGCACTTCATTGGGATCTATGATTATGGAGCACACCTTTGGGGAATTCACTACACAAACAGTTGAGTTACCATAATAATACCGTTCTGTAATAATACATTGTAGAGACTTCATATTCAATTGTGGTCACACTGTTTACTGTCAAACACTGTGCTAGTAATTCAGCACCATTCACTGTTATTTCGCAAAGATTGACAGGCACGGCAACTCCGACTTCAACCGACAATACGCTGACGATGGCAGGGTCCACGTCTTAACAGACAAGCGAAGGACCTTGTTATGTTTATATTCTGGAGTGCGAATAATTTTTGGATTTCACTTCATGCGTTTGAGGTTTGTTGGTCAGGGTTCAAAAAGTTCAAAGTTGGAAATCCTTCATTCAGCTAAATTCTTATATACAGTTGAACCTCGTTTATCCGAAGTAATTGGCGAACATGAAAGTGTTCGAGGATCTACGGTAACATTTTTTGAACGTCGCTCACGTAGGTCAAGGGGCCCCTTGAGCTCGGGGGCCCCGGGGCACTGCCCCGCCTAGCCCTATGGTAGCTATGCCACTGGTCTCAGAACCTAATACCGTCGGGGTCGAAGAAACAAGAGTTGGCCAAGAGAGGCTGACAGAAAGAAGGACAAGAGCAAGTAAGGTCAGATAAGAGTTTATTGGTAAAAGGTCTATTTTATTGAAAGATGTATTAAGGATTACAGACTACAATCATTCATTATTACATTTCACTAAGCGATAAGCAGCACATTGTAATGGGGTAGAAGTTTATGCAGGAGCATTATGTCACCGTTTGTGTGTGCTGATGTTTTCACAAAATTAACATTTCACACAGCAGAGATATACATCTCTGCGAATATAATTTCTGGTTACATCAATTCTAGGGTTAAGAAGAAATATCTGAGAGCATACAGAATTGCGAGACAAGTTATCACTTAACCAGAAACAGCCTTAATTTTCAAATATTGTTTTGCAAAGTACATACATGTCTTTACATCTTTAAACAAAGACAATTTACAGCATTGCAGCCATTAGCTGTATTACAATGGCATTCTTTTACAGTTGTAAGACCCTCAAGAAATATTCAACATACAAAAAAATCAAGGACGGACATTGCATAACAACTTGCTGCTATTTGTCAAAGACAATCAGTACATTATATGGATAATTATTAGTTAAAATGTATTTCAAGTCTTGGAATAGAAATGTTTAGGAGTATTATGTACATATGTTTTGTAATGTGAACAGACTAATTCATTGAGAATTAAGTAGGTAGAATAAGAACTGACCTTATTTACATAAAACCAATGGGCACCTGCCAATATAACATGAAAATGATACAATGTAAAGTTTAGTGTCAAATTTATATGGCTTATATTTAGACATTGTCAATCATATGTCAAAGAAAAAATTATTAAATTTAATACCGTACATTAGAAAAGAAAATAGCAACCAGTTTTAAGTTGCAGATTTAGTCCTCAACCTGTTTCAAGCAAATATTGATCTTCAGGAATCTGTACAGGAACTTTTGTATCCTTAAAAATACTGTAAATTTTATGTAATCTTTGTATATTATTAACTTTTTTCATACAGATACCTGAAGAAGGGCAAATATCGCTAGAAACCGGTTTTGAATTAATCAGGAACCTTGGAACTTTAAGATGTTTTCTAACATATAAAACATTTGCTGCAATGGATAAAACATTAATTAATTTTAATGCAAAGAAATACAGTTTTTGTGGTAACAATGGATACATGCAAATAATAACTAATGTAACCTAATGCTATGGTACCACTTTTAGTGCTACATGCCAGTTTATATTACATAAGCTGTCAATGTAGTAAGTCTCTTATACATAAACTCAAAATGTTCAAATGTTTGTTAAGCTTACGGGACTTAACTACGGGGTCATCAGTCCCTACATAACAAACTCATCTATATACAACTATGCTGAGCAATCAGACAGTCCTATGGATACATAATGAACAGGAATGTAAAGAATCTGGTTTGGAGGTTACCCTTTGACTGAATTGAGCCACATTTATATACAAAATAATCATACATTCTGTATTGGACAGTATATGAATTTATGTGAAACTAAAGTCTCTTTTTAAGAATCAAACATTAAAATAGTTCCAATGAAATTTTATTATAAAAACTTGACCAATTGTAGATGATCCAACATATATCTGATCCACTGTCATTTAAGTTTATAAAACTTAAAAACCTAGGCAAACAGCTTGTTCATTAGGAATGAGTAATAGTGTAACAGTAGCTTTTGCAACCAATGTAGTCAGTATGAAACCTTCAATATCACTTTACAATATGGAATTAGAAAATGAAAATTCAATACCTGCTTTGGCTTGTAAATGTAATACAGTCTGGTTCAAAAAAGCAAGAGCTCAGCTTAACTCAGACTTGGCTTCCAATTACTTGGTTTACAACTCTCTCTTAAGTGCTTGCCAGTAGTAAGACAGAATAATTTTGTTATGGCCTAGCGGGCCATTCAGATCGCGCTTGCCCGTATTCGTATTGTGCTCTGTGGCTGGTGCTGGCCCAGCCGAGATAGTTCCCGGCCTAGACACGGGAGGGCATGGTCGTCTAAGACGAAAGAGCTTAAGTTCACGACCATGGAAACCCGGGTGATGTCATTGTGACGTAGCCATGCTGTATTGAAGAAACAGAAACCATAGATTGACCTTTCAACTTCGGTTAACATTCGAGATAAAGAAATCAGAGAATGACAGCAACCAGTCACCATTTGTATGTATTTATTACCACAACCGGTTTCGAACTGCCTTGCAGTTCGTCGTCAAGCAGTGTACATGCTTTATATGTTGCTTACAACATTGTGGAGTTGGTTCACATTTCTGGTTGATGGTATGTGATTTTTTAAGCATTTTAGTGCTCAATAGATGCCCACATAACACAACACTCGCTTTCCACATGTTTAACAAACAAACAATTCAGAGATATCAGGTATCTGCAGTCGAATGAATGTGAGTGTCTTTTATGTATGTTTGTCGACAGTTCAGTGATCGATTTTACAGTATATTATTATCTATCCTCTTATTATTGACATTTCAATCTGGACCTTCCTTTGTCAAAATTTGTCATTTGAAAATGCAGAACATGTCTCACATGCTTTATGTTGACATCTCTATTGTAAGGAGAGATGTGTTATAAAAGCAATCAGCCTGTATGGTCTACATTTGCAAAAAGATGAAACGAAAATTATAGAGGGAAACTTTCCTGGTGGGATAAACAAAAATAAAAAATAGAAAAGAGATGACTTACCAAAAGGACTGGCTCGTCGATAGAAACAAATAAAATCACACACAAACAAACACAAAATGTGTGTGTGTGATTTTATTTGTTTCTAACGATGAGCTGGTCCTTTTGGTAAGTCATCTCTTTTCTATTTTTTATTTTTGCAAAAAGATGGTTACATATATTCCTCAATTAGAGGCAAAAAATGTGCAAGAAGAAATGAAACTAAAATGATGGAAGCTGAGCAACAAAAAGGAGCAACCATTATTTATGGGTAGAAACATGAAAAGCACATCACCCCTGTGTGTATCAAACAGGAAGTTAGCAGCACACACATCCTTACTTTATGACGACTCCTACAACTCAAAAAGAGAGCACAATAGAGAAATAACCACCTAGTGGTGTAACAAGCTTAAGAGTTGTGTGCAAATATCCGAGTGCTTCAACAAAATGTGTTGGACTTAACTGCAATTTATTTCTGTGCTGAACTTAATAGAACATTGGCTCGAAGAGAAGATGTAGAAGATCATAAATCTCCATATTTGTTAGATATCTATTTATGTATAACTATACAAACTGATGGCCAGGAAAATCTAACCTATTTATGAAACCAGGAAAAGAGTTGGATAGAATTTTCACCTATTCACATCACAGGGGCAAAAACAAAGATTCCACCATTGTTCCTCAACTGCAGGTCCAGAGAAACTGCACTCTTTCATTTTGTAAAAGAAGTTACTACTTTATAGATTCAAACCACACAACTAAGCTGGCAGCTGCACTAACACAAACTATATTATACTGTCACAGGTTCAATCCCCAGTCAAACCAAAGAGTTTTATCTGTCACTTAACTTTTTGCACTGTTATTGGTGTGAAAAATGCAGAGTTCCACCATGGTACAATATTCATTTTAAACTGAATGGTGTACTGCCTGCAAAAAGGACCCTATCTACTAAAGCATGATAGTATTCAAACTAATATTTAAAGTGTTTACCGATTTGTTTTACCTTACGATGGAATTGGAAAAAGTATGCAATTAACACTTTCGCTGCAGCTGAAGCTATCCTACAGTTAGAGCGGACGCTTATAATCATCAGCTGCAACAAAATATGTAATTACCCAGCCTGTATATTAATTACCATTGCAAAGAAAACTTTTCATTGTCAATATTTGTACACTCCTGTTGCCAATGTGGTTAGTAAAATTTAACTGTGCAGAAATGTTGTGTGTAAGTATAGGCTGTAGTGTAAGCACTTTCATCTGTGTTGCTTTTTTTTATGATATGTGAATCTGCCATTTAAAATCATATCATAAATGGCATCTGACATTGATTTAGATCTTTTGACATTAACCATGAACTGCTTCTGTGATTGGACCAGCAGCATATCCAGAGGGGGTTTTCTCTTTAATAAAGGCCATTTTCAACTTGGTTTAGCCCTCTCTAAAAGTACTTGGTTTTAGCTCAACTGAGTCAAGTCCTTCCCAAGCCAAAATCCTGGATCCACCACTGTGTTTAAGACTGTTGAGTCTCTAAATTTTCAAACACAAAGTAGAGAAACATGGCCATTATTAAGAAACCTGGTTGGAAACAAAAGTTTCGGACATCATTCATATCAGCTAACAAGATTTACATTTACTGTCCACATCCAGGAACCAAGGGATAAAATACACGACATGTGCAAACTTACATTGTTCAAAAATAACACTAAAGAATATGTTCTCTGTATTTAAATTTTCTGCATCCTGGAAGTAATGAAATCCATTCTGAATTTCTTCCACATAGTAGCAACTAGACAAAAAGATGATTGGCAGATTTCTTGTCTGCATCTCATAATCTCAGTTCAATCTCACAAGTGGTTCACTTCTTTCACCTCTGGCAAAAATGCTGAGTAGCATCATGATTTGGAGCTCAGGTAAACTGCAAGTCCCCCTTTAACTGACTGGGTAAGTCAATTCAAAGATTGGAGGAATGCAATGGCACACCAAGTCCAACAGGACCACACCTAGTAAACCACTGTGGTATTCATACTAGTCTTCAGATTATTGACTGCTATACCTTTTACCAGTCTCGCAGCAAATAAATCATAAGAAATCCTAGCAGTACACAAACCCAATGTGGCATCATGTCAGCCAAAGAGATATGGTGTTCTGAAGAGTGCCCATATGATAATTTCTAAGGAAAGCCAAACCAGGGAGAAAAGTATTTGTAACAGTTTGCAAGGCAAGCAATTACTTTTAAGTAGTCATAACGAAGTTTAAGTACCAACCTGTTAAAAATTTAGTTCTGTTATTACAATGCATACTTTAAAAAAAGTTTATGGGAAGAAAAACTGCTGACTGCACTAAATTCTTTCCTTTGCCTGAGAGATGAAGAGACAGGGTCCCCTTGTCATTGGGAATGGGTGCCCTTGGAAGTTTTCAATCCTTTTATTCAAATTACATTCAAAACGAAGATATAAATATTGTAATTTAAAACAGTGCAATGCATTAATCACTGTGGGTATTGTTTCTTATGGGGAATTACTGATGGGTGACAGAGTTACAATACTCATCACAAACTTACACCATAACTAATGAGAACGTACTTAAGAAAAGTTGTCTTCCTTGCACACAAAACATGCCACACTGCTCACAGAAGTTGAAGGGCTAGTATGTAATTTTTCCAACTACTGTACTTCAATATTTCCATCTCATTTTATTTGATACTCAACACATATAGAAAATTGTCTAGTACTATGAACTTCTGTTCAAATTTTAAAATGTTTGGAAATTATATATCAGATTAGATATGGTAACAAAACTGTTTATTTTAGTGATTTTCAGATATTGTTGGCTTAGCGTAGTTACCCGTATCTTTGAAATAATAGTTTTTTGGTCACTTGTGAGAGCAGCAAAATTGGTTGTAGTAAAGCATGGTTTTTAAAAGTACAATATTTGAAAGTAAAACAGTGTTATTAGCTACTAAACAAACAAGCTGTTCTGCCATTTTAGTTTCCCTTCATTGCATGCTGGCATTATCAACATAGACTGTCCTCTCTAGAACTTTGGAAAAATTTCAGTGCCTAATTGTGACAAAGATAACATTTTGGAAGAAATCAAACACCTAAAATAGATTACAGGAATTTGTAGGGCACAAAAATTTTAAATGCTGCAGAAATTTAGACAGAAGTAATGCATGGCATGAAGACATAAAAAATGCACATCCCTGTTTACACAATTTCTGATCTTAATTTGTTATTGTTGTAAGAATGTATTGCAAGTGCTGGCAATTTTTGTTGAAAAGACAAAAATACAGTAAATGAAAATTAATTGCATTTTATTCAGTATAATTTATGACTACATGTTAATATTCCAGATGATTTACAACTCTTGTCCAGTTTACATTGAAAATATACATACAAGAGACACTATTAAATCTTAAGTATGATACCATAATTAGTGAAAATGTTCATTCATTTTCAGCTCTGTTTGAAATACAGATGAGAATACAAGGCCAAACTCTGTAAATAACACATCACCCTTCAAAGGCAAAACAAATTGTTACTTCTGTTCAATAAATAACAATGATGTGCAAAAGTAATAAGATTCTTCATGTGCATTCCTTGGAAAGTAATCAGAAAAGAAAAAAAGCTTACATGAAACATGAGATGGTTGAAAGGAATAATACACAATACATTCTGTCATACTAGAAAAGAAACTAGAAGACAAATCTTCACAGGCTACCTCAATTATAACTGTAATCAACAAATCCTCAAGTTATATAAATCATTTAGAATAACATTTGGATAAGCCCTACATGTTTAATAATTATGTTACTGTATGTTAGATCCTTCAGTAACATGATGATAAGTCAACAGATTTGGCTGTAGTTACTTTATGTTCAGTTTTGCCCTTGGAAGCAGGCCTCAGGGTCCAACAAGCAAGATGGATTTTTTTGGACACTTGTCTGTCCTACAGTAATACTAACTTAGTAACAATTTTATTTTACTACTATCTTAATGCTGGTCAGATTTCCTCTTTTTTCCCCTGCAAAGCAAATCCCTGACAGCCATGACTAAATACACCGATTTTGTAGGAAAAGACAGACCAGATCACATTAAAACTATATATATTCTTACAGATACAATAATTTCTACCCATGCACGTCAAGTGATTTTTAAGATTAAAACAGCAATTGATCAGGATATGCTGCAAGTGAAGGTAAATTAGTGAAGGACAAATAAATAAATAAAATGACAACGACTGGTGGCAGTGCCTATTTTCAGACCTTGTACAGAGGTTGATGGAGAAGTACATCCAGTTTTCTTTTGCTATCAGACTGCATGACAAAGGGAACTGCTGAGAAAGTATGGGGCAGTGCGCTTGCTTGACACAACATACAAGACCATCAAGTGTGATATTCCACTATTCTTTGTAACAGTAAAGACAAATGTGTGCTATTTAGTGGTAGGTTCTTTCTACGTTCAAATAAGAATAAGAATCTTTATTAGCCATTCAGTATTTTCTCATACAATGGGCTTAGTCAAAAAGTTGAGTTACAATTACACACACATTTGTAATATTAAATAGTGTTAATTTCACAATTAAAAATACTTTTACAAATTTATATTATACAGTAGGTATAATTATGTTAAAACAACAAATCTGCCATATTACACTCTTTATATTCATCAATTGAGTAAAATGCTTTACCTTTGAGCCACTGCCTTAGGGTTGTCTTAAATCTATTTATAGATACTGTTTGTGCAGTCTTAGGGAGCATATTGAACAATTCAAGGCCTACATATTTATGGCTGTTGTGAATCTTGGATAGTCTAGAGTAGGGCAGATCAATTGTGTGGTTTTGTCTCTTATTATGGGAGTGGACAAATGACCTTAGGGGATATTGAGCAACGTTTTCTTTAACATGTAATAGGCAGTAGTAAATGTACAAACCAGGAACTGTCATTATGTTGAGTTTTCTGAAATATTCCTTGCATGTGTTCCTAGAAGATAACCCCACTATACATCGAATAGCTTTTTTTTCTTTGCCATCTGAAGACTGATACTGAATTCGGAGAATTTCCCCAGAGCAGAATGCCATATGAAAGATGAGGGTGGAAATAGGCAAAGTAAGAATGTATCAGTAAATTTTGGCTGACTATTCCTCAGTTTGTGCAGTAGGAAAATAACTCGTGCAAGTTTGGAACAGACATATGTGATGTGTTGATCCCAGCTGAGTTTCTGGTCGATCATCATTCCTAATAGATGACGCATGGTCAATTTCAGAAGCATTAAATATTTTCAAGGAGTGGAACACAAACGTGAATCCTGTATAATGGGTTACTGATTCCAAAATAAATGCAATTCAGTCCTTGTTTCAAAGTGTATCTGTGTTCATTTAACAGAGAAATAATTTGAGAAAGGTGGTTATGGTCACACACAAAAGAACAAAAAATGTGAGCTAGAATTTTTTATCTGTGGAACGGTATTGCAGAGTCGTCTTTCATGCAAGATTATATTGATAATTTACTAAAGTTGAGAATCCATGTTTTCGATAAACCAAATGATTCTGCTTTGCAGTACTTTGATAAACAATGGGTTCCAGTGCATCAAAGGTGGGTGAAGGCTCTAAAGTACAAAAGTATGTTTGCTGTTTAAGTAATGAACAAATTGGTGAAACATTCACACCTAGAGCATAATACAAACACAGAATTAACAAACCTCATTGCAGTTTTAGTGAACAGTTACCTTCCTAGCCTCATTGAAAAGTATTGCAAGTTAAATTCTGCATTTAAATTGTACAGCAAAGACATTTCTTTATTCCTGTATAGGAAGACACATCATCACCTGCTTAACAAATTTTGGTAAGTGCAGAATCAGTAACTATGGTGGCTACAGGACTGTTTCATGTAAACAGTTCAGAAATTGAAGAATGTCTTTACAAATTAGATTTTGCAAAACCTGATTGTTCATGCCCAGATTTCCTAAAGTTTTAGTTTCTGTGCAAATACTTTTGTGCCATCTTCTCTGAATGGGGGTTTGACAAATTAAATTTCACTTATAGGATTAATCCTCAATTTGTTTAGATGAAACATGGGTTTGGTTTAAGAAGCAGTTGTAGTACACAAACACTGCAGCACAGGGGTTACAGAATACTAGCAGCAATCTAGAGCAAATGAATGGCTCAACATTCCTGAAACATTAAGCACTAATTTCGCAGCACGTAATGGGAAAAAGAGAGATTTGTAACAACTTAATAAACCTGACTTACAATTGCAGTACTGAAACAGTTGCAAAAATGACTGAACACCTTGAAATCTTGCAACATGATGTGAAGGTATCAAACCCTACAGGCAATGGACCTCCGTTGGCAGTGGCGTCAACTTTTAAAAGATAGAAACATATATTTCAGCAGTGATCCCACACCTCCATTGGGTATACATAATTCTGCAAGAGCAATTAGTAGGTGCTAGGGGCAGAGGTGGGGGAGAGTTTTGATCTGGTCTGCTTCTCAAAAAGTTATGAAAGGTTGATTGTTGTTGATAAATAATACAATATTTTAAGTTATTCAGTTACTTTACCACTTTAACTAGTGATTAAAGGCCTGTTGATTATTCATTGACTCAACCACAATCGCCCCTGTAGAGCCAGGTAAAAAACTTGCACCAGACAGGCCGAACACGATCCCAGCTGGGATCTTATGTCAGAAATGCCACACAAAATCAGCAATGAGTCAATGTTTTTCTTCATGATAAAATTATCTGCAACAGAATACAAAAGTTTCAATTATGCTAGTACAAACAGTTGGTTAATCAATATGCAAATAATTCAGGTAAATTTATGCTCACTATGTTTAATTTTTGTAACTAACACTTTAAAAATTTGCAAAGGAATAGATTGTTGGTAAATAGATCTTGAGACAAATTTTCATGCTACACAGATTGTGAGCAACAACAATTTCTTTCTCATGATTAGATTTCATCATTAGAGTCAAAACCACCAACAATAAGAGAAATAATACAATTACTCAAAAACAATAACTCATCTGGAGAAGTTCATATATTTACTGAACAATGGAAGTACTCTGGTGACACCTGATACTATATCAGAAATATTCAATCAAATTTGGAAAACACAGTTCACCATTAGTATGGACATCTCCACTAATACATCCACTATATAAAAAAGAAGCAAACAGACCATAACAACTATGGGAGACTCTCCCTCCTACCAGTGACATACAAGCTCTTACCCAAGGTGTTTTTAAAAAGGGGCAGAAGAAATACTTGACACAGACAATGAGGAGAGTATCAGGCACAATTTAGAAAGGGAAAATAATTTACAGAGGAATAAAAGTAGCAAGTTAATATAGACCTATATTTACTTTTATGGACTTCAAAAAAGCATAAGAGTTGATTAACATAAATGCACTGATTTATGCCAAACAAATTAGAATATGATAGTAAAACTACAATAATTAAAGAAACTTTAAGAAACACAACTTTCAAAGAACAGTGTGGGGGAGGGGGGAGAGATTGCAAAAACATTTGAATTGAAGAAGTCACTTGTTGAAGGAGATGGTGTGTCACCTCCCTTTTTCAATTGTATATTATTGCCAGAGCTCCATGAAATTAGTATATGCTATAAATGCTACATAAGTCCTATAGATGCTAAATAAGTAAATACCAATGGCATTTACTGCAATTAGTTATTTATTGCTCAAGTGCTGAAACATCTCATGTGACGGAAGAATTCATTTATATCGTCTTTAACTCGGCCACCACATAATTACTCATGCCACCCACAAACACACATGCAACACAGCAATGCCACATGTCAAAGCCAACGGCCGGTATCCCTGTCTTCAGATGAGCCTTTTTGAGACAACTACGTCTACATATTCAATTACAAACTGTCTCTGCAATGTTACAAATCTTAAGAATATTATTTGTAACATTAATTCTGTGTATTTTAAATTCATTTATTAAATAAAAATAATTAGCGGTTTTTATAATACCAAATTAATAGTGAATTGCAGGAAAACATATACCCCGTCTTCAATTACGCCTTACTTTTCTTAGTTTACACTGTAAACGAACACTTATTTACAGATGGATAAAAAAGGAAGTAATGAGATTACCAACCAGGTGATCTGTAACTGCCACCTCATTGTCTTTATAATACCTAGGTCCAACAATACATTCACGGTGACTTGTACTTACTATAGAAGATGGAAATCCGAAAAATCGGATCTCAACATTCCCTTTACTTTGGGTGACGAAGAATTTTGGACAAACTGCAAATGTACAAATAAAATAGTTATAACAAAATGGCCAAAGAATCGGACAATGACACTAAGAAAAAATATTTTCTCACAGACAACGAAGCAGAGGGACTTATTAAACAACTGAACACACATTTTATCGGCTACATATGTTACAATTACTTTTGCTTAGCTATGTAGAATTGGTAGACTGTTGGTTTATATATCACAGGAAAATATGTTGAAATACTAATTTAGGAACATGTATTTTATTTAATTCATGTGTTCCCATCCATTCAACATACACATTTACCAAATACACACAGAACATATAACATAGACCACAGAACATTTATAACAACCATGGAATATATAGTCCTACACATTAGTTCACTTCACTGTGCACAGAGCAAATATTTTGTTCACCAAAATACCAACACGTCCCCTTGAACAAATATTTGAACACTGCATCATCTTGTAGCACTGTGCATAAAATTTCATGTTAAACCATATAATGTCACCAATTTCTTGAATTTCTCCTTACTAAGAGGTTTGGTCAGCAAATCAGAAAGCATATCCTCTGTGCATAGATAACTAATAATAATATGCTTTTCTTTTACATGATATCTGATGAAATGATGCCTAATATCAATATGCTTGGAACACACACTTGTCTGATTCTGAACTAACTTGATAGCACCCATGTTGTCACAAAATACTTTGGTTGGCTTCATGATTGTATATGGCTCGATTTCACTTATCAGAGTCCTTAACCATAACACTACTTCTATGGTGGAAGACAATGCCATATATTCAGCCTCAACAGTACTCAAAGCCACTGTTCTTTGTCTCTTGCAGGACCAGGATATTAATCCTCCCATCAATTTGAAACAGTTACCTGTAATAGAATGTCTGTTATGCAGTTCATTACCCCAGTCAGCATCACTATAACATTCGAGCTCCCAGTTTCCTGTCTTGTGATAACTTAATTTGTAATCAGCAGTGCCTTTTAAATATCTAAATATCCTTTTTACAGCAGCCCTGTGTTTAGTTCTAGGATCTTTATTAAATTTGCTCACAGTATTTGTAGCAAAGGCAATATCTGGCCCTGAAGTTTGAGCTAAATATAAAAGACTTCCCACTGCCTCCAAATAAGGCATTTTCTCATCACACAATTTATCTTCTTCTGTTATTGACAACTTTACACCCTGTTCCATAGGTGTGGAAACTGCTTTACAATCATTCATGCCAAATTTTTCCAGTATTCTCTTTGTGTACACTGACTGATCAATTGACAATTCTTCCCCATTTTTATTCCTTAGAATTTTCATCCCAAGATATTGTTTCACTTCACCTAAATTATGCAAATCAAAATAAGACTGAAGTTGTTTCTTGAAGTTTTTCATTGAATCTTCACTTTTTCTTAAAATAAAAATATCATCAACCCATACAGCCACAATGATAGTTTCCTTTCCATCTCGTCTGTAATATAGACCAGGATCAGCTACTGACTGACTCATGTCCATTTTTGTCAAGGATTTATGTAAGCACTGATTCCAACAATATCCACTCTGTTTAAGACCATACATACTCTTTTTAGGCGCCAAATTTTATTCTTTTCTTGGGGAATTTTCTTGACTTCCTCTGGTGGAATCACAAAAATTTCTTATTCCAATTATCCATTGAGATATGCAGTTTTTACATCTATGTGGTGGATTAACAAATTTTCTTTTACAGCAAAAGATATCTTCTATCTTAAAGAGGCATATTTCACTACACGTGAAAATGTTTCTTTATAGTCTATTCCCTCTTTCTGGGAACAACCTTTTACCACCAAACGAGCTTTAAATTTAGGTACTGCTTCTTCAGGGTTTTTAATTCTGAAAATCCATCTCACTCATAATGGTTTCTTTCCTTGTGGTCTATCAACCCATTCATAAGTATCATTCTTGAAAAAGACTGCAATTCCTTTTCTATTGCTTTCTTTCAATCATCTGCATTTGGACTGGCCAAGGCTTCTTCTACTGTCAGAGGTTCATTGTTTAATGATGAGCGGCCATATAAGTCTCATAATCTGGAGACAACTTGGGTTTTATAGTACGCGATGAACGCCGTAAATTAATGTGCCCTGTCACTGGAGTTTCTTGAATCTCATCATCTGTTTCATTTTCAATAAACATATCAGAATTATCCTGAAAAGCTTCTTCTTCTGTAGTTTCTAAATTTACTTGTGCCCTTGCATGTTCTTGAACACTTTCTTCTTGATTGATATCTAAACATTTATTTTCAGCCTTTATTTCATTTTCATTTGATTCTAAAAATACCACATCTCTGCTAGTTGTTACCCTTTAAGTTTTGGGATTTATAAATCTGTACCCTTTGGAATCTTCACAATATCCAATGAAAATATATTTTTCAGATTTGGAGTCCCATTTTCTTCTAAGTTTGTCTGGAATTTTTATCATGGCCTTACATCCAAAAATTCTTAAATGATTTAAATCAGGTTTGTTTCCAGTCCAAACTTCATATGGAGTCTTGTGTGGTACAGCTTTAGTAGGTGATCTGTTGCTTAGATACACTGCAGTTGATACTGATTCTGCCCAATAGCTTTATGGTAATCCTGCATCCTGTAACATGCTTCTTGCCTTTTCTATAATTGTTCTGTTAACCTGCTCTGCTACTCCATTTTGGGCAGGACTATAAAAATTGTAGTTCGATGCTTGATCCCAAGTTCACTTAACTGATAACTAAACTGGTTATTTACAAATTCAGTACCATTGTCTGATCTGAGAACTTTTATCTTCTTGCCAGTCTCTCTTTCATCCCTGGCACAAAAACTAGCAAATATCTCATTCACTTTGTCCTTGGTTCTAAGAAAATACACACGTGTAAATTTTGAAAAGTCATCAATGAAGGTTAGAAAATAATGACTACCCACTATAGATTCCTCTTCCATAGGCCCACAGAGATGTGTGTATTAGCTGCAAAAGCTCAGTAGACCTACTTTTACTTGTTTTAAAAGGTAATCTGGCTTGTTTACCTTGCATACATATTTCACAAGGATAGTTACAACTCTTACAATCCTTTACCCCTGTACTCATATCTTTCAACAAAACCATACTCTTCCTATTAAGATGTCCTAATCTCTGATGCCATAAAAAATCTTTTGCAGAATATACTGGGTAACTATTTCTAACTTGCAAAACATTTAATTTATAAATACCTCTTTCTTTACTTGCTGTAGCTATCACATTGCCACTGTGATCAATTATTTCTGCACCATTGGAATCAAAAATTACTTTGTTGCCTTTATTCACTATTTCACTAACTGAAAGTAAGTTTGTAGCAATATTCTTCACGTAATTTACATCATGCGCTATAATAGCTTGTGATTCACCTTTGACATTCAAATTGAAATTTATTTTTCCTACTAGTTCACACTGTAATTGAGAACCATCCACTGTTGAAATGCCAACATGAGTTTTAGGAGAAACATCATATAAAATTGATTGATCTTTTGTAATATGCATAGATGCCCCAGAATCCAGATACCAATGTGCACTTTTATCTTCAATTTTATCATGAGAATAAAATGCAGTAAGTGCCTTACCTTTATTAGTTGCCTTCCTTTCTGGATCCTTAACTGTACTTGCCTTCTCCATGCACTTTGATGCAAAATGGCCTTTTCTTTGATACTTATAACATTGAATAGGCTTTTTGTATTTTGAATATAAAGCCATTTCCTTGTCCTGAAAAGGATGTTCTTGTACATTCTTAACATCTTGCAATATTTTTACTTTCACACTGTCACCGGTAATTGGTATTCCTGAACTCTCTAGACCCATTATCATTGGTGAATACTTATCAGGGAGTCCTGCTAACAGCAAGGTACCAATCCAGTCTTCAGCAATATCAAAACCTATATATTTCTTAGGCGATTTGAAGTGGAGATGATTTTGTTTACATACTCATCCACAGTTTTACATTCATTTAAACGTGTAGTGATGAGCTCTCTCAGCAAACCCACCTTCCTGGTCAGACCACCATCTTCGAATGCTCTTCTTAGATTTTCCCATACTTCCTTTGCTGTGCTAGCCTTTTCTATATGTGCATAATTTACAGGATCAACTAGAAGAATTAATTTGGACTTTGCTTTATGATCCTTCTTCTGGAAATCTGAATCTGTGAATTTTAATGTTCCATCAATAACATTTCAGAGCTCATCTAAGTGCAGATAAGCTTCTACTGCAAATTTCGAAGTAGCATAATTCTCTCGACCCATAAGCTTCTCAATCTGTGGTAGCTGGGCAGTTGACATTTTTGCACAGTTTCAATATAATTACTGGAAATTATTACTGGCACGAAACACTAATATTTTCTACCATTCACTGGTTATTTTATTTTTAAGTAAACCACTCTGGGCCCATAACCTGTTGGTTTATATATCACAGCAAAATATGTTGAAATACTAATTTAGGGCAGGGCCGGCGCAAGCCGAAGTGCCGCTCCGTGCGAGCTGCTTAATTGCCGCCGCCTCCCCCCCCCCCCCCCCTATAAACGATTGTGAAATTTTATTTAAACAAATCTACAAATCGGTAGGAAAAGTCAGCAATCAATCTCAATTTTTGTTTTTTACTTTTCTGATCTACCGAGGTTTCGGCCACTGAGTAGCAGTTTCAAAGCTTTTAAAATGTGCTTACATCTAAACCGTCATTTTGACAGAATGAAGCTTTCATTCTGCAGCGTAGTGTGCGCTGATATGAAACTTCCTGGCAGTCGGTAGTGCGCTTGCCCGCGTAGGCAAAGGTCCCACGTTCGAGTCCCGGTTCCGGCACACAATTTTAATCTGCCAGGAAGTTTCGTCATGTTGACAATTACGTTCAGCACGACGGTATAGATGTATAAACATAAGTCAAAGCATTGAGAATAGCCACTGTGTGCCAGAAATCTATGAAGATATGGAAAATAAAGACAGTTGAAACGGCCAAAGAGTGGGGCGGAAGACAATGGAAAGAGGAAGAAGGAGTAACATAATAATACATACTCGGGAATCGACGGGTACTGATGCTAGACGAAATAACTTACTGCACTGCGGTTATTCATTTGAAAGAACTGAGACTCGCCATCTGTCGTAATTTGCGTGTGTCAGTTATGTCGTGTCTGATTATGGAATAAGGTGTAACAAATTAGTCATCGCCGTATCATGTCATTTTTCTGCGCTTTATTTTCATTCTAGCTATTGTGGTGACGCGTGCTTATTTGCACAGTTGCCAATTTTTTTAGTGACAGATCATAAGAAAAATAAATTTTCCTATTCTGCATTCTAGAAGGAGAAAAATTCTAACTTATGAGTAACGTGCATGCGCAATACTAATTGTAGGTTATATGAAAAGCACTTACCTATTACATCCCATGTTGCAAAAAATTCGAACGCACCAATTATTCTGTTCTTGTGAAACGCAATGAAAGTGCTTCTGACCAATCTTGACTCTCTCGGTCAATTATCGAAACGATTTCTGTAGTTTTGTTGTAGAGAACGCAACAATACCTATTGTCTGGAAAGGCGAAGTGGTGACGCGGCAGTGCCAGGAACTAGGTTACGTGACGAGGTACAGCGAGGCTACGATTAAACTAGCGCCCAAGAAGAAGACGCAAGAAGCTCACAATAAGTATGTGACCGATGATATGGATAAATGTATTATCAGGCAGCAATTTCTATGGCATTACGAACAATAGAAAGGAATACGAACTTTGCGAAAGCAACACAACTTTTTTCAAAGAAAGGAGCTTCAAAACTAGCAACGAAACCCTTAGAAGCAATGTTCTGTCTATGGATTTTCGATTCACAAGGTGTCAAAATTAACGTTTTGTTTCGCTTCGACGAGAAGGCATTCTTGCTAAAAGACCATACTTTCTCAGGTTTTCATCAGAATCAAAGCGACCAGTAGTTTACTTACATCTACATACATACTCCGCAATTCACCGTAAGATGCGTGGCGGAGGGTACACTGTACCACTACTAGGCATTTCCTTTCCTATTCCAGTCCCAAATTGAACGAGGAAAAAAAGAATGCCTATATGCGTCGGTACGATCGCTAATTTCTCTTATCTTGTCTTTGTGATCTTTACGCGAAATGTAGTAGGCGGCAGCAAGATCGTACTACACACAGCTTCAAATTCCGGCCCTCTAAATTTACTCAACAGAAATTCACGAAAAGAACGTCATCTTTCTTCCAGCGATCCCCAATTGAGTTGCCGGAGCATTTCCGTGACACTCGTGCATTGGTCGAACCTACCGGTAACAAATCTGGCTGCTCGTCTCTGAACCGCCTCTATGTCTTCCTTTAAACTGATCTGCTGCGGGTCCCAAATACTTGAGCAATACTCAAGACGTGGTCGTACAAGCGTTTTATACGCGGTATCCTTTACAGGTGAAGTACATCTTCCCAAAATTCTCCCAATAAACCGAAGTCGGCTGTCCGCCCTACTCACAACTGTTCGTACATGCTTGTTCCATTTCACATCGCTCTGCAATGTTACGCCTAGATATTTGAACGACGCGACAGCATCAAGAAGCTCACTACTAATGCTGTATTCGAACATTATAGGACTGTTTTTTCTACTCATGCGCATCACCTTACATTTTTCTACATTGAGAGCTAGCTGCCATTCTTTGCACCAACTAGAAATTTTGTCCAAGTCATCCTGTATGCTATTACAGTCAGTTACAGACGACACCCTCCCATACACAACAGCATCATCAGCAAACAGCCGCAAATTACAACTTACTCTGTCCATTGAGAGAGAGAGAGAGAGAGAGAGAGAGAGAGAGAGAGAGAGAGAGAGAGAGAGAAAATAATAGCGGTCCTATCACACTCCCTGGGGCACGCCTGACGATACACTAGTCTCTGATGAACACTCGCCGTCGAGAACAACGTACTGCGTTCTATTACTTAGGAAGTCTTCCAGCCAGTCACAAATCTGTGAACCTATTCTATAAGCTCGTATCTTCGTTAGCAGTCTGCAGTGTGGCACCGCGTCGAACGCCTTTTTGAAGTCGAGAAAAAGACAATCCGTCTGTTGCCCTTCGTCCATGGCTCTCAAGATGTCATGTGAAAAAAGGGCAAGCTGAGTTTCACATGAACGATGTTTCCTAAACCCGTGCTAATTCATGGAAAGAAGCTTTTCCGTTTCAAGGAAATTTACTATATTCGAACTGAGAATATGCTCTAAAATTCTACATGAAACTGATGTCAACGATATTGGCCTGTAATTGTGTGGTTCAGTTCTCTTTCCTTACTTATAAACGGGAGTCACCTGCGCTTTTTTCCAATCACTAGGAACTTTGCGCTGAATTAAAGATTCGCGATAAATGCAAGCTAAGTAGGGGCCAACGCCACAAAATAGTCTTTGTAAAACCGAACTGGTATTCCATCCGGACCAGCAGACTTTTTCGTATTTAGCTCTCTCAGTTGCTTCTCTACACCGGAAATACCTATTGCTATGTCCCCATTTCGGAATTTGTACGTTGATCAAATGATGGTACATTTGTGCGGTCCTCCTGCGTGAAAGATTTCTTAAAGGTTAAATTTAGAACTTCATATTTCCGTTTGCTTTCTTCTATTACTGTCCCGGAATGATCAACGAGTGACTGGACAGTGGGCTTTGACCCGCTTATCGATTTTACATAGGACCAGAATTTTTTCGGGTTCTCGGAAAGATCTTTTGCTAAGGTAATGCTGTGATAATTATTGTATGCTTCGCGCATCGATCTTTCTATAGACGCACGAATCTCTACTAGCTTTTGCCTGTCATCATTTGCGTGTTCTTTTCTGAATCGAGAGTGCAACAGCCTTTGCTTTCTCAGCAGCTTTCTAACATTATTATTGTACCAAGGTGGATCTTTTCCATCCTTAATCGTCTTTACTGGCACATATTTCTCTAACCCTTTATTAACAATGCACTTAAATGTAGTCCACAAGTCCATAGTCCCGGAATTAAACGATGTCCATTCATTTTCTAAGTGCGATCGTAACATTTGCTTATCGGCTCTTCCCAACAAAAACACGCTCCTAGCCTTCTTGATTGGTTTATGAACTTTGGTCATCATCGACGCTATGATGATATCATGATCACTAAGTCCTGTCTCTACACAGACATCGTTAATAAGGTCAGACCTGTTTGTGGCTAAAAGGTCTAGAATATTTCCATTTCGCGTGGGTTGCCGGTTTAACTGCTCAAGACAGTTTTCGGAGAATGTGTCCAAAAGTAGCTCGCAAGACTGCTTGTCTGTACCGCCTGAAATGTAACTAGCGAGGTCCCAATCTATACTCTTAAGGTTGAAGTCCCCTCCGACTAATATTACATGGCCCGGATACCTATGCACTGCCTGGTGTTGACTTTCCTTGAATGATTCTAAAACTGCTACAGCAGCACTGGGGGGCGGTAAAAACAGCCAACTATTAACTTTACTTCTTGTAGACCTGTTATACGTGCCCAGATAACTTCACAGTTACTTTCAACCTCGATCGCAGTAAAAACAATATCTTTGTCCACAGCGATGAACACTGCTCCTCCAGTTGTATGCGATCTATCTTTCCGATATACATTCCACGCTTCGCTAAATATTTCTGAACGTGCCGCATCATGATTTAGCTAGCTTTCGGTGCCTAAAACTATCTGAGCGCAATAACTTCCATGCAGTGCGGCAAATTCGGGAACTTTGTTTCTGATACTCTGAAAGTTCGCGGCTAATATTTTGATGTTCGAATTTTTGTTCCGAACGTGGCCTGAATTCGCTGTTTGACTGCTGACAGGCGAGTGCTCATCAGAGTTAGGGCCTAGTCTAAAAAAACCCCATGTACACTCCACAAGTACTCTGCTACCCGAGGAGCCGCTTCCTTAGTGTAGTGCACCCCTGATCTATCTAGGGGCACCCTACAATTCCCCACCCGATAACGCAGATCCAGAAATCTGCAGCCATGACTGTCACAGAGTCGGCGAAGCCTCTGGTTCAGACCCTCCACTCGGCTCCAAACCAAAGGACCCCGTTCAACCCTGGGAACAATGCTGCAAATCGACAGCTCTGCTTGCACCCCACGTGCGAAGGCAGCAGCCTTCACCACTTCCGCCAGCCGCTCTTAGGACTTGAGGATGTCCTCAGAACCCAAGCAACAAGCGTCATTGGTGCCGACGTGAGCCACGACTTGCAGTCGACCGCACCCCGCACCTTCGATAGCCGCCGGCAAGGCCGCCTCCACATCTCGGATGAGGCCCCCGGCAGACACACCGAGTGCACGTTGGAATTCCTTCCAGATCTGGACGCTATCTGCCTAAGGGGCTCCATCAGGCGCCTAACATTGGAGCTCCCAATAACTAATAATCCCCTCCCCCCGTGCACCTGTTCGGACCCTGCTGAAGGAGTGGCCACACGTTCACTCACAGGACGAACGGGCGCGGACGGACGTCCAGCATCCACATTGGCCTTCCGTCTCGAGCGACGCGAACGCCGTACAACCCGCCACTCCCCTTGCGGAGAAGGCGGCTCGACGACGTCCGGTACACCTGAAGGTGCCTCGGTAGCAGGGACAGAGAGCCTAGGGTGAGACACCTGAGGTGTCCCACTCGACGCACCAGACTCCCCACCATCGCTGCACCCCGAGACAGCAGCCTGAAGACGGCTGACCGTAGCCAACAGCACGCTCAGCTGTCGCGAACCGCGGTCAACTCCTGCGTCCGCACACAGCAGGCACACATCCTATCCATCCTATCGATACAATTAACTGCAGAAAGTAGAAAACTAAATAATCAACTTTTAAGAAGCCTAGTACTCTAATAAAAGCGGCTGGCTGCTGACTTAACTGTGGTCAGTGGTAACTACACTGTCAAGTCAACAAAACCGAGTCCGGCAGTTATCAAAATAAACAAGAGTAGCTGTGGAATACACCGTTATCAAACGCGCGGGAATATAAGCTTAGCGCTGTTTACGATGTGTCACTGGTGGCAGCTGGCACTGGACTGACTGACAACGAGCTTTAGTAACGGTCTCTGACTTTTTTTGAAATACACCAATCGAAGACGAAGACTAAACACAACGGTATTTATCAAATACGATAGAATAAACTATTACAACAGTAGTACAAACGAAATTTGCAAGTACGCGGGAATAAACCTCTTAAAACAGAAGTACTAACCAAAATGAACTAGACTGGCAAATTAAAATTCACACAAATTAAATTGAGATACTTAGCGCTGTTTACGATGTGTCACTGGTGGCAGCTGGCACTTTTTCTTTAATGCGGGAAAAATAAAACCGTCGGAAACTGTCATTGAAAAGCTTAGCAAAATTGCTTCAGGCTAAACATGTAACCGCAGTATCGAATATTGCATTCGAATTTCCAAATTAGATTTTGTCTTCTGCAAAATTAGTTATGAATAAACGCAAGGCGCCAAACAGGCTGGCAGCGCTCCACTCGGAAGAATACTGGCCGGGCGTGTGCGCCAGACTGCTTCTCTTCCGGCGTAAACACGACGGAGCCGTCACAGCGGCAAGGAAGAAATCAGCCCACCTCCCTCCCCTCGTTCAACAGGGGCGGCCGGCAGGTAGCGGAGACGCCATGCCACAGTTGCCGAAGCCGCTCCCTCCGAGGTTTGGTTTCGAACCCCCTCTTGGGAATGAATGTTGAGTTTCTACTACAGAAAAAGGGGAGGGGGGAGGAGCGTCAGATTTGCCTCCCCCCGGAAAGTGCCGCCCTGGAAAGTGCCGCCCCGTGCGGCCGCACGTTTCGCACGTGCCATGTGCCGGCCCTGATTTAGGAACATGTATTTTATTTAATTCATGTGTTCCCATCCATTCAACATACACATTTACCAAATACACACAGAACATATAACAGACCACAGAACATTTATAACAACCATGGAATATGTAGTCCTACACATTAGTTCACTTCACTGAGCACAGAGCAAATATTTTGTTCACCAAAATACCAACATAGACCCTCCAAAATGCATTTTCGTGATCACACGGAAAGATTACAATAAAATTTAGCGATATACGGGCTACAGTAACGAAAAAAAAATTAAAGACATTACCTTACTTCTGGCTTCACCTGCGTATTTTAGATGCTGTGTGCTATCTCTCACGGAGTAAGAGTAGCCGAAGCACTTCATCTGCGTAAGAAGAATATCAACTATTTCTTGTGTTTCGCAGTAGCCACACAATTTTCCGTCAGTATTAACGCTGAAATCTTTCTGCTTCACTCATTGTGCTCTCATAGGAAGTCGACATACTAAGAAAAGCGATCGAAAACAAGATAACTGTAACAACGTCTGAAGGAAACGCAGAACGCTAGAACCACAGAACAACAATAACTGATAGAACAATGAATTGACGGAGGCGCTACGTAGTATCTCGAAATTCACAAAAGTCGATTCGTGGCCTCTTCGAAACAGCATGTATATACACGTCATAATGACGCCACACTGGTTCCCGTAGTCGTGAACTTAAGCTCTCCCGAAGACAGCTGGCATGCGCTGCGCGCCAACTGCTTGTAAATGTAATACAGTCTGGGTCAAAAAAGCAAGAGCTTAAGTAAGACTTGGCTTCCAATTACTTGCTTTACAGCTTTCTCTTAAGTGCTTGCCAGTAGTAAGGTAGAATAATTTTGTTATGGCCTAGCGGGCCATTCAGATCGCTGGCGCCGGCCGCGGTGGCCGAGGGGACTGAGGCGCTTCAGTCACGGTCTGCACGGCCACTACGGTCGGGGGTTCGAATCCCCCCTCGGGCATGGATATTTGTGCCGTCCTTAGTTGTAAGTAGTTCATAAGTAGTTTGTAAGCTTAGGGACTGATGACCCCGTAGTTAGTCCCATAAGCTCTACAAACATTTGAACATTTTAGATCGCTGGCGGCGCGCTGTCAAACGGCCGGAGTGACGGCCGGGTCATTCTACGAGTGAATGCGGAAAAAGCTACATTGAGTTTACGCCAAACAGTGTTTTCTTCAGTGGCGACGAGGTTTATGGTAGCGTGGTCTTCCTGCCGCAGTCGTATCAGAGCAACTTAGCGCATTGCTGACGAATCTTCAGTCGTTACCGGAAGTTGTGGCTCAACATAATGCTTCCCTCACGGCGTCTATTGACACCTTGACTAGGGCTGTGACACAACAGGTCGGGTTGCGGTCTTCTGTGACTTCCTCCGTTTCCTCCCTTTGACGACAATGCCGAGGATTGGTCCGACTACGAACAACGTTTACGCCAACACTTCGTAGCCTTCCAGGTGTGTGATGAAGGTAAGCAAAGAGCTTATTTCCTTCTGTGGCTCTCGCCTCGTCTTGTTCGTTTGCTGGGCGATTTGGCGCCGCTTCAGACGCAGGCATCCCTGTCCTTTCCGGATACCTGTTCTCTCTTTGCGGCATATTTTCGCCGCCACTCACACGTGGTGTCCGCCCGCATATCTTTCTACCGTTCGCGGAACGAGCCGGGTCAGTCGTAGGGATGGCGGTTATCGCTGAAACAACTGGTTCTTTTCATCTACAGTTTAACCGCACTGTAAAAACTGCTCAAGATAATCGTGTTTGTTCTTTTTCTTTTTTGTTTGAATAACCGGTTTTTGATGTTTTATTGTTATTATTTCTAGTAGAGTTCGAGTGAAAATTTTCGGTTCTTCTAGTTTCGGCCGAAACCAAAACTTACGAAATTTAGGTAGTTTTTCCATATTTGGCAAGATCCCCTCCCAATACTACGCCTTCTTGAGTGTGTGTAAGCAAAATCAAATTCAAATGTTTGTAGAGCTTATGGGACTTAACTACGGGATCATCAGTCCCTAAACTTATAAACTACTTATGAACTAGCTACTACTAAGGACGCACAAATATTACTGTCTGAGGGGGGGGATTCGAACCCCCGACTGTAGTTGTGCAGTGGTCAGTCCCCCCGGCCACCGCGGCCGGCCACGCCACACGGCAACAGTTGCATCGATGCCTCAATACCTGCACCAGTTCTTTAGTTCTCATGCGTTTGTTGCGCGTTTCTGACAGCCGGGATTGTTCTTTAATTATCACTGATCGCTTTTCTTCGTTTCTGCGATGACCTAATATTTTACAGCAGTGGAAATTTTAGGAATAGCCCTAAATATTAGGGCCTACTAGTTTTAATTTTTTTAATTGTTTACAAAAAAAAAAAAAAAAAAAAAAAAAATTGAACCACAACTACAGGAAGTAGTCGTACCGGTTTTTTTACCCGGTTCTTGGCAATAACTAAAAAAACGGTTAAAACCGATACCGAATAAATACCGAGAAAAACCGATTACTCAGAACTAAAATGCTGGTATCGGTTTTAACCGGTCGGTTTTTCACATCCCTAGTCAGTCGTACCGCGCTTGGGCCACGGAACTGCAGGGGCTGGCCCGTCATTGTCATGCTACGGTCCGAGCCGCACGGTGATTCGTATGCGCACTCTATGGTCCGCGGTGTTTTGTTTTGCTCCCGACCTGGACGTTCGCAAGCAGGCTCTTCAATCGGACGATCCCTCATTAGAGGTGGTTTTGCGTATCGCGTGCGCATTTAAAGTTTCTGAGGCCGTGGGGAGTCAAGTTTCCGCTTGGGGGGGAGGTATCCTCAGTTGCCGATTCGGCCTAGTTATCCGCGGCGCCGGTTTCTTCGGTCGCAGGAATATCGGATTGAGCAGGGTACAAATGTATCACGTGATACATCGAAACCGGAATTTAGCTGCATATCGTTGAATGGAAGCGTCGGCGTTCATACGAAGAAGGGTACAATATAGGGAGACAACCTGCATTCGTCTAAATACAGCTGTATATGTTCAGCAAATTTCCACGAAATTGATACTGATAGAACATCGCAGTCCTGTGTTTGAATACGAGAGACGGTATAGTGCCTTGTATTTTCCCGTCATTTCCGGCGTACATGCACTCTTACCTGGCGCGAGTTAATTTCCTGTGTGAGTGAGTTGGAAAATTGTTTGCCTTTTTGTAGAGAATGCTGTTCGCTAGTTACTGCGCGGCCAAGGATTTATCCTCCTCAGTCCCTGCGTCCCCTGTAGGGGACATAAAACAAAATAAATCTGGCGACAATATTCGAATGTTGGCCGCAGTGCTAGGCATCTCAACGCACAAAAGGAAGGTGACAACATATCTTGGAACTGAAAAAAGACACTCTACCTTGCTACTTGATCACTCTGCAGCAGTGCTAAATAAGCACAGAATGGGAAGTCTGTTTGTGGCTATGTGAGCACTCAAATTTCCATGGACCTGTTTAATTAATGTAAAATTGGCCTATACTATTATTATAAGCATATTAACGAAAACTGCATAGTGAAATGTAACACCACATACTGTCAGTTGTGGTACCCAGTGTCGTGATGTCCCCGATAGGGGTCATGAGTTTTTGTAGATAATAGTCAGAATTTTTTAAAATATTTTGAGGCCTTTTTGGAATGTTCTTAATCATAAAATAAAAACAAAATGCAATAATATTGTAACCAATTTTTCACAGGACTGAGGAGGATATACAAGAACCTGTCGACCATGGAACAGTAGCAGCATCAAATATTTACTTCATGGTCAGCACTGAAAAGTATTCCTGTAATTCTGTGGGATTCAGCTAATATTTGAAAACCGAATCTTATAGAAAGACGGGAATACATTTTTGCTCTAAACACGAAGTAAATAATTAACGCTGTTCCTGCTCTGTGGTTGGCAGGTTCTTGTATGTAACCTTCTCCGAGCAGTAAATTACTCCCCCTCTCTTCCTGCAACTGCAACATGACAACTCGAAGGGGCGATCACAACTCTTATGTTTTCAGAATTTCCTTAAAGTCATCTCATGTTTTCTTTAAATCCATTCTTTTTCGGTTTATTTATTTAAGTTCGATAACAAGTATGCGAAAAAAGCACTGAGCTTGGTGGTAAATGAAACCTACTTCGGCAGGTCACTTCCGGTTGTGGTGAGTCATGTCATGCGCTACTAGTACCTGCTCAAACCGATATTCCTGTCACCGGTTTCTTCAGTGACTGTTGTTGCGTCGCCCTCCCCTCCCTCACGACTCCGTGGCGCTCGCCTGTGGCGTATAGGCCGGGCCCGAGAGATGGGCAAAACCGCGATTTTCCGATAACAGTGATTTCCGTGAGCGCTCCTTTTAACTCACCGTGATTCTTAACCGTGATTAATCACTGTTTAGAATGGAATGTATCCCTCTGCGAACTCTGCTTTCGCTCTATTCCGTGATTTCTGCTCCTTCCACTGTTCCGCGACTGAATTGCAGCGCTTCCTGGCTTTCCTGCTACTTCTGCAATGCCCGCGATTTGCTTGATTTACTATGAAACTGAAAAAAAAATTGAGTTAGATAGAACTGTTATAATGCTTCTTCCGCCAGTAACTATCGTCTCTTCGTTGTTATGAAAGTTGTGCTTGTGGAAAGAGGAATGTCAACAAATCAGTCAATAGTAAGTATATTTTTTTCAATTTGCTGACGATATTACTTTCCAGACAAATACAATATATTCGTTCCTACAAAATTTTTTCCTGAACTTTTTTGTTAGAACTTTACCTTCTGATTATACTGTTTGCTTTCATACATCTCAACTAATTTATCGTCTCTTCACTTATCGGCTATTCGCTGCTATACCCGTTCTACACTTATCGGTGAATCGCTGCTATACCCGTTCTTCGCTTAACGGTGATTAGCTGCTATACCCGCTATTCTGCTGTGAGAAGAGTATAGATTTCGGCCAACAGATTGCTCTCTTAGCCTTTGCTGCTTAGCTTCTCTTCGCTAATCTGCTCTTCGCTTTTCTACTACCCCTGCCTTTCGCTGCTGCCTTTAGTAAATATTTCGGTCAACAGATGGATCGTTCAACAGTTAGCTGCTGTTGGCTGCTCTTAAGCTGATATACGCTGCTTTACACGCTCTTCGCTACTCAACCGTGACTGCAATCACGGTCAGATTCCAGATCGCAGTGACCGTGAAAGCAGCGACTTCTCAATCACTGTGATTTCTAACGAATACGTGATTTCTTGCCCATCCCTCCGGGGGGAAAGGCGACGCGCGTCGTCCGCTTCAGAGAGCGAGCCGATTTCATGTCTTTCGTGCGGGGCGTCCCATTCTCGGGAATCGTGCCCGCACAGACGGGCCACGTGTAATCGTTGTGGAAAATTCGGACACACCGCCCGAGTGTGTCGCTCCTCTGCTCGGGGCCTCAAAAGGACCTCTCACCCTCGCGATTTCGGCGCTTCGCCCATGGATAATAATAAGGTTATTCCCGTCGGCGTACAGCCGCCGAAATTGTTTATAGACCTCCGCATTCTGCTGAAAACTGTCAGGCTTCCAGTGGACACTGGCGTGACAACATCGCTAAGTTCGACTACTCATCAAGCATTAGGCTCCCCACTTTATGTCCGGCGCCTCGCGCGTTGGTTGGCTACGGCGGCCACCCTATTTCACTATTGGGGTCGTTTGTCGCCGAAGCTACATATCAGAATGTTAGCCGCGCGGTACCGTTTGTGGTAGTAAACAGTGCGACGGCTACGAATATCTTCGGCCTCGACGCTTTACATGCTTTTGGCTTTACTATTACCGATTCTGTCTGTCTGGTTTCCGATCAAATTCCGTACGAGAGTCTCATGCAGCTCCGCGTGGATTTTTCGTCCTTGTTTGCGTCGGGTCTTGGGTGTGCTAAGAATTTTCGGGCCACTATTACACTTAAAAAATCGCACTGATATGTTTTACGGCCCACTTTAAATTTGTAGTTTTATAATTTTTTTGCAAACATTTTGGACCAAAATAATCTAAATAATAAAAAATTAATTTATAAGAGTGTCTGAAATCCTTTTAGGGGAAAATATTAGGTAGTGGTGGGTTCCGAACCACCGACCTTTAGTTTCATATTCAAACACCTTGCCCACATTTTTTTTCTTTTTTGTTCTATGGGTAGTTCTCTTTGTGGCGGACGCTGATCGTTTTAATTCGTTCTCGTTCGGTGTGTTGTTGGCTCAGCTTTTTTATTACAGAGGGCATTGAGCCCTCTGGCCGGGCGCGCTGAGCCACTACGCTACGTCTATTTAATCAAAAGATGAGTGGTTTAATCTCATAGTATTGATGGCCGTTGTTAAGTGATGCTAATATGGCATTTGTAGACATTAGTTTATCATGCGTTTCTGTTAATTCTTCAGTGCGCCATTTGCTTTGAAATGACAACGTGTAAGTTACAATAAGAAAATCGTCAAATACGCAACGCAAGATGGCGTACGCCAGAGAGTTCTGGGAGAGGAATGTCACGTGACATCTCCGAACGGCTGGTTTTGGTTAATTCAATGGAGGGTGTCAAATCTCCGTTATTTTTGTAAATATCTCTCAAACGATACGAGATATGAAAAAACATAAGGGAGCTAAGTTCTAGAGAATTTTCTTCTCTACCAATTAGGTTATTCAATTTTCGTGTCAGATGAACGATACGATTGCGATTGCAATTACAATTATATTACAAACGGCTTTTTTGGTATTACTACCGTATTTTTTTGTCCGAAAAATTTGAAAAAGGGATGTTCTGGTCTCTGGCGGCCTACTGTAAAATTTGATGCAGATCGGTTGAACGGTTCGTCTTAAACAGGAAACACGTTACGGACAGACGGACGGACAGACAGACAGACAGACACACATCCCAAAATCGCCGTTATTTTTGCAAATATCTTTGAAACGCTTCGAGATATGAAAAAAACACAAGAGAGCAAAGTTGTAGAGAATTTTCTCCTCTACAAATTCTATTATTCAATTTTCGTTTCTGATGAATGGTTAAGCCGTTATTTTCATTTAAATTTCGAGCTGTCAAAAGATGATCGCAAAGGCTCACTTTTAGCGTAACCTAAAGTGGGCCAATACGGCTCGCCCCGTCTTCTGTCGGGCTCGGCCACTCCCGATCGCCCTTCGCGGCGCTGTTAAATCCGAATTAGATCGCCTGACTGCGGAGGGTATTTTGTGTCCTGTCACAGCAAGCAAGTGGGCCTCCCCTCTAGTTGTCATACGCAAGCCCTCTGCGGCCCTGCGTTTATGTGGCGACTTTAAGAAAACTGTAAATTCTCTATCATTGATTCTTTTCCCACGTCTCCAGTTGCCTTTAGATGATGCCTCCAAGCAGGCGCTGGCAATTTCTACGCCTTTTGGCTTATATCAATATCAGAGATTGCCATTCGGGGTGGCCAGTGCCCTATCCCCCCTCTAAGCTTTCAGCGTTTTTTGGAGCAGTTCCTGTCACTGGTTCTCTGTTGCGTGAACTACATGTATGATATTGTGGTGACGGGGTCTACAGCTGCTGACCATATTGCTAACCTCCGCTCCTTGTTTTCCGTTCTGGAGGAGGCTGGCCTCCGCTGTAATTTCCAGAAATCATCTTTCTTCCAACCGTCTATCGAGTACTTGGGCTACGAGATATCCAGGTCGGGGGTGCGTCCCATGGCTGATCACGTGCGTGAGGTCGCAGATCTTCCCCATCCTTCTTGCGTTCAAGAACTTAAAGTATTCCTGGGCAAGATCGCCTATTATCACCGCTTCCTCCCGCAGGCAGCCACAGTGGCTCATCCCCTGCACCAATTGCTGCGTAAGGGCGTCCCGTTCCACTGGTTTCCAGCTTGCGAGCGGGCTTTTCAATCACTTAAAGCGGCCCTCCTTGACGCTCCATGCCTCGCTGCATACACCCCGGGGGTCCCGCTTGTGATGGCAGCAGATGCCTTCCAGCACGGTGTGGAGGCGGTGCTGGCACATCGGTTCCCCAATGGGTCGGAGCGCCCGTTGGCGTTTGCATCTAAAACTCTTACGGAGGCACAGCGCCGGTATTCCCAGATGGACAAGGAGGCCCTAGCCATCGTTTTTGCTCTACAAATTTTTACGTTTATCTGTATGGGTCCAAGTTCACCCTACACATGAACCACCGCCCATTAGTGTCTTTGTTCCACCCATCTGTGTCTCTTTCGGACAAGGCGGTCTTGTACCTCTCTCGTTTTCATTACGAGATACAGTACCGCTCGACGGCTCATCATGCCAATGCCGACGCCCTATTGCGCCTCCCGGTAGGCCAAAGAGCTTTTGTGTTTTGTAGTAGATGAGTCGGCAGTAGACGAAGTTGCCAGTTTCCTTATCAATAGCTAACAGATCGTGGAGGCTGTCCTTCACTGAGTGCAGAAAGGCTGGTCGGAGCATTCTCCAGGACTGGCATTGTACCCTCTCCAGAATTATTATGCAATTCGTCACCGCCTTAGCACCTACGAGGGCATTTGACTTCTGTCCACGGAAGACGGCTCCCACCGAGTTGTGGTTCCAGCGTCATTGCACTGCCGGATTCTTTATCTACATCGGGACCACTGGGGCATTTCCCGCACAAAGATGTTGGCCCGTCGACATGTATATTGGCCAGGCATAAATGGGGACTTAACTCGCCTCGTAGCAGGATGCTCTTCTTGTGCGTCCCAACAAGCAGCTCCTCACTCATCTCTCTCTCCATGGCCCACTCTGTCTGCACCTTGGGAACGACTCCATGTTGATTTTGCAGGGCCTTTCTTAGATAGCTATTGGTTTTGCGTCATTAACGCATACTCCAACTTCCCGTTTGTTGTTCGCCTGGCCTGCATGTCCGCAGAAGTTACCGCACGTTCCCTGTTAAAGATATTTTCTATTGAAGGTCTCCCGGCCGCATTGGTGACATAACGGGCCACAGTTTATTTCACAACACTTTCACGATTTTTGTTCTACCCATGGGATCCACCATGTCCTGGCCCCACCTTTCCACCCACAGTCAAATGGGCGGCGGAGAGGTTTGTCCGCACTTTCAAGACGCAAATGCGCAAGTATGTGTCGTATCTTTCAGTGGAGGAAGCCCTCCTCCGATTCCTGTCATCTCATCGGTCCACTCCAGCCGGTCAGCAGATCCCCTCTAAGCTCCTTCATGGCCACCCTCATAGGATGCTGTTGTCCCTCCTTTCATACGGGCTCTCCCGCACCCCTTACTCGTCCTCTGTCGCATTTTGCCTCAGGTTCAACAGTCTGGGCTCGAGGCTATAGCCACCATCCTCATTGGGCCCCAGCCGGCCGGCCGCGGTGGCCGAGGAGACTAAGGCACTCCAGTCACGGTCTGCACGGCCACTACAGTTGGGGGTTCGAATCCCTCCTCGGGCATGGATATTTGTGCCGTCCTAGTTTGTAAGTAGTTTTTAAGTTTAGGGACTGATGACCCCGTCGTTAAGTCCCATAGACTATACAAACATTTAAACATTTGGTCTCAGCTGTGTCGCCTGGAGACGTGGCCGTCGTCTCTGTGAGGTCTGTTCTCCAACTGGTATCCTCACCTGCCACCACGATCAGCTCCGGGTCTGTCATCCTCCCACACCTACAGTCCCTCCCCCCTTTTCCAGGTCAAGCCCCCCTGTATCAAGAGCACCATCAGGGGACAGTTATATACCAACTTCATGTCTGTGGACATTGACTGGTCGGCAAGGGTATTTCCCACCACTGTCGGGGTCCAGGGCCCACTTCCCTGCCGCAGCCCCAACGGCCAGCTCCAAGGAGTGGACAGCTCCTGTCACCGGCAGTCGGCGCGCCTTGCAGCCAGCCGATGGGGCCCCAAGTTGCCGATGGATGTATTGTACCACAGGAGGGGAGCGGCAAGACATCGCTCATTAGGGCAAACCCCTCATCGCACAAAGGGGTTTTGTCCGTATGAGGTGGTTCCCGCTAAGGAGTGGATGGAGCCACCAGATGATCGGATGGAGGTGGAAGAGTCCCAGCAGCCAGACTTCTTCAGTGCTGTTCCAGATTTCGGCCCCTTACCCCAAGGGGGGAGGGATGTTATGGCCTAGCGGGCCATTCAGATCATGTGCACCAGTATTGTGCTCTGTGGCTGGCGCTGGTATGGCCGAGATAGTTCCCGGCCTAGCCACGGGAGTGCACAGTCATCTAAGGCAGCTGACATGAGCTGCGTGCCATCTGCTGGTGGCGCACTCTCAAACGGTCAGAGTGATGGCCAGGTCATTCGACCAGTGTATGCGGAACGAACTAGATTGTGTTTTCTTCAAATTTATTGGTAACTGCCTATTGGAGCAAACCGTGTTTAGGATGAATAATTCTTTACACTTGACAATGCCAGTGGTAAGCAGCTTATTGGAGATGTATATACATACAGTAACAATAAGTGCCTAGTTACATGTGAACTGAAACATTGACAAAATTTCTCTTACAATGCAAATACTTCATTAGGTTTTCATTACATATTTGTGAGTGTGTATACAGCTTGCAAGCTACAGAAACAAATCCCTCAATCACCTATATATTACAAACAATTAACAGCATATTATAGGCTAATATTGGAAACTTTATCACAAAAATAATTTTTATTGCATTATTAGGGAGAAAATAGTTTCTAAGTAATTACTGCTCCAATAAGGTGGAATGGCTTCTGTAGTACACTCCAGCAGGAAAACTAAATATTTTCAAAGGAAAAATTGTAACAGTGTAAAATCCATTTGGAATGTCAATAATGGTTGTGTGTGTGTGTGTGTGTGTGTGTGTGTGTGTGTGTGTGTGTGAGCATTTCAGCAAGCCACTTTACAGTTAGTTATGTGTCCTTCACTATTTTCCAAGGCAGTTGTTTATGGAAGAATTGAATAAACTATAATGTCTTTTATGAGGTACAATGTTTCCAAAATTGGCATAGAGTTTCTCATTGTGTGGAAAATTATGAGCTAGTATTGTTTAAGTGGTAACTTATTACTCTGCTGTAATTCTTGTAACATGGTAACTGCTTTCATGTAATTTTTTAAGTGAATGTCATTTACAACCTTGAGTATTTTACATCTGGATTAACAAGTAATATGTACTAAGTTACGAACATTATCTTTTTATGGATTTAATTTTTATTTTAGCCATGTATCATTTGTTAAGTCTTAATGGCATTTTAGCCACCAGATGTAGTACCTGTATACATATTTCATTCTATACAGATTAGATTGGTAGCAAACATATGAAGAAACTTGCAACACGAAAAGTAGAAAGAGTGACAAATATGTAATAATAATAATAATAATAATAATAATAATAATAATAATAATAATAATACGTTCTGCTTGCAGGACCTAACTGCGGAGCAAGTTCGTAGTAGGTTACATGAAATTTTAAAGAGTGGTAATAGAAAAACAAATTAGCAGTTAAGTAAATTAGCAAGCAAAGCACACACAAAAGCAGCACACCACTTGGGTAAGTAATTTATCTCTTCATATGTATTTGATGTCTTTAAATATGTTTTGAGTACTAGTGTACTACAAATGTTTACATAGACATAATTGGCCACTATAAGGGTATTGACGGTAACTGTGTGAAGACTATACAGAATGGCAATGTAGTTTTCATTGTATTATTGGATCACATTCTGTACAGCTTGCACGTGAATGTATACAACCATGAACAGTTAAATGTGTTGAAAAATGTAACAAATACTTAACAGTGGTACTAATACAAAGACCTCTAGTATTTAAGACCAGGCAGTTCTTTACCTAGATTAAACTTTTTAAAATTTTGGTACCTTCAACAGACTAGATGGTAAGACTGCTTTGAAATTTTTCACAATAGCAGTTAGAGATCTTGGCAAAGCATTATCATCTAAACCAATAGTCAATGTAATAAAGTATCTTCTCACAACCCTTTTAAAGAAAAGAAGCAAATTTCTCAATATATTATACATTTATTTCTCCTAGATGCTTAGGAATATTTATCAGCATTACCATTAAGACCCCTGAATTATAGCATGAAGGGTGAAGTCACACTCTGGCAAAAGAAAGGATATAGTATTTCTAATTATGAATTTCCTTACTTGTTTATATCACTGAGTGGTAACTGCAGCCCTGCATACTAGTTTACATTTCAGCAGTGTAGGTCACAGAACCTTACTGTTTTATAACTAGTGTCAATAGAGAAATGTTACCAAAACTTGACATACACATCACAAAAGTAATGTAACTAAATTATGTAGTTGTGCATCAGTGAGGAGCTTTAAGAACAGAATGCTGATACATTGTGTTATGCAGTATAGAAACAGTAATTGCATAACCCTCACCAGCCAATTTTTGAAGGATGAAAAACTACAAATTTCTTCATAACACAGGCCTTGTATATAATCATTTGAATTTAAAAACAAAATCCTCAGTACATAATCAATTTGAAGATTTAGAACCATGTAATATAGGAGATTAACATAAGAGCAGTAACAATATGCACAAACTGTAGTATCGCAGAAACAATTGTCAAATGTGATGGTATGGTAATATATTAGTTTACTACAACCTTAAACATGTGTAACACTTTTATATTAAAACATCTCAAACTGTATTTTGGTATGAACACACATCATAAGCAAGAACCTCTGATTCTAGAATAGTTTCTGGCTACAATAAATATCAGGAAGCATTGAATGTTCTACCCATATAATAAGTCAAAATTGTTTAACTAGCTGAAAGTAACAGCATTACAACTATGTTTTACTGGTTGGAGAAAAATCGTTAATGGTACCAGCTCAGAAACGACTTAATGTATAAATTTGGTATTAAAATTTTAGCCCTTTACAATAATTCCAGGGTTCTATTGAACAAAATACTCCAGCAATATAATCAGGTAATCCATGCACCGTCAGTTATGCTTCCTTAACTGTGACTACTAAATTTATCCTGCATGTTTAATGTAAGTGTATATCATATGAGTATATGGAGAGCATTTTGTAATTATAACTGGCATCATGATTGAAATGAAGTATTTAAAATGAATTTTGTTGCTCCTAGAAAGCCATAGTTAAACAACCTTCATGAAGGATTGAATTGTGGGAAATTCAGAAATAGTTTTAAATGTGTTATTGTAAACCCTACCATGGTTCAGAGATTTTAGAGCTTGTGTATATGAGAGCAAATTTAGAATATGTACTGTCATGATGATTCATATAGAATTGAGTAGTCTAGTTCTTACTACCAAAATGCAGTAACCACCAACTATTGTTTAGGACAATGGTAAATTGTAGGAAAATTTACTGAACTTTTGTTAGTGCAGACTAAACCCCCTGGCAAAAATCCAACCTGTTATTTTGTAATCATATAGATTGTCTACAACATCTATTCTGCAACATGTATACAGTCATTATTGCTCTATAATACTAAATGAAGTACACTCAAACATAACTGTTTAACTAATAGAGTATCTTAGAGAAGCAGGTTTATAGAATTTTTTTCAGTATTTTAGTTTTAGTTGCACAAGTTGGGTACTTTTTTCAAATTAACTATTTTAAAACTCAGTATAATTGTGGGACAATAAAGTCTGTATGGATTATTGATGATCTCCTAAGTCAACTGTGAAACAATACTATTTTGAGCCCACATCAGAACCTAACAAACCAACAGAAATATAAGAAAGCTACTTTAATTTTAATCATAGTGGAATACTATCTTTGACAAAGAGTGTTCTGTGAAGTATCAATTAATATGAATAAATAATCCCTGAGACAGATTTACGTCTCAAATATGTCAAAGACATTATTGATAGGTGTGAAGCATTGAATTAAAATTTGTGGTGTGGCCGGGAATCGAACCTGGACCTCCATGCTTACTAGGCAGACGTCTTAACCGTTAGACTACCACACCACTAACGATTAAGGCGCCTTGAAATAGTCTTTGTACGATTTCCCTCCACAACACAAACTTTTAATTCAGCTTCTTTGTTCCAAAGATAATTAATTAATAATTAATAATTAATCGTTAGTGGTGTTGTAGTCTAACGGTTAAGACGTCTGCCTAGTAAGCATGGAGGTCCGGGTTCGATTCCTGGCTGCAATTCAATGCTTCACACCTATCAATAATGTTCTGTGAAGATTTGATATTACATGATATCCATCAGAACAGTTAATATTCTAACACCTTTCCTAGCAAAACTACTTTCTGTATGTAGGTTTATACCACCTGTTCACTTCCACAAATTTTAAGTCTCAATTGCCTTAGCCATTCTCTTACTCAACATAAAGATCCTTTCCTTTTACATTGTGTGTGGTTCTGAACTTCTGGAGCTCTATTCAGGGCAATTTTGCTGATTTTGTGAATAAAGACATTAACAACAACCAAAACAAAGGGTATCTCATGTACACAAAGAATCCTATGTCACCACCTGATACAGCTTTACACTAAAAACCAACTGTAGTGGTCAACTACTCACAACCTCTTAGCCAACTCATGAGTGCTTATCAAGCAAATGTGGGAATGGCAGAACAAGCATGTGCTGGTGAGGGTACAAACCTTTAAAATTTCTAGTCAGCTAAAAAATTTTCACCCTCCCTAAGTTTTTTTTATAAATAATTGATCAAGCATAGTATAGTATAACTGTAGTGTTTCTTATTTTGTTTAGGGAAATTCTTCATTTATGTTGTTATTATGGAATTAAGAATAGAGGCTTTTTTTTTTCAGTTTGGTGTCCATATGTTTGAGGCACCCCTGAGACCTGAGTATTTGTGAACAACTGCTGGACAGTCAGTGGTGTACTACTGTGCGCCACTCCATGGGGTACCAAGGAACTTCCACAAGTAGATTAATGGACTTTGTAAATAAGTAACCAAGTAACTATTACTTCTACCAAATGTTGCAAAGTTTACATGTATTTGATTTATTTTAAATAAACCGTTAAATGTGTGTAAAATATCTTTGTTCTGTGATACTATATGGTTTCTAGTATGAATACTTTGAAATCATTAAGACAGAAATACTACAGATTTTGAAAGATCTTGTCTGACGAAAATCAGCGGGCAATAAAATTATAAATTCATCTTCTCCCAACCAAGACGAGACCACTACATGTAGTGACCATGACAGAACTAACTCCAGGAAAACATTGCTCAAGTTTTTTAATTCAGTGGATATCTCCTTCCTCAACCACCCAGTTGCTTTAAGGCAGGATGGGGCAAAAATGTTATCCTACCTCAATGAGTGGACAACTCTCCAAAGACATGTTCAGACCTGCCGTGAAGGGGGTCTTTCTCTCAGATGGGATTGTGGAAGGAGTACCCTCAACCTCAAACAGGATTTAATGTTTGTCTATTCACAGGACACTTATTCATATTAATTACCCTGTGGGCAGGAATTCCTTCAATTCTTCTATTTGATTATGAGCAGCTCCTCATTATATGCAATACGATCACCGCCAAAGTGTTCACTATCACTCAATGCTATCTATCTGCCATCCAGGGAAGCTGGAGACCGAGGACATTAAGAAAAATTACACAATTTTTGATGGGCTCCTGGAACAAAAGGGAACTCCAATTTACGACCAAATAAGCATCATTTTGCAGACCACCAGGATGATGTAACTATTGCCAAGAACTTCTTGAAATGGGCTCACCAGCATGTAACGGAAAAGGGATACATTGGATGTCTTGACCTATTTGAGTATTTGATTTCTAGGAGCTGGACCATGGCCCAACTAGCTGAGTTCCATGGATTGTATTGTCACTGATGCAATCATATTTAATTTGGATGGGGTGACATAAGGTCAAGACAATTGCAAAACCTAGGACATTGCTGGATCCAATTTGCATCTGCAGGACCTTAGGGCTACTGAAAAGACAATTTTATGTCACATGTAGGCACAAAAATGGATTCGCTCTGCCTGTAGTGAATAAGGACACGTTCCGAGGTCATCCCTGATTAACATTCACCAGAGTTAACTCTGGAGATTTGTTCCAGAGTGAGGTTAGGAAAGGTGTGAGTTTGACTACTCTGTGGATTACACATATTTGATGACAAGACTATTGCCCCACTGTTATTCGATGTAAGATCAATCTATTGCCCACAACACTTGGGATATCAGCCTAAAAAGGCTAGAACAGACAAGTTTTGGAAGAAGTGCTGAAATGTATCACTATCGCAGTTAAGGAGATGTCAACTAGTCGCCTATCGGAGAATCGCAATAACTGGAAGATCATCATCTTGTATGCTGAAGAGAGAATTGGAAATCTTGGTACAGCTATTTTCTATGATGGTGCTCGAGATGAAACTTTATTTTTGTGACACACAAGAATATTGCAAAGTTTATATTCCCGTATTTCCCACAACAGATTATGGTGTTGGACAAAGCGGAGTTAACCAAGCGGTTACTCTTCCGATTCGACAAGAGATCCAGACAGATTTATAAGCATGATCCGGGGGTGGACTTTTCATCATGGAATATCTACCACACACTTCCTTTGACCTACTCCATACTTTGAGTTCATTGATGACTTATTTGGAACACCGAAGTTGTACACAGCTACCCATTAGTCTTTTGAACAATGTGCAATCTCTATAATCAAATTTGCACCCTCCAGAGTGTTTGATACAGAATCCAGAAGGTCCAATACAGGAATGTTCCATGCTGTGGTGGGACCATCACCACATCGATAGGTTTATACCACTACTGTTTTATGCCATTCAGACTTAAAAATGACACGCAAACCTAGCAGTGCATCACAGTTTCTCCTTCCCCTAAGGCAGGTATGGCTAAACACTGCCCAACAGGTGCCGCCACCTTCGCCCGCAGGCACAGGTGCCTTTTCCATGCCCCATATGGGGCAAAGTGGTGAGTAGGAAGAGAAAGAATGCCACTTCAGTCAGGCAGGGTAAAAAAATTTTATGCGTCTGGGTTGCGCTCACACTCGCTAGGATAGGATGCCAGCCAATAAATTTATTTGGCAGTGAGCATGAAAGATGTGCATGCTCTTTCAAAACCTATTGACGATTATCTGGATGAACGCTCACGAACGACATATTTAAGTACTGTTAGGAATGTTATCATCAAAAACTTTTATGTACACCATTTCGAATTGATTACATAGCACAATTGCAATGCTCTTTCGTATTGGCGGCAGCAATGCGACTCCAGATTCGCTGCTTAAACTAGCAAGCATGAGCACTAGCCGCTGACGCATGAAATTCAGTTTAACCGTCAGGCAGTCTCCTTGTGGAACACCAAGCAATTAACGACGAACACTAGCTATTTGAATTGAAGTGACGTTTCGTATTGGAAAGTAGCATGTTTTCAGAGGAACTGGAGTGAAATGCTTTTGAAACCTATCTTTGTTAGTTTTTTATGTGTATTTAAAAAAATTACTTGTAAGAATGAAATGCTATACCAGTACAATTTTGTGACACACATTTGATCAAAGTTTTTCTTCAATTTATGTATTGGATACTGTAAGTTTCATCTAATGATTCTGCCAAACAAACACTAATTTTTACCTAAACAGTAAATGGTTTGCTTGTTTTACCACTCTTTGAACACATTACAGAGCTGCACGTTCTGTTACTTTTTTTAAGTTGCATCTGACCACAGGACAGTCTAGCACAGAGCATTACTGTGTGATCTCACTCTTTCCTCAACTATCTCTGTCACTCCATTGTCGACACTAGAGACAGAAAGTCGCGGCCGGGGCGGTGAACTACAGTGTACTCTGGGTGGGTGGGTGGGTGGTGATGGACATGAGGGACCAAACAACGAGGTCATCAGTCCCTTCAACCTCAAATTGAATACGTCATGGAACTCGACAAAAAGTAGGTGAAAGCCAAAAGACCATTACACTAGGAAGTAAAATCGACTCTTCAACAAGACTAAGACCAACCCAGGGCAGCAAATGCTACAGTGTCCGAACCCACAGCTCTGGAAGCGACCTCTAGCCTTAACCACAAGGTACTAATGGCACAGTGGTCAACGTATCATAGCTCCAGAGCAGGGAGAAATAAAACTACATTAAAATGTAAAAGAGTGGGGGGGGGGCTGATGGGGATAAGGCTCTAAACCCCACAATCAGCCAAGAATCACAAACCCACTCACCCCGAACAAGCGAGTCCTAGAGCTGACAATAAAATCTACTTTCACGGAGGGAGGCAAGGACGCGATCAACCATCCGTGGGTCATCCGCCAAAACTGAAGGCAATGCAGGCAGTAGGCCATAGTCGCCACGGAGTGTGGAATGGAGAGGACATTCAGTCAGAATATGAGACACGGATTGTACGGCTCCACAATCACAATGTGGTGGATTGTCATTTCGTAAAAGAAATCCATGGGTCAGCCTGCAGTGTCCAAGACGGAGGCGACAGAGGACAATTGATTCTCTCCGGGAAGGGCGTAAAGATGAACTCCAAGCTGCAGTCGTATCCTTGATGGTGCGGAGTTTATTGGAAGGGGCAGTAGCTTTCCAACTGCTATCCCATGAGGAGTGAAGCAAAGATCTGAATCTGCACCCGCAGATCCGCACCCGGAATTTGAAAGGGAGACGGGCAGCGAGTAATTGCCGATCTAGCCAACTGGTCAGCTACTTCATTCCCTGTAATACCAACATGGCTTGGCACCCAGAGAAAGGTAACTGAGCAGGCAGCACGAAGGTCAGCAAGGAGTTCATGGATGGAAATAACTAAAGGATGGGAGGTGAAACAACGATCAATGGCCTGCAGACTGCTCATGGAGTCAGCACAGATTAAACCACGTTCCACGGTAGAACGTTTAATAAAACAGAGGGTTCTATAAATCGCCATCAGCTCTGCCGTAAACACACTGCATGCCTCTGGCAGAGAATGGCATTCCGCCCCAACAGGAGACGTAAAAGCATATCCGGAGTGGCCCGCTGTTTTCGAGCCATCAGTGTAGAAGATAGAGGCTCCCTGAAACTCTTCTAGTACTGGGCGCACCAAACGCCGAAAGACCATGGGGGAAATTAAAGCTTTTGGGCCCTGGAAGAGATCCGTCCGAATTAGTGGTCGCGGCACCATCCACGGAGGTGTGCGTGCAGTAAAATGGGGGGCGCAATCTAGTGAAGGGAAATGGAAATCCCGGCAAAGAGAGGCAAGCCGCAGTCCGACGGGAAGGCCCGCCCGCGGCCGGGTATCAGGGGGTCGAAGCCCTTCATATGCAAAAAGAACCTGGTAAGCGGGATGATCAGGATATTGCCGGATGGCGATGGCATAAGACGCCAGAAGCTGATGCCGCCTGACCTGAAGAGGGCAGATTCCCGCCTCAACAAGGAGACTGTCGACTGGGCTAGTCGGGAATGCACCTGTAGCCAAGCGGACACCATAATGGTGAACCGGATCTAATAATTTCAGGGCAGAAGGAGCTGCCGAGCCATAAATTTGACACCCATAGTCCAATCGGGACAAGATTAGAGCCCGATAGATACGGAGGATAGTTGTTCGGTCTGCACTCCAAGATGAATGAGCAAGGAAACGTAGGGCATTGAGTTTCCTCATACAACTAATCTTTAGGTGGCGAATATGGGGCACCCAAGTCAATTTTTTGTCAAAGAGAAGACCCAGGAAACGATGCTGTGCTACAACTTCCAGGCGCTGATTACCCAAGAACAGTTCTGGATCAGGGTGAACTGTAGTACGATGACAAAAGTGCACCACCCTCGTTTTTGATGAGGAATACTGGAAACCATGGGACGTAGCCCACACTGAGGCCCGCCGAATGGCGCTCTGGAGCTGACGTTCAGTAGAGGCTAATGAGTAGGAGCTGTACCATATGCAAAAGTCGTCGACATACAATGCCGGGGTTACCAGGGACCCAACAGAGCTCACCAACCCATTGGTGGCGATTAGAAAAAGTAACACTCAACACTGAGCCCTGGGGGACACCGTTCTCCTGTATCCGAGGGGAGCTAAAGGAAGAGCCAACTCTGACACGGAACAGGCGGTGGGATGGATAAAAATTGGTAAGGAGCCTCTGAGGCCCCAGTCATGAAGAGAACGTAAAATATGATGACGCCAAGCAGTGTCGTACGCCTTATGCAGATCGAAGAAGACTGCTACCAGATGATGTCTTTTAGAGAAGGCCTGTCTGATCGCAGTCTCCAGTCGAAGTAAATGGTCAATAGGGGATCGTCCCTCCCGGAACCCACACTGGTAAGGTGAGAGAAGTCCCCGGGATTCAAGAACCCAGCATAATCTGCGGGCTACCATCCGCTCAGGTAGTTTACAGGGGACACTTGTCAGGCTTATTGGTCGATAACTGTCCAGCGCCGACGGGATCTTGCCAGGCTTGAGGGCAGGGACCACAATACTCTCCCTCCACTGGGAGGGGAACACCCCTTGAAGCCAAATACGGTTAAAAACTTTTAGGAGAAATTGTCGTTGTGAGGGGTTAAGGTGTTTCAGCAATTGATTATGGATATCATCAGGGCCAGGTGCTGAATCACGAGAAGAGGAGAGGGCCAGCGACAGCTCCCAGTCAGTAAAAGGTTCGTTATATGGTTCCACCTGGTGAGAAGTAAAGCCTAATTTGAAGGTTTCGGCCTGGTGTTTCTGAAGGAGAAAGGTCGCCGGACATGAAGTTGTCGCCAAGACATTGGCGAAGTGAGTTGCAAGATGTTCTGCAACAACAGATGGCTCCGTGCAGACCCCATCAGGCAGGGCAAGACCAGGGACGGAAGACGGCCGCCAGCTACCTTGGATAGATCGGAGCATAGCCCACACTCTTGTCAAAGGGACAGAAGAACCCAACGAGGAGACAAAATGCTCCCAGCATGTCCGCTTACTTTGTTTGATTAAGTAACGAGCTCTGGCACGCAGACGTTTGAAATTTATTAGACCAGCGAGCGATGGGTGGCGCTTAAGATGTTGCAAGGCCCTTCGGCGCTCGCGAATGGCTGCGGCAACAGTTGCATTCCACCAAGGGACAGGCCGGCGAGAAGGAGGGCCTGTCGACCGGGGAACAGCGGCGTTGGCAGCTTGGGTGATCATGTTGGTCATTTGGCTTATAATATCATCTATACAGCCTGAGGGGGAAGATGGGAACACAACCTGGGATGTATATAGCGGCCAATTAGCACGACGGAATACCCAGCGGGGTACCCTGGCTTGTGGTAGGCGTGAGGGAAGTGAAAGGATCAACGGAAAGTGGTCGCTATCGCAGAGGTCGTCATACGCCGACCAGTGAAATAAAGGAAGGAGAGAAGGAGAAGTGAGAGAGAGGTCTATGGCAGAAAAGGTGCCGTGAGCGGCACTAAAATGAGTTGGGGAACCATCTTTGAGAAGGCTCAGATTGTGGTCAGCAAGAAACTGGTCTATGAGGCAGCCCCGGCTAGATGTATAAGCACTGCCCCACAAAGGATGGTGGGCATTGAAGTCCCCAAGGATGAGGTAAGGAGGAGGGAGTTGCTGAAGGAGGGCCACTAGAGACGTGAGTGTAGGTGGCTTATCAGGTGGAAGGTAGAGGTTGCAAATGGTCAATGGAGTGTCCAAGTGAACCCGGACAGCAACCACTTCCAATGGAGTTTGGAGAGGAATCCAGGTACTGACAATATCTGTCCGTACCAAAGTACAAACCCCACCAGACGCCTGGAGGGGACCAACCCGGTTCCGACAAAAAGCACGGAACCCACGGAGGGTCGGTGAATGTGCATCCATAAACCTCGATTCCTGCAGGACGACACAGGCCGCAGAAGAGAGAGATTAGCTGTTTAATCTCCAAGAGGTGACGGTAGTAACCATTACAGTTCCATTGGATGATCACATCACGAGGATCTAGGCGGGAAGCGAATGGCATAACGTCTGTCACACTGCTTTGTCAGCGTCCGTCACCAAAGAAGAAGGGACAACATCCATAAGTAGCTGATCAGCCTCGGGCCCAATGGGATGAGCGAGTTGCGAAAGCACAGTCGGCACCTCCGGTGGTACCGGAGGGGCTTTATCTCCTTCTCCTTCTCCTTCTCCTTCTCCTTCTCCTTCTCCTCCTCCTTCTCCTCCTCCTCCTCCTCCTCCTCTCGTGTGGGACGGGCAGGACCCACCCCAGAGAGAGGACTTTTGTCAGTTAGGTCTGGTACTGACGAGGATCGGGCGACTTTTGAACTCACTGACTGGGAGTCCGATGGCCGGCTGGAGGTCGAAGATCTCCGATCTGGGGAACGCCGGGACGGAAGGCCCTGAGATAGGGCACTGTCACCGGCAGGCGACGGAGAAGGGGTGCACTTCTCCGGCTGGGAAGGGGTGGGACACAAAGGGAGGGCTACAGGAGCTACAGGAGAGGGAGATGTGAGGGAGGGGTGTGGACGGGGTGTAGGGGGGAGATGGGAGTGGGAAGGGGAGGGTGAAAGGCTAGACGATAACGTCGTAGCGAAGGTCGTCGCCATTTGCACGGGATGCAGACGTTCATATTTGCTGCGGGCCTCAGGGTACGTCAAACGCTCCAGGGATTTGTACTCTTGAATCTTCTTTTTTTTGAACATAGGGCAATCTGGCGACCGTGAAGAGTGGTGTTGTTGACAGTTGACGCACACCGGCAGAGGAACACAGGGGCTCCCCTCATGTAGTGGGCGTCCACAATCACCGCATACTGGGACTGCTGTACAGCGAGAGGACATATGACCAAACCTCATACATCGAAAACACCGCATTGGAGGTGGAATGTAGGGCTTCACTTCACATCGATATATCATGATCTTGACCTGGGAGTGTGTCCCCCTCGAAGGCCAAGATAAAGGCCCCAGTATCGACGCGGTTATCTTTAGGTCCCCTCTGAACGCGGCGAACAAAATGTACACCACGCCGCTCGAGATAGGCCCTAAGCTCCTCATCAGTTTGAAGGAGGAGATCCCGGTGGAATATCACACCCTGTACCATATTCAAGGATTTGTGCGGGACAATTGTGACTGGAATGTCGCCAAGGGTGTTGCAGGCGAGCAAAGCTTCAGACTGGGCTTCCGAGACTGTTTTAATGAGTAATGAACCAGATCTAAGCTTACCCATAGATTCCACTTCACCAAACTTGTCCTCTATGGTCTCGACAAAGAACAGAGGTTTGGTGGAAGTGAAAGTCCCTCCATCAGTCCTTGAGCAAACGAGATAGCGAGGAAAGGGTTTTTCTCCTAACCGGCGAGCCTGGCCTTCCTCCCAAGGGGTAGCAAGGGAGGGAAACATCCTCTTATCCACAGTAGCAGCATTAAACGATCTCTTCCTGTCTTGAGAGACGGCCGACGCACGACCATTTTGGAGTCTAACTCTTTTCATGGGGCTAGACGTCCGCCCTGGTGTCACCCACTCCGAAACCGGGGCTCTCTCCATGGGCGCCACCCAGCCTCAGCAAAGGCCACCTGGCACGATGGCCATTGCCGGGAGTTCTGATACCCCCGAGGACAGGCATCAACTCCTTGGCTTGCATGGAGAGGTCGCAGCTCAGACACCAGTAGTGTGATCCCTGTGGTGTCAGGGGGCTCAGCCAAAGGGTACATAACAGCCCCCCCACACGGACTGGCTACACGTGCTGGGGACCTAGCGGGGGATGGTGGCTACAGCGAGGAAAGGAAGTGGAAAGGAAAGGATAGGACCCGCGCTGTAGGGGCTAGGTCGGGAGTTCTTCCCCAATTGGCTCACACATTATCGGACAATTTTGGTATGGAAGGTCAAACCCCGAGGGGGACCAAACTGGGCCAAAAACCGGTGTACACAGCAGACAAAACCAAAGTGCAGGACAATCGGTACCATGGGATAGCCAAGCCGTCATCCAGAATACCACCGAGAGACGGGGTTGGAGAGGGTGGGAAGGAGGGGGAACTAGGAGGGGTAATGCAGCCTGGGGAAAGCAGGAAAAAAGGCTGCAATGGCTCGGGGACCCGTGCGCGCCACACACGTACCCACAAAAGAGCTGTGGGCCCCCTGGGGGGACAGTGTACTCTGCCTGCAGGGTGCACCTGAGGGGGAAATGTTGGCCATGCCTGCCATAAATATTGTTTTGTTTTGTTTGCTTAGACGACATATTACTATTCAGCACCTCTGTTGAAGATAGCAAACGTCATTTACAAATTCTGTGACAATTTGGACAAGGCAGGGATGAAGTTGAACCACAGTAAAGATCAAATGCATCTACCTTCCATCAAGTTTCTGGGGTACACTGTTTTAGCTGACAGCATTTCCCAACCCCCCCCCCCTTTTCCGAAAAGGTCAATGCGAGCACGGAATTACCACACCCCTCTAATATTCAAACAGTTGCAGTTCTTAGGTACTATTAATGATTATCGACAACACTTGCCCCATCGCTTGGCCCCTCTGAGATGTCAAAGGCTCTCCTTCCCGTAAATACGACTTCCCCGACTTCCCCGACTTCCCCGACTTCCCCGACTTCCCCGACTTCCCCGACTTCCCCGACTTCCCCGACTTCCCCGACTTCCCCGACTTCCCCGTCAGGGGCAGCCGTTAAAGGTGGCATGTATTGACTTTTAAGAAGATTGCTTCTCACATTGGCAGCTATACGTCGCCTGTTCAAGAGTTAGTTCGAACAGAAACCTGGTGATTTTAGCACCCAACAGTACGACAAAAAATGTTTTATACAAAGAACTTCACTGAATTCTAACTTCCTATCTGGATCATAGACGTGATGTAATTGCGCGAGTGTTCAAAGAAAAAAAAAAAGAAATGTATTGATATAATTGTAAAGAGCTGTGTTTTTGGAACTGTCAATACCTGGATGTACTCAATTGAATGGCAGAAGAGAAGTGTGTGTTGTGTGGTGATGTTCACAATCATCGTAGAATGCTGTTTGAAAATTGTCACCTAGAATGAGGCGACTAATATTTTGTGTTGACCATAAAATAAATGATTAATGTTGTTCCCATTCTATCGTTGACAGGTTCTTTTGTGTACGTAGTAAATTAATTATCCCCAGAAAGCAAACATTAGCACACGAAGACGCCGTCGTTGCCGTAAGTAAAATTTAACCGTAAAGAGTAATGACACATTCGCAGAGTAACATTTTATAATTAGTATATCTTGCCAAAAAAGTGTACCTTTAATTCAGGCGCTATAAAACGTAATACACAAACGTTTCTCGCCTCTCATTCGTTACGTCAAAGGGAAACGCTATTGGTCGCACGAAATAATATTGCGTTGCCAACCTAAGGGCGCTGCGGCAAAGTCTCCGACGCTTCCCCTCTCGCTGATGTAGACCATGGAGGTTACCTCGTTGTAGACGTTACACGAAAGATCATATTCTTACGTTTGGCTCTCTCAGCTCTTTGAAAACACGTTACTATTGAGACAATTTTGAAGCTACAGCTGCAAAAATTTATATTTCTATAGTTGGTTAGAAATTAAAAAAATACGTGTTTCGGTATTTTTGAAAATTCAAGGGTGTTAAATGGGAGAGGGGGTGCTTTCGGAAATATGTTACTATTTAGGCCATTTTGAAGTTAGAACTACAAATTTTCGGATATGGATTCGGGGTTCAAATTTAAAAAGACAAGTGTTTCGATATTTTTTGTAAATTCGACCAATAAGGGGGTGAAATACCAGATGCAAAAATTGCTTTTCAAAAATATGGTGTTAACATAAATTTCAAGCTGTAACTACGAAACTTAAGATTTGGATTCGTCATCAGGATTAAAAAGAAACAGCTGGTGCAGACCAACCAGCCTACGCATGCGAAGCAGCGGGGGTTCAGCTAGTACGCTATATGAGAATGAGAGTACTTAGCGACTTGCAACAAACTTTAAAAATAATTTCAAACCTTGATTAAACTTTTTCTCGCTGACAACGATAGCAAAACGATGAAAGGAAAAAAGTTTCTCGCTTACTACTCTTCCGCTGTTTATGGAGTAAAACTACAGCATGACGTTACAATTCATAATTTCTACACTATAAATTGTAGGCGCAGAAAATTTTACAGACAGTATACACCCATATATTTGAGTAATTTCTAAATTTTTTCACAGTACGACACGTAGTTCTTGAGATATGAGCACAAACAGTAACGTTCATGGAAAACCGCCACATCACGCACAAAGTTTTAACCTATTACTTCTTTACTACTAACTGTTTTCCCCAAGCGATTTTGGACATAGATTCATTATACAAATGAATATATTCCCGAAAAATGGCAGGAAGAAATAAATACCCGGGCAACGCCGGGCTTTCAGCTAGTACAACAATCTGCTCATTGGTTTAGTGCGAACTTCCTGTACATAAATGAAACAAAAATCGAGGAAATGATCTTTAATTTTAAAATGTTTAAGAAAATGGTACCGTTAGGTATGATGCTCGACCAGAATCTTAGTTGAAACACACCACATGTCTGTACCATACTTGTGTTATTTTCCAACCTCACAAGCTTAGGAATGACGTCAGTAAACATTTACTACTTCATTCATACGCCTTTTTCCATCCCCATCTACTATATGGTATTCTGCTCTGGGGATATTCCCAAATTCAGTATCTTTGGGTGGCAAAAGCACTTCAATGCATAGTGGGGTTTATCTCCTAGTGAGGCATTTCAAATAACTTATGCCAGTTCCTGCTCTGTACATTTGCAGCTGCGTATTAAAGTAAAATAAAACATTAACATCTGTGTCCATCCGTTCATTCCCATAATACATGATGTAATCACACTATCTTCCATACTCTATATTGTCCAAATGTCATTGATTATACTGTTGGAATTGTTGAGAGGCTGTGTGAGCCACAGAGACGCACACTAGGCTGAGAAATAGAGACCATTGCAGATAATAGGCTAAAACAGACACGTATATCTTACGGGATGTAGGCACTAAAGAAATCTCCTAGCGAACTGCTGATGCCCTCAGCCACCGTCCCAGGTTCGAGGTTACCTTTCGGAGAAGATGGGCGTAACTTCATATAGCATCTAGACGCTGTTGTAAGACGTTAATTAGTACTTTGTGGCACGTTTTAATGTACGTAGCAAAGTTTATATCAGTCACTTTGGAACACCAATGTCAGTGGTTTCACGAGGCTAGAGAGAGGGTAAAGACGAAAAACTGCAAGTTAGCAGCTCTCCTAGGGTGTGGCCTAAGGTGTGGCCAACTGACGTAAAACGACGTCGTTGTTGCCCATATTGGGTAGTGTCGTGACGTTTTACTGTCAGCTGAACAATGTTGCTACCAAGTATGGATTTTGTTAGTGCACAAACAAGCCACCTCCCCATCTGGGGAATGGCAGAAAGGATAGGGCTGAAACGTGGTTCACTAGAGGACTCAGAGGCCAAGCCACAATTTAGATTGGTTGAACCGAGCAGCGGCCAATAGGAAATTGTTAACTGTTGGAAAGTGGGGAAAAGAGGTGCGCCCACACCGGCCGTTAAAACCCCCGGTTTTTGGATCAAGAGGGGAGTTCTCAGTCAGGCGAGTCGGGCGCCAGCCCGTGACCATCGCCGTCGGCCTCGGGGTGCTCCACGACAGTCTGTTTCTCGCGGGGAGTGCGTCTGTCTAGGGCAGGGGTGGCCAACCTTTACAGCAGGCGGGCCAAATCTTTCAGAGCGGATTACCCCGCGGGCCGCATTAGCGATTTTTGCTTTGTGAACCAAAAAAGCAAGAAATATTAATTTTTTGTACAAATTATTGTACAAATTATTGTATAAATTATTATACAGTTTTATGAAATACAGTTTACTGGGGTGTCTGGCTTTGTTTCAACGGAAGTAAGTGAATCATTGTTGACATCAAGTTAGGTTGCTACACGAAAGATTTTTCTAGGTAAACATCAGTAATTCGTGTTCTCATATACGATTTTATGTAATTCAGCCGACTAAAAAGCTGTTCACTCTCACGCACGTATTTCCAAATAATGAAATTATTTTATAGCGTGTTTGTAAAACGCTGGATATTTCTCGTCTAAATATGTTTTATAGAACATTTCAAAAAAAAAAAAAAAAAAAAAAAAAAAAAAAAAAAAAAAAAAACCCTGATAAGATTTCTCTTTTAATTGTGCATGGCATTGCATTGCATTTCTCAGCATTCCGTTTGTAAACGTACCGGTAGTGAACAGATGTCTACAGACAGTGGCATAGCAAACACAGGAAAACTATACGATGTTTCCTGAATGCTGAAATCAGGTTACGAATTCGTATTTCAACTTAAAGAAACGTATTTAATCGTTGCCGTTGTGTGACGTCCGATTGTTTTGACAGTGTAGGAAAATGTGTGAAGTTTTTTTGCTTGTAACTGTTGCTCCCAAAATGTTTCATTTGTAATGCGGAAATAAGATCATGCATGACAATCAGCTGATCTTTTCCTTTGAGTCGAGCATTAAGATCACAGCCAAGAACGCAAAGTTGGAAAGACATTCCTTATCTTCGAACTCCGGAAATCTTTTGCTTTCAAAGAATGGTAATATTTCTTGCTTCACATCACTCTTGAAATTTTCACGGGTTAACCACCTTATTTCTGTATATTACGAAATGTTGTCGAGCTCTGAATCCAAAGATTTCAAACTTTCTCGGAACTGACGGTGATTCAAACCTCTCAGCCTAATAAAGTTCACTGTTTTGACAACTATCTTCATGACATGTCCAGCTTGAGGGACTTGGCACAAATTCTCTTGTGGTATAACGCAATGATAAACACCGATGTATAGCCAAATTTGCGGGATTCGTTTTCAGTTAACGGAACTAAATCATCGTGTTTCCCAGCCATTGTTGGAGACCCATCCGTTGCTAGCCCCAATAAGCAGTCAAGCTTTAATGAAAACCGACTTAATGAGGATGTAAATCTCGTGGCCATGGTATCCCTAGGCGGATACAATGCCGCTAATTCTTCTGTTTTGTTAACACCACTAACAAATTGCCACTTGGGCGGTACCGGAATATGTGCACTGCTGTCCAAATCTAGTGAATGAGACTAGAAACTCAGAAGCACGATTTTCTAAATGTTCTTCAATTTGTCTTCCAAGGTGGACACACGTCTAGTAATAGTTTGACGAGAAGGGCTGATTTTTGAGGAATCCTGTGTTTTGTGGATGCACAACTTCGACGACGGTCCCAAAGCATTCCTTTAACATTTCGCCACCTGAATATGGATTTGATTTTTTTGCCAATATCAGAACTACTGCATAACTTTTTCACATAGCTTTTTGTCTCAGAATTAGCCCTTGTAAATAACTGCTGTTGAGTACAAAGTTTCCTTTTTAAGTCGTTTACTTTATCTTGCCGATATTGTCTCTTGTACATGTCAAACATAACTGCATGTTTAGTCTCGTAATTCTGTTTGACGTATAGTCTTTTGGAACCGGGATAGACTGCTTGCATATTAGACAATCGCTTCTATTGTATATTCCACAAAAATAGTTTATTGTTCACCTATCTTGAAAAGTTCTCAACTCCTCTATAATTTTCCTTTTTGTGGTGTCGCACAAGTCCAAAGTGCGCGCCACCTACTTTCGCCGCGCGCCGCCATGCACGCACGGCGCGGCGTTCTTACGACGTCAGCCACGAGCGCCCTCTGAGACAACTCTGCTCGTGGCCACCACTGAACGACATCGTTCACTTGGGACTGAGATAGCAACCAGTTAGGACCTTCGTAACAGATAGGCACCAGTGAAGACTTGGCTATCGTACAGGCACTAGGCAGGCCTCTAACTCAACTATGTATCAGCATTCTGCAGTACTGAGCTATCTAAAAGTTAAGTATTGTATAAATTTTGTGCAATATATATCTCGTTCTAATTTACTCTAGTGTTTCTAGTTTCTGGCTGCTCCCCTCCGTACCTGCACCAGCGTGCTATATTCCTGTGTCGGTCTCATTCCACTCGGCCACCGACACCTACGACGGAAACGAGACACAAAAGCAGCGACGAGGCTGGGACACACAACTTTTCTTATGTCCTACTTCTTTGATAGTTGACAACATTCCAAGTTTACGTCTTCAGACTGACAAAGAGACCACACGGTAATCGAAGTATTCTAATTTTTTAAAAATATATATGTTGTGTGTGAAGTTCAGAATGAAATGTCACTTACATAAAGTAGTTCCATACAACTCTCAAAAACTACCTACAATATTTACTTTCAAGTTTTCCGAAATTGTTTAACGCCGCACAAGACTGTAGGTGCGTCCTACGTGTCCCGTAGTTCAGTGAGGGCCCGGAAAAGGTAATTATGATTGTTAATTTCATTGTCGTAGCAGATCGTTTTATCTGCAATGCGCATGCGCAAAACTCCCCTTAAGGCAACATAGGCGCCTCACGGTTGTTTTTGTCGCATTGAAGATTTATAAAAAAAGGAAAAAACCACGACATATTTTGTAAAATTTCAGCAGCCTGTCTGCAGTGGCCAAGTGGTCTGCAGCGCGCCAGTCACAGTCTGCACTGCCGTTACGGTCGGGGTTCGAATCCCCCCCCCCCCCTCGGGCATGGATGTTTGTGCCGTCTTTAGTACTAGGTAGTCCATAAGTAGTTTGTAAGTTTAGGGACTGATGACCCCGCAGTTAAGTTCCTTAAGCTTCACAAAAATTTGGTTTTTGAATAGGAATTCGTCGGTCACGGACCAGCAGTGTGTCCATCGCACCTGAACGTGTCAGCCAGGTGTGCTGACGAAATATTCTGCAGTTTTGACAATAATATCCGACGTCCCGCCCGAGAACCATATTTATCTGTCGGGAAAGCCTGAAGCAACACATGATTTTTGAATGTTTGATAATAGTATTCAACTGCTTTAGGAAATCGGTATTTTAGTTCTGAACGTCATGTATCATAAATATAAAAAATGATGGTGCTTCACTTAACCTGTCAGCCTTACTTTAAAATTTCGACATCTTTTTTATGATTCTTATTGAAAAGTATTCTACGTTTCTACTCTATAACGTTATTAGTTGCTGTAAAAAAACACAAAAACACGTGGATAAACTTGCATTAGGAGCGTCACATCTGTACAATTGAACTACGGAATCCTTAAACGTCATCAGTAAAACCACAATATTACAGTTAAAGATTTATGTTATATACTACTGAAATTGAAAGGTGGCACTGAGACAGAAACCATTGCTAATGTCGACTGGTGTTCCTACCCGCCATAACTGGATACATAAAATACATGCAAGGTACTAAAAATAATGGCACGCTACGTGACTCCAACCTACAGTCACCACAACTCAGCGCTATGGATTCCTAAACCCGAGGGGCAGTATCCGCGCCGACGGCCTTGTTCCCTCTCCTCCTCACCCGCGCGATCGCCAGGCTAGGCAGGTACCAAAGCTGCCCTTCTTTCCGGCGGTCCTCCCGCAACACTCACAAGACGGCACGTCCGGTGACGTCCGCATCTCCCTCTACTCATTTCTGCAAGCTTGAAACAGGCCGCCACGAAATTCACAACTGGCTCCACAAGATGGCTCTCCCGTCCCCTTTCTTCTCGTATCGTCCACCGCCTCAGCCACATGCCGCTCAAGATACTGTACTTGATGTAATGATATGTACCTGTTGTAATTCGATATGATACGACAGACGCTTGATGGAATGCTATTTCCAGATTTTACATGCAATGAAAGTAAAATTTTTCTTACATACGAAACAGCTGCGCGGGCCAAAATTAATCGGCCTGCGGGCCGCGGGTTGGCCACCCCTGGTCTAGGGGATGCTGCTAGGGAACGTAATTACTGGCTTCTGTTGTGGCAAACGATTAATACTTTTTTTTAATAACTAACCCCAGTATAGTAGACTTAGTATGGGATGCAATAAATTCCGTTCAAGGTACCTAGGAGTTCCATAAAGTTTCCTAAACAAGTATCCTCTCGAGTCCCGAAATCATCATCTCTAGTAGATGCCTGTACTGTCTCTCTGCAATCACTCCTTTCCGCTCGGGATATGCAGACTGACCTTGCTACCTCTTCCCTCTTTCCTATGTAGGACACGACACAAAGTACAGTACGGTAGATATAAATATGTAGGTCTCTAATGTGCTCCTTAAGACTGCACAAGCAGCATCAATGGCTCAACAGTAAAGCATTCTACTCAATATAAATAATGTAATAGCCTATAGTGGATTTGAAATTTTAACGGTCGAAAGTACTTTTGCCAGGAGTATGTCCTAAGTTTGGAAAAACATTCAATGTTTAAGCACTGACTGTGTGCTTCATATTTAAATTAATATCTTGTGATAACTGTTATAAATATGCATACTTGTATAATATCTATTTGTGCACCGTACTATAACAGGACTTAGTTCAAATGTGTTATTTTAACACATGATTAAATTTATGACGAAGCCAATTGTATGTATGTGAAAATATTGAACGGCTAAGGAAGAGTCATTCATACAGATGGCTACTTTCAAAACTTCCTATGCGTGGAACAGTCTCAAAACCGCCGTGTTCAGGGGAGTAGATAAATGGCCCACTTTAGGTTACAATAGTAACACTACTTCCCGCGCGCTATTAGAGTGGAACGGTAGAGAAAAATTATGAAAGCGGTTAATGAACCCTCTACCAGGCACTTTAATGTGATTTGCAGAGTATCTGTGTAGATGTAGAAAGTGGGCCTTTGCGATCGTCTTTTGACAGCTCGAAATTTAAATGGAAATAACGGCTTAACCATTCATCTGACACGAAAATTGAATAACCGAATTTTTAGAGGAGAAAATTCTCTACAACGTTGCTCTCATGTTTTTTCATATCTCGTATAGTTTGAGATATATTTGCAAAAATAACCGAGATTTGACACCCTCCATTGAATTAACGAAAACCAGCCGTTCGGAGACGTCACGTGACATTCCTCGCTCCGAACTCTGGCATTCGCCATCTTGCGTTGCGTATTTTATTATTTTCTTATTGTAAATTACACGTTGTCATTTCAGAGCAATGGCGCACTGAAGAATTAAACACTTCATTCTTCGTACGATAATCTAATGTCTAAAAATGCCATATTAGCATCAGTTAACAACTACCATCAATATTACGCGATTAAAGAACGTAGCTTCTCATTGGTAGCTGTGGCGTAGTGTGCGATGCGTTTGACTGTGGTGCTGAAGGTCAGTGGTTCGAAACCCGCCACTACCGAATTTTTTCCTAAAAGAGTTTCAGACAAATAGAGCTATGTTCTTCAATGTTTAGAATTTTGCATATGTAAGAATGTTCCCTTTACAATGCGTGTTCTATTTCGTGAATATGGCGTGAAATACGTAACAACGAATTGAACTATGGTCTTCTGAAGCATATGAACGTAAACTGGGAGGATACCTTAATAATGAGCATTTTGCACAAAGTGCTGATCCAGGTAGTTTCGTATATAAAGGAATTCCCAGATTTCTGTTGAAAGTTTAGTTCCTTAAACAGAAGGATAGTGTATACATGGCAACAAATTCCCTTTTTATTTCTAAGCTTTTATTCACTATATGTGGAACATATTGAAAACCATTAGAATCAATGCATCTACGCTAAATGTACGCTGTTCCATCCAGGCTATAGTCACTCGTCTGAACGCCAAATGTACGTTACTTTCGTTCCAGCCTACAGTCATTCGTTAACAGTACAGGCAAAGAAAAATTGAACTACCAAGGCAAGACAGATGTTTTAACGGAAAAATATAATGAAAATGTGGAAGAGAAAATGATAATTCAAAGAAGTAAAAGTTCAAAAAAGGGTATGTTTGTCAAAGCTAAACTCAAACATGCTGTAATATTGGCTGTTTGTTAAAATACGGTGAGAAATAATATTACTTGTTGGGTGCATAAATATTACCACAACAGTAGTCTTAATCTTATAATTTTTTTATTATTTAGATTATTTTAGTCCAAAATGTTTGCAAAAACTTAAAGTACAAATCTAAAATGCGCCGTAAAACAAGTCAGTGCGATTCTTTTTTCCTCCGTTGGGGGGGGGGGGGGTCAATGCCAGAGCTATTTTGAGGTGCCCTCGCATAGTGAACAGGTGCCAAAGCTGTGACGAAGCCCCGACCCCCATAAAAAACTTTCAATTTTTCTATTTATTTGCAAAACTTTGCGAACAGTTGAGAAAAGACTAAAGCGTTATTGACAAAGATTAGACACATGAAGAGCAGTGTTTTCTGTTATGATGGTATACCTTGAAAATAAGGGGGCGTTCACCTGCCGAAATACTGGCTGTTAAGATGTTGCCCAACTATATTCCGATAAATTATGTTAAGATTACAGACAGAATAAGTCCAATTTTCACAGCAAAATTAATAGCTGTATTGTAAATTATAAATGCCTTCCGCACTACCACATATGGCTCAAATCGTCACTTGCCAGCAATCGTAAAAATCTAAAGCCTTTAGACAAATAGGAGTTACCAGGGGAATGGCACCACCTTATGGGAAAAGGTTTTTTTTTTTTTACATTATTAAAACTGTCTTTCGTACAGAATACTACAACTTCGCCAGCTAATACTATAATATTTTTCAGCCATGTATCTTGTTAAGTTTTATTGTTACAAAATAGATTGTGAAAGTATACGCAGTGGTGCCATTACCCTGGGTTCCTGGGCAATGAAGCCATACGTTTGAAAATCAAGTATAAACCTACACGATGAGCGAGTAGTAGTAAATAAGTGTTACAGCCCTTGTAATTTATACTTATCACTCTTCTGTATTAGACATCTAGAATGTTTCAAGTACTTTATGTAAAATTGGAATAATACATTTCATAATTTAGGCTTGATTGTTATGGTCTTCAGTCCGGAGACTGGTTTGATGCAGCTCTCCACCCTTCTGCAGTTGGCACAGGTTTGGTGACAGCATAGTGCGTGAGGTAGTCAGTGCAGACTATTATCCAACGGTTACCGGTTGTCGACTTCGGGAATCTCCCTAAAAGATCGATCCCAACTCGGTGGAATGGAGCTGCTGCCGGAGGAATCGGTACGAGATGTCCTGGAGGTAATTGCAGCACATGCTTCCGTCGCTGGCACTCTTTACAGTGACTCACATAGTGCTTGACAGATCAGTAGAGACCTTTCCAGTGATACCTGCGTCTGATTCTGTCTAGGGTCTTCACGAATCCTAGATGACCGGATATTTGAGAATAGCTGGCTGGAGATGAGTTGGAACAACCAGTAGCCATTTGGGGCCCAGTGGGTCGTAGTTGCTCTTATACAATGTTCCGTTTATAAGTTGGAACTCTCCGTTGGTCGGTTCTCCTTTCTCCAATGCCTCTATCGTTTTTAATAATGCTGTATCTTCCCTCTGTTCAGTAGTGAGGGCTGTAATTTCATTCCTGTTGTTGTGTTCCACTAATGGATTCCTCGAAAGGCAGTCGGCATCCTTGTGTTTGCGCCCGTTGTTGAATACCACTGTGACATCGTACTCTTGGAGTCTTAGTGCCCATCTTGCTAGTCGACCTGATGGATCCTTCACGCTAGTCAGCCAACACAAAGAATGGTGGTCTGTCACGACGGTGAATGGTTTGCCGAATAAATACGGCCGGAACTTGTTGATAGCCCAGATAACTGCGAGACATTCTTTTTCAGTTGTAGAGTAGTTGATCTCGGACTTTGAGAGTACTCTTGACGCATAGGCTATCACTTTTTCAGCACCTTCCTGAACTTGTACAAGCACTGCACCAATCCCATAACCACTGGCGTCTGTGTGAAGTTCCGTTTCTGCATTTCGTCGTACAAGGCTAGAACTGGTGCGGAAGTTAGAGCCTCCTTAAATGCCTGGAAACCTCTTTCTTTTGTCTCATTCCAGTAAAACTTGGCGTCTCCCTGCAGAAGTTCTTGTAATGGACGTGCCTTGTTACAAAATCCTTTTATGAAACGTCGGTAGTATCAGCACAGCACGAATGTGCTGAGGAGTTGGAAATTCTGTGACTGTCCTTACTTTATTTGGATCAGGACGGACACCATCTCCGTTGACTAGGTGCCCCAGGATTTTTATCTCTTTGGCGACGAAGAGGCACTTCTTTGGATTGAGGCGGAGACCTGCACCCTGAACACACTTCAACACAGTTGACAGGCGACTCAGATGTTCTTCAAATGTTTTCAAGAAAACGACAATGTCATCTAAATAGCAGAGACACGTCGTCCTCTTAAGGTGTCGAAGCAAGTTGTCCATCATGCGTTCGAATGTGGCTATAGCATTACATAATCCAAATGGCATTACTTTAAATTCATAGAGGCCGACAGGTGTAAAAAAAGCCGTCTTGTCCCTGTCAGTTTCGTCAACCTCGATTTGCCAGTAACCTGTCTGCATGTCCGTAGTTGAGAAGTATGTAGCTCCTTTCAAGCAGTCTAAGGTGTCGTCAATGCACGGCAGTGGGTAGACATCTTTCTTTGTGATACTGTTCAGCCGCCGATAGTCGACACTGAATCGCAACGTGCCATCCATCTTCTTTACGAGCACCATCGGAGACGACCAAGGACTCTCCGAAGGTTGAATAATGTCATCTCGCAACATCTTCTCCACTTCCTCCCGAATTATCTGTCTTTCAGCTGGCGACATCTATACGAACGCTGGCTAATTGGCGGATGATCCCCAGTATTGATACGGTGTTTTATCGTGGGCCGTTTCGTCTGACTTTTCCCCTGCTGAGGTGTCAATGAACCCGAAAATTGGCGTTGTATACCTAACAACCGCTGGCGTTGTTCCTTGGTCAGTCCAGGCCCTATTGGCAGTTCCACGTTTGTTTCCTCCAGCGTGTTGTCTGTACTAATAGCAGGGCATGGGTCTTCATTGATGACGTTGAGCTCGCCGTCCTGGATTGGTTCGCTGTCCCGATACACATTCCCTTGGGAATAAGTTGTGACTGCTCTTGACAATTTGTGATCCAAATCTCTCCTTGACCTCCGGTAATGATTATGATAGCCGCTAGTATGTAAATTTCTTTTGTGAACGTGATAAACTTTCTACTATCAACCAGTACTTCACAGTTTATACCAGTCACCTGTGTTTGTGACTGCAACTCTTCTCATTGTCAATGGCGGTATCATCACATTGTCAACGACGAATAGCTTCCCAGAAAATTCTGTATTACGTGTATCCGATGGAACAACTTCTTCAATTTGCAGCTCAGATCTTCCATAGTCAATGATAGCTTGGGATGCCTGAAGGAAGTCCCATCCGAGGATGACATTGTGACTACATTCTGTTAACACCACAAATTCAGACGGCTGGGTCCTGTTGTTGATGATTATTCTTGCGATACAAGTTCCTGCTGGATGGACGTACTTTCCATTCGCGACCTTCAGCACAGTTGCCCCCGTATCACAGAACATTGTCTTCTTTAGTGTGCGGCGGTAATTATCCGATAATACAGAAAAAGACGGTCCTGAATCAACAAGTGCCCGGGCAGGTTGGCCGTAGATTATGACGTCGATGAGATTTCCCGACATCTTGGCGACTGTCGTCCATGGAGGATTTTCATCTGCGGTGGCCTCACCTCCGTAGATGGTCGCCTCGCCTAGTTTTCCTGGGCGCGGCAGCTAGGGGAGCGGCTGGTACCTCTGTACGGCGACGGTGAACGGCTGCGGCGCGTCGGGGAGCGACCTCGTCTAGGGTACGGCGATGGGCTTCTTCCCATAGGTCGACTGAACTCATCAGCAGGCGATTGTCTGGGATAGAACTGCTCTGATGGCTGACGTCTTGCGGCAAAATAATCGTCGAATCCTCGTCTTCTCTCTCTGCAGTAGCGTACGACATGCCCATTGCGTCCATAGTGGAAACACAGTGGTGTGTTGTCTTCTGTCCTCCAGACGTCTGTTCTTCTGCGAGGCGTCACAGTTACTGGGGGAGTTTGTTGTGATCGCGTCGGCGTTTGGCGGCTGCAGCGTAAGTCATAGCAGGGCGACGCCATTCTTCACGTCGGGTGCGATTGACGGGGCAGACAGGAGCTAATGTCTGAAATACATCTCAGCGACGTAGGCTTCCTTGTGACATAATGTGATGCTCGCTCGGTCTAACAGTCCCGGTTGCCATAAATTCTTGTAATTCTTCTCTTACAACTTGTCGTAAACAAAGTCATGCTGGTCTTCCACAATGACCATAGGGACTACATTCAGGAGTCTGTCATGCTTCTTGCGCCCAACCTCCTTTGTTGCATCTCTTCAATACGCTGGCACGACGTAATGAACTTTTTTGTCTTAGGAACGTCTTTTATCAGAAGAGCTTGGTACATATCTTCTGCTATACCCTTCATCAGGTGCGTGATTTTCTCCGCGTCAGTCATGTTCGGATTGACAGTGTTACACAGGGCCAGAACATTCAGTATGTACGATTGTGTCGGCTCACCATGTCGTTGGGCTCGGTTCTTCAGCTGTTCTTCCGCCGAACGGATTTGTCGCTGGCGGTCTCCAAACGTCTTCTTCAGTTCCTCCTGGAACATCTCCCAGTCATTCAACTAGTCTTCGTTGTTCTCGAACCATTGCTGGGCTGTTCCGTCCAGGTGGAAATAAACGTTGGCCAAGCACATCGTATGATCCCACCTGTTGTACTTGGCGACTCAGTGGAACCCTTTTAGCCATTTGTTGGGGTCCTGTCCAGCGTCTCCAGAGAACACCGACGGGTGTCTGATGTGCAGCTGGCTTCGTCTCCATCGTTCTTCTGATGATACGGACTTTCGGAAGGATGTACTCGGTATATACCTTGTATTCCGATTCCAGTCCGTGTAAGCGACGGCTTTTACGTTGCCTAATCGGAGCCACGGTGATGCAGCTGTTGCACAGAGTACCCGGCGCCTCCACCAAACAATATCGCGTTGAAATGGGAGCAGGCTTGACTTCGAAGGCAACTAAACACTGCACTTATACTCAAAACACGTTTATTACGAACTCAACACACGCGCAAGCACTGACTGAGTCTCAGGCAGAGTGGTCTGCTATTTGTACACAGACAGAATCTACCAGAAATTAGAAGAACAGTTAACATAAGAAACAAGTATAATTTACAAGTGAACATAAGAAAGATGTAGAACATTCTGGAATTGTTAATTACAAAGAAATAAATTTTTGCGGGTGGGCGGTGTTCGTGGTCTCTCGCGGCAATATGAACATAAAAATACAGGAATATTTGATATTTACAGGAAAACACACATAAAAACAGTGATGACATGAATTTCTGAACTTAACAAAGGTCAAAGATGACATCACTGTAGCAACACAATAAAGCAATGACGTGACAAGAACTTGTGAACTAGTTTCAAACTTTGAATGTGACTGAAACGTCAGTTTGTGACTGGGGGAGCTGCGTTTAGTGATGGGGGAAGGCAGAGATCAATTAAAAGGAGGTCGTCATGTTTACACGATGCACACACAAACATACACTTGACATGTCCTGTCGACAAAGGCTTACTGTCCCAGACATGGCTCAGCTTCGTGGCACAGGTGTTGTGTCGGTGGATTGGAGTTACTTTCACCTGTGAGCTACCAGTAAGACTCTTGACATGGTCCTCCAGTAAGGATGGAATCAGCCCACTCGCTGTTCCTTTGTCAGCGGAGCCGTCGCCGTGTTGTGTTTGTTGAGTGAGGGAGTGCTTTCATTTAGTCGTGGTCCATGACCTCACATGTGTCGGCCCTTCCGTCTCTCCTCTGAATGGTGCGGAACCGACCACCTCCAGTGACAAGTCGGTCAAGACCTAGCTGCACTGTGCCTATCACGGGGTATAATGTTCCAGCCTGGCTATTGTGGTGTGTCACAAGTCCAAAGTGCGCGCCACCTACTTTCGCCGCGCGCCGCCATGCACGCACGGCGCGGCGTTCTTACGACGTCAGCCACGAGCGCCCTCTGCTGCAACTCCGCTCGTGGCCACCACTGAACTGCATCCTTCACTTGGGACTGAGATAGGAACCAGTTAACACTTCGGAATCAGATAGGCACCAGTGAAGACTTGGCTATCGGACAGGCACTAGGCAGGCCTCTAGCTCAACTATGTATCAGCCTTCTGCAGTACTGAGCTATGTAAAAGTTAAGTATTGTATAAATTCTGTGCAATATATATCTCGTTCTAATTTACTCTAGTGTTTCTAGTTTCTGCTGTCCCACTGGCTGCTCCCCTCCGTACCTGCACAAGCATGCTACCTTTATTCCTGAGTCGGTCTTCCTACTCGGCCACCGACACCTACGACGGAAACGAGACACAAAAGTGGCGACGAGGCTGGGACACAAAAGCTATTAATTTTTGAGATTAACAAATTTACAGAAGGAAGTGGTTTGAAGTTAGAAGCTAAGAAAGATCCCAATCAGTAAATTACTGGGAAAAAATTTTGGAAAAATTTATTACATGCATTTAAATAAAATGGCAAGTTAATTAACGGTGGAGTGTTGTGCAGGCAGAACATTCCAAAAAGAACCGATGAGCAGTTACCTTTAACAATAGATCCATCGGTGGTTGAAATTTGGCTGTAAATGAAATTTTAATAGTATGATAACCACTCGCCGAACAGTGGATGGCAGTTCGTCAATATCAAACTACGACTCGTGTAGCAAACCGTAAAGTAAGATAAGTGACATGATATAAATCGGATAGGAATATTACGTAAGTCAAACACATCGGACTTCTAAAACTTCACAAGAAAATCGACTGCAGATTCTATTGCCGGTAAATGATAATATTATGGAATACATTTTGAAACAAGAGTGGCAGGCTACACGAAATATCACCATTCAATATTAACCAAAAAAACTGTGCCCATCCATTGTTGCGGTGATTCAACAAGGCTGAAAAAGACATCTTGGGCGGAGGGAGGATAGGGCAAAATTATTAATAAATATTCATAAGTGCGACTATAAGTGAGAGGTGGGGTTTATTTCTAAATTTAAGATACGCGCACAGCACATATATTTATCTGAATGTACATGACTGCGGGCACATAAAAATAATAAAGTACAGCTCCCGTCTGCAAGATGCTATCGCTACGAAGTACAAAGCAAGAGTGTCTTCTTTCTTACAAAAAAATTGAAAGTGTTGTTCCTAAATTTTCTTTCTCTGACTTTCATAGATAATTATTTAAACATGCCGAAATAATATAAAAATACATAATCTTCTCTGATAATATCGGGGAAAGGAAACCGTGTCATTATAGGATGATGGACAGCCAGTGGTCATCTGATGGCATACATCACTAATATGTTAGTACTAGCTTAAACCCGCGGCTCCGCTCGCGTGTTGGTCGATAATGATAGATAAGCTATCTTTCAGTAGTGTGCTATGATGTTTTGGTTTTGAAGGATGAAATGAAATACAATACCTTCTTTAGAAACAAACATTTTTAATCAACAAAAACAGGAAAGTAAGTAGTGTAGATCAAATCACACGTAAAAATGCACTCGTTTCGAATAATCCAATCACGAAATTCAACAATAATGATTGTAATTAATATCACAGATCGATCACTTGCTGTAATGCGCGAAACGTCAAATCGATTTTTTAAAGAGATGTATTAAAAGAAATTTCTTTTTTACTGCTTTATTTATTTATTCTTATTTTTCCTTATTCGTATGTTTATCCTTACATAGAAAGAGCTAAAGACATTGTAGCATGCATAGACCAAAGATATAGTCTGTGGCATCACGTTTTGCTGTATGTAACCTCCTTGCTGTAGAGTCGCAAACGTCATCGCATGCATTCAGTCCGAAATTTTTTATAATCTGACGACTTTCAACCACCATATCTTCCACCATTATAGCTATCGACATGAAACTGCTATGATGTACAACGGGAGACTTCTGCCAACAATTACACACAGACCATTCGTTTGCGTTCTGTAATTTTCGCTGCAGAGCGAAATATTAAGACACACACGTAGAAGTTTATATACGCCGATAACTTCCCATCCCAATATACTCCACCCTTTTATCATTATCAACACTCAAACAACAATGCAACCAATAAAACCATTTTCAAAGAGTAAATATAATTTTCAAAGAGTAATTACTGTTCCGCATTTCGCGCTATATTCTTCAAATTACTAAAGATCTATCAGATCGATATAAAACCGTTCCTAAAACCTTCCTCAGGTGTAAATTAGTAACTGCACAAATATTTAAGTCCCTGCGTCTTGTCGTTCGGACGTGATAAACGTACACCGAACAGACATTGACATTAACATATATAGATAAATAGCTATCCGATCGCCATAAAACCGTGCCTAAAGCCTTCCCCGGGTAGACATTAGTAACTGTACAATTTTTTAGCTCTTTATGTCTTGTGGTTCAGACGTGATAAACGTACACCGAACAGACATTCACATTTATAGATATAGATTACTGTAGTTAGACTATGCTGGCACTAAATTCCAATTACTACATATCCTAGTGAACTAAGAGTGTCGCTAGTGAGTAGTAAAAATTTATTTTTTTACCAATCCCCCTTTTCAGTTTTTCTTCTATGACCACCCTGTTTGGTAATGCAGACCGGCATGAGCAGACCGTTTTCTTTAGTGTGTGTCCTCCTTATCCTTCCATCTAAAATTTAATCTTCACTTTTATTCATTTACCTGTTGAACAGTAAACACGTTAGAGACAAAATACACATCTTACAATTATAGTAGAATAATTTGTCATACCTCGATCTACTAAACATTCTCTTTCCTTGAGGATCCATCGCTCATGTGCATTGCATTCTAATAGTTTTTGTTGATCACATCCAAAACTGTATAAAAATTAAAAATTCATTTATAAAAGTGAATTTTTATTCACATTTAGCATATTTTGTAGGTAATATTCCTTCAATGACCTATTAAATTAATCCTTTTTTAAAAAAAATACTAAGAGTACTCTGTATGCAAAGTATTTGAATACCATTGTATCACTCATTCGTGTAAAGAAATGGTTTATTTGCTTAAGTATTTGATGACTAAATGCCCAAAAATACGGGTAATAGCACACGCTTGGGCAACAATGATCATTATATATAAAAGCTGTCATAACAAAAGAAAGAGCTCTTTAGTAGCTGCAGCAAAAGCCAAAAAGAGCGGACTTACTAAAGAGAGCAACCTACTTCGCGGCCGAGCTGCGAACTAAAAGAAGAGCTACCGATCGCGAACTGAAACATGCGTTACCGGTCGCGAACTATTATGTCAAAGGTATCTCGCTTCTTAGTTTGTTGGGTTCTTTTCCGAAGACCGACGGGCAATAGCGAGAGGGCGGGCAGCAGAATTAAAAATCACGTGATGATGAGAGCCATTTCGAGGTGAGCGTCTGCCTGCTAGATTACATAGTTCAGTGGTATAAAATTTCTGTTTTGAAGTATTGTGCACTCTGCAACATCTGACTAATAAATTCCATAATGCCAAGACATAGAGATAACTCTAAACTTGAACTCGCGAAATTATCCACAAACTGTTTGTTTTGGTTTGCGTGTTATCGTCAGCGGCTCAAGCAGCTAGCGCATGAAGCAGCTAGGTGGGGGAACTTCCTCCACCTGCATGCCCAGACCACGCCGCTCAGCCGTCACTGGGAGCGGACGAACTAGATCGCTGCAGAGCCACGAACTAAAGTGAGCGCTCTCGATCGCGAACTATTATGCGCAAGTCTACTACCAAGGAAGGGAACACCCTTTAGTTTTCCAGGATTCGGCGCATGCATGATCGGCTTCTAAAGGGCAAATTCAGTCGCTAATCTACATCTACATAGATACTATGCAAATCACATTAAAGTGCCTGGCAGAGGGTTCATTAACCACTTTCATAACTTTTCTCTACCGTTCCATTCTCTGATAGCGCGCGGGAAGAAAGAACACATAAATCGTTCCGTATTCGATCTGATTTCTCTTATTTTATTGGGATAGTCATGTCTCCCTAAGGAGGTGGGTGCTAGCAAAATATTTTCACATTCAGAACTAAAAGTCGGTGATTGAAACTTGGCAAACAGATCACGCCGCAATAAATAACGCTTTTTTTTTAATGATTTACACCCCAATTCGTGCAACATTTCCGTGACGCTCCCCCCCCCCCCCCCCGTAACGTGATAAAACAAAACGAGCTGCCCTTCTCTGAACTTTCTCAATGTCTTCCGTCAGTCCCACCTGGTGAGGGTCCCACAAGGGGCAACAGTACTCCAGGAGAGGACGCACAAGTGTGATGTAGGCAGTCTCTTTGGGTTGAGCTGGTGCCTCTTCGAAGCGTTCTGCCGATGAAACGTAACCTTTGGTTCGCCTTCCCCACAATATTTTCTATGTGTTCTCTCCAGTCAGAGTTGTTCGTAATTGTAGCTCCTAGGTATTTGGTAGAATCTATGACCTTAAGGTTTGGCCGGCCGCGGTGGCCGAGGTGACTGAGGCGCTCCAGTCACGGTCAGCACGGCCACTACGGTCGGGGGTTCGAATCCCCCCTCGGGCATGGATATTTGTGCCGTCTTAGTTCGTAAGTAGTTCATAAGTAGTTTGTAAGTTTAGGGACTGATGACCCCGTAGTTAAGTCCCATAAGCTTAACAAACATTTGAACATTTTGAACTTAAGGTTTGACTGATTTATTGCGTAATTAAAGTTATGCGGATTTCTTTAAGCGGTCATGTGTATTACTTTACACTTTTCTTTATTTAGTGTCAATTGCCAATTTTCGCACCATGCAGAAATTTTGTCTAAATCGCTTTGCAGTTGCTTTTGATCCTCTGTTGACTTCACTAACCGATAAACGACAGCATCATCCGCGAACAGTCTAAGGGAGCTATTCAGATTGTCTCCTAAATCGTTAATAAACACGAGGAAGAGTAGGGGACCTATAACGCTTCCCTGTGGAACGCCAGATATAACTTCAGTTTTACTCGATGACTTACCGTCAATTACAACGAACTGTATTCTTTCTGATAGTAAATAGTGAATCCAACCGCACAATTGGGGAGATATTCCATAAGCACGCAATTTCATAAGAAGCCGCTTGTGGGGTACAGTGTCAAAAGCCTTCCGGAAATCCAGAAATATGGAATCGATTCGAGATCCCTTCTCGATGGCACTTAACACTTCGTGTGAATAAAGGGCAAGCAGTGTTTCGCAAGAGTGATACTTTCTGAATCCGTGTTGACTACTGGTTAATAGGTCGTTCTCTTCGAGGTAGTTCATAATATTCGAACAAAAAGTATATGTTCCAAAATCCTACTGTAAATCGACGTCAATGAGATAGGCCTGTAGTTTTGGGGATCACTCCTATTGCCTTTCTTGAACATTGGAGTAACTTGGGCAACTTTCCAGTCGTTGGGTACGGATCTTTCGCTGAGTGATCGGTTGTAAATTGTAGCTAAGTATATTCTTGTCGTGTAGCCGGGGCAGGGTAAAGTTGTGGATTTGTATCTGACAGGAGGCGTTCTTGATTGATTACCTGCAGGTATGGTGATCGCTGTGTCCCCAGTGGAGGCCAGAAGACGTTGTTCTCAGTTGGCCTGGTCAGAGGACTGAACTCCGTAAATAAAAAATATGGCTGAGCCAAAAACACATCGAATAGCAATGAACAAACACGATCGGCGACCGCAAGGAACAGAACTACCCATAGAACAAAAAGTAGAGTGCTGTAGGGGTCAGCAGAATGCAGGAGACCCTGGTTAAAATCCCAGATGGATACACATTTTCAACTTTATCCATTCACAGTGAATGTCGTAAAGTCCGTTAATATTATTTCTTTCATTATTATATAACAAGAGGCGATATTACTGTTGAAAGTAGTAAGCTCTCAAACACATGGAAAATCTATATTCATTTTGTGAGAAATATTTGGCTTAAGTGTCTCTTACTTAAACAGCTTCATTTGAATCTCTGCTGAAGTGTCGTCCTGTTGCATAAGTACATCTGACAGAACGTGGCGGTTATCAAGTATGACAATGATGGAAGGCTATCTGTCTTCTATACACAGATTCATCGTAATATTTAATTTGCATATGGGAGGTGATGTTTTCTACTAAGATATCAAGACCATTCCCAAGCTTTGGTATCTGTGATACACTGATAAAAAGCCACTAACCAACATATGACATAACATAAGAGGCAAAAAGACGTTTTCTGCATTACAGAGACTCGTCCTCAATGAGTTGCAGCTAGACATGATAGGAAAGTTCTTTGTTTGATGAATGATGAGTTTCATTTTCGTTGTATGAAGAATATGTGTACACAGCAGTCGTTCCTAACACTAGTGAAATCGAGAACGAAGGTACTGTTACGCCTTAATATAAAGGACTGAGTTTAAAGTCCGTGAAATCAAGAACGTTAAATTTTTTATAATTCATTTAATTAGTTATGTTTTGTGTCTTTTCCGAAGTTGTTTATTGTTAGTTATGCCAGCTATGTCACTATACTATATGTTGCCGAATGACGTCAGTACATCTACCACGTCACAGGTGAAGTCTTGGCAATGTAATTGTTTTCTAGGCATCTGCCACATCTAAACGAAATTCTCTTCAATGGTCCATCCCTATGCAAAACATGTTATCTAAATCACTATGTCTAAACTAGCGTCGTTTATTGCAGTCCCATCAGTCACTTAATCGCTTGAATGACTGAACAATTATGACTATTAAGGCAAATAATCGGAAGTTCACCCACCATATGAATCATCTACAAAAGGAATATCGGAAGTGACCTAATTACCATACACTATAGGTGACTTGGGGAATGTGGAATACATGCATCGGAGCTGAAAGTTAATTCTAATTCCTACATCTGTTTCACCAGTAATTTTGAATCGTACTTCCTAGTGTTTTCTTTTCAGTAATATAATTGTCAATTACTTCTTCACGTTTAATGTATTTGAAACACAGTATGGTACATTTACAACACTTTCAGTCCCAAGATATGGCCTCATTTAAGCTCAGATATTTATGTCTTCAAAATTCCTGCAATAATTTTTTAATTCATTACTGTGTGCTTCTAATTCATGATATAGTCTCTGGACTACGCCATCCATTCTCCAACGTTAGACGACTTAGCGTCCGTTAATATGTGTTTTAGTTTGTATAGCTACACTGCCATAACATAAGTTTCTAAGACAGTTTCCTCCAATTTCTTACAGCACTATTATCGCTGACTCGAAAGACAAGAAGAAAAACGATGGCAGAAACAGTTTCCTTACTGACGTTTCATGCACTTCAGGAAAAGGCTACAATTTTCAGTGTACCACAAATCCAGAAGTACCTTTTGGGAACAGAAGTGGTATGAGGTGTGTGAATCACTGGTGTAAAATGTGCAGAAAGGTATTTACAAACTTGCAAGAGCTGAAAGGACACACAAACCTGAGCAGATGCAAACTTCAACATTCTCGCAACGTGTCTCACAAGACAGTCACTTGTAATATCAGTTTGGAGAAACACATCCAAATGAACACAAGGGAACAACAGAACGATTGTCATGTATGCAACAAGACATTCACCTACAGTAGTTCGGTAAAGGGCCATATACTGGTGCACACTGGTAAACGCCCATACCATTGCTGGGTTAATGGCAAGAAATTCAAATTCAAAAACGCAGGTGCACTATGGTGAACGCTCACACAAGCTACATCCTTTTGAATCTGCTTCCTATATTCGTCCCTCTGTCTCCCTCTACGATTTTTACCCCCCACAATTCCTTGAAGTCTCAGAATGTGTCCAACCAATCTATCCCTTCTCTTAGTCAGGATATGCCAGAAACTTCTTTTCTCCCCGATTCGGTTAAGCATCTCCTCATTAGTTACATGGTCTAGCCATCTAATTTTCATCATTCGTCTGTAGCACCACATTTCAAAAGCTTCTATCATCTTTTTATCTGAATCCTTATCGTCCACGTTTGCAGCATGACATTCAGTCATACATGGTCATTAATGAGCCATCGTTGTTGCACTCTGCTGTACGCCCATTCAGTTGCGTTGTTTGCAACAAGACATTCAAACATAAATGGAACTTGAAGCAGCATTCTCAATTGCACTCTGATGAACGCCCGTACATTGTACTGTTTGTGATAAGATACTTGGAAACCGTACCTCACTGAAGCTGCATTTGCGGGTTCATTCTGGTGATCGCACATATGGTTGTAGTGTTTGCAGCAAGACATTCACACGGTCGAGATCACTTCGGAACCATTTGGTGGGGCACTCTGGTGAACGCCCATTCAGCTGTAGCGTTTGCAACAAGTTTTCAAACGGAAGAAATCACTGAAGCAGCATTCTAGTTCAATATAGCTTCAAGAGAGTAGTTAAGAGCCTCAGTAGAGATTAGAGTATCGCAAACCTCAGGGAATACACGAACCTTCATGCTGGTAAAAAATATGAGATTGAAATGTTTGTCAATGGAAATTCCCTTGCAGCAGCGCCTTAACTGCTAGTTCTTCGTGTAAGTAAGCACACACACCTGTGAAATTTTCGTAAATATTTGCAACAAGGTGCAGACTAGTCTGGAAATCACATATTCACATGTGATACATGAGAATTGCCTGTAAATATAATTATGATTGTATGTTGTGCTGTGATTGTGCCATAATAAGTAGAATAGTAAAAACGAATGAAAATGCATTTGAATATCTAAGTTAAGTCTTTGTCATTATTGATTGCTTTACCAGTTCTTGCTTCGAATCATTACATACATTACTTAACTTCTATAAGTAAGTTAGTAATTATCTGAGAACGCTTCTCTGATTTAAAAAATCTAAGGATGTTTATGGCAAATCGAAAGGGTCTAGGTGCTGAGATAAACAATTTTCCTCCTTGTAAGCATCTTGTATGAAAATGTAATCCCCATTCAGGCATGGATGTTTGTGCTATCTTTAGTATAAGTTAGTTCATAAGTAGTTTGTAAGTTTAGGGACTGATAACCCCACTGTTGAATCCCATAAACTTTACAAACATTTGAACATATAAAAATGTAAAATCGAAACTTTGGTGCAACACCTAGCTATAGGTACCACAGGTAGCCACTGTATTTGAGCTTAAACACATGACGTCTGTTAAGTCAGCCATGTTCTCATCTATATTTGCAGAAAAACATTGAAATATTTCATAATTTTGTTCCTACCAATTGACAGGCTATTTCATTTTGGTAACTTACTTTTTATTATAGTTGGATGATCCACTGTGTATTCAGATATTTTTTGTGGATTTTTTTTTTTTTTACGTTTTCACTGGTATAACAAAACATTACTGTTACAATTTAGCATGTTTAGCTTCGAAAATGGGGTACTAACTGTATTTAAATATTGCTAGAGACCTTGCTGGTACATGTCAACCTTCATCAGGAAAGGGATGGAGGTAAGATTTTTTTTCTGACAGTAAAAGAAAACATTAATGGGTAGTTGTATTCTGTACAATCTGGATGTTCTTCCATCCATAAACCTAGGTTGGGCCACCAGATATACCAGGTGGCTCTTCTCAAAGCTTTTAAATTGTAAGATGTATTGCTGCGAGTCTTCTGAGAGAATGTGTGGCGCAGTCTTTAGCGTTGCAGATCACTGTGATTGTGGTCGCCAATTCGAATCCTGTCAACGGGCAAAAAAAAAAAAAAAAAAAAAAAAATTATATCTGTGCATTCACTATTTTTAGAATGTTCTACATGTTTGTTATGTTTGATGTACTTGGAAGTTCCAGAAAATTCTTTCTATGTATAAATAGTGGAACATACCAAGCAGGAGGCAGTCGGTAACTGAGTGTACGCTTGTGTTACCAGTAAACGTGTTCCAAGTGTAAAGTATTGTGCTCTGTTAACGACCAGCCTTCGAATCCCAGATCACCTGCAGTTTTCAACATGAGGTGGAGGCGCTGGGTAACCTGCAATACATATGCATCATCGTGGCTCCGATTAGGTACCGTAAGAGCTGTCACTTACATGGACAACGAGTGGAATACAAAGGGTATACTGACTACCTCTGTCCGCTGGACAGGACCCAAATAAATGTCTGAAAGGATTCGACTGAGTTCGCAAGTATAATAGGTGGGTCACACCATGTGCTTGGCAAACGTATATTTCTACCTGGATGGGATGGCCCAGCAGTGGTTTGAAAATAAGGAGGACAAGCTCGATAGCTGGGAAAAATTCCAGACAGAACTGAAGAAGACGTTTGGCGACCACCAGTGGCAAGTCCGTTTATCAGAAGAGCCATTGAAAAACAGGGCCCGGCGACATGGTGAAAATGTTCAAATGTTTGTTAAGATTATGGGACTTAACTACGGGGTCATCAGTCCCTAAACGTATAAACTACTTATCAACTACCTTATCCTAAGGACGGCACAAATATCCATGCCCGAGGGGGGATTCGAACCCCCGACCGTAGTGGCCGTGCAGACCGTGACTGGAGCGCCTCAGTCTCCTCGGCAACCGCGGCCGGCCGACATGGTGAATCAACACAGTCGTATATACTGAGTGTTTTGGCCCTATGTCTTGTAGTTAACTCGGACATGATGGAGGGCAATAAAGTTTCACACCTGATGAAGAACATTGCAGAAGACATGTATCAGGCTCTTCTGTTTAAAGACGTTTCGACGACACAAGAGTTTATCCAATGGTACAAGATAATGGAAGAGATGCAACAGAGGAGGGTTGGACGAAAGAAGTATGACAGACTCCTAAATGTAGTCTCTATGGCCATTGTAGAAGACCAGCATTGCCTTGCTTCTCTCATACGACAAATTCTGAGAAAAGAATTACAACATATTATGGCAGCCAGGAGTGTTGGACCAAGCGAGCACCAGATTATGGCCATCGAAGTCAGTCCTGTATGTCCTGAGGGAGCCGACGCTGCTGAGGAAGAGGTATTTGAAACATTAGCTCCTGTCAGCCCTGCCAGTCGTAACTGATGTGAGGAACGGCTTCGCCCTACTATGACTTACGCTGCAGCTGCCAAACGGCAACTTAGGAACCGACCAATGCGACCACAACCACTACCTGTGAAACCTTTCAGGACAGTCGTCTGAAGGACAGAGGACAACACGCCATTGTGTTTTCACTGTGGGCTTCCTGGACATGTCGTACGATACTGTAGGGAGAGAACACGAGTATTTCACGATTATTGTGCCGCAAGACGCCAACCATCACAGCAGTCCTTTCAAAGGCAGTCAACTGCGTGGTCACTCTACAGAAAGCTGCCGCCGTTCAACGCCGCCTTACAGAGATACCAGGAACTCCCCTAGCCGCCGTGTTCAGGAAAACAAAGCGAGGCGACCATATACGGAGGTGAGGCAGTGAAAATCCTCCACGGACGACAGTCGCTAATATGTCGGTAAATCTCATTGACGTCATCATCGACGGCCAACCTGTCAATCCAGCAACTTCCTTCTCGGTATTGCCGAATGACTACCGTCACAAACGAAAGAAGACAATGTTCTGTGATACAGGAGCAACTGTGCTAAAGACCGCAAATGGAAAATACGTTTGGCCAGCAGGAACATGTATTGCAAGAATAACTATCAACAACATGACGCAGTCTTTTGAATTTGTCATTTTAACAGAATGTAGTCATAACGCCATCCTCAGATGGGACTTCCTTCAGGAATCCCAGGCTGTCAATGACTGTAGAAGATCTGAGCTACAAATTGAGAAAGCCATTCCATCAAGGAAGCATAACACATACTCCCCTGGGAGATTTTTTGCTGTCGAGAATGTTGAGATCTTGCCGTTAACAATGAGAAGAGTTCCAGTCAGCCGGCCGCGGTGGCCGAGCGGTCTGCGGCGTGCCAGTCACAGTCTGTACGGCCACTACGGTTGGGGGTTCGAATCCCCCCTCGGGCATGGATCCCGTCAAAGTAAGCTGCCCACAGTAGCCGCACTGGTCCCCAGGGTGACGAAACATTGCTTCTAGTGGGGCCTGCTGACAGGCCAAGCCGACAGTCGCTGAGTACAACAATGGGCACACTTCAGTCGGCAGAAGTAGCTGCAGCATCAAAGGTGCTCACAGCAACAGCTGCGTCTTCCAAGTGTTGCGGTGTGCCGCTTGGCGCAATGTGAAGAATCGCGCGAGTCCAAATACTGTATAAATACATTTACTGTACAGTACTTCTTATTGGCAAGTGGAAGTGTACCGTTCGATTATATGAATAATCGGTTTTCCGAACATCCATGTCCCCCAATTACACTTCGGATAATCGACGTTCTACTGTATATATTATTTTAGCTAAATGAAGGATTTTCGACTTTTAACTTTCTGAACACTGCCAACAAACTTCAATCGCACGAAGTGAAGTCCAAAAATTATTCCCATCTCAGAATATAAACATAAAAAGGTATTGCTTGTCCACTAAGACGTGCACCCTGCCACCTGCTGAATTACTAGCAGTGTTAATTTCTTTACTGTGTGTTAAAAAATTACTTTTCTCCTTTCAGAGATTAAAATTATTCTAAATTAACACCAGATGAAGCAAAAAAAAAAAAAAAAAAAAAAAAAAGAAGAAGAAGAAATATTTATTTTAATGCCTGTCCGGGGGGGGGGTGCAGGCCGGCAACCATCTCCCCCCTACTGGAAACAGCACTGAGCATACCCCAAGATTTTCAAAAGTCGGCGCCTGTGGTATAGATTTAATTTAGATAGGGCCCCAAAGTCATTTCTGCCCCGGGGCCCTTGGTGTAGTAGCTACGCCACTGTCAGCACCTGAGATGACCAGTTGGACGGTGAAGTGCTTGTCGATCACAAGAAGATAATAAGTATAACACAGGCAATCAACCAACAAATCTGCGGCAATCATCAGTATTACAGGTGGTCGAGGGGAACTTTGGATCACTAATTTTGCCGAACAATCGCAACTCATTTGTAAAAGAACATCTGAACCAGTCGAGGACGGTGAGCTCAATGTCATCGATGAAGTCTCATGTTCAGCTGCTACTGCCGACAACACACTAGAGGAATGTCATTGCATATAGGGCCCGGTCTTACACAGGAACAATGTCAGAATGTGTTAAGCATACTACACCAATTTTCAGGTGTATTTCAGGGCAGGCAGGAGAGCCAGATACAGCCAGAAATAGCCACGATAAAACACTGAATCAATACTGGGGAACCCAAGCACAGTGATCTGCGATGCTAACCACTGCACATCGCGCTCCGACAGAAGACTAGCGGCATTGCTTCACTTCCTGAAAGAACAGCTACCCACTGTTATATTCCCTTTGGAGCCAGCTGCTGTGTCCTGGATATTGTCATGGGTCACAGAGTGGTATCACGTATCATTTCACGTATTTGCTTCGTGATACATTACTCGTGTTAAAATGGACCGTTTACCAATTGCAGAAACGGTCGATATAGTATTTATGTATGACTATTGTTATCAAAATGCCCAAAGGGTCTGTGCTATGTATGTTGATCATTATCCTGGAAGACATCATCCAAGTGTCCGAACCTTTTGTCAGATAGTTACGTTTTTTAAAGAAACAGGAAGTGTTCAGCTACAAGTGAAACGTCAACCACGACCTGCAACAAATGATGATGCTCCAAATTGATATAATTTCAGTGCGTAGTAGAAATGTTTCTGTTACTGAGAGGTTAGATATATGTGCAGTATTCAATAATCACTTTCTGAATATAGTACGTGAACTAAACAAAACCCTAATTTCTACAGGTAATCATAAAACAATTTTAGAAAATGTCTTTTCGAGGCTGTTACCTGAAATGGACCTTCATGATACTTCCATAGGGGAGATTGAGTCAATAATTATATCACTAAAGACTAAGGACTCTTGGGGTTGTTGTTGTTGTGGTCTTCAGTCCGCAGACTGGTTTGAGGTAGCTCTCCACACTACCCTGTCCTGTGCAAGTCTCTTCATCTGAGAATACGTTCGGCAACCTACATCCTTTTGAATCTGCTTACTACATTCGTCCCTCGGTTTCCCTCTACGATTTTTACCTCACACGCTTCCTTCTAATGTCAAGTTGACAATTCCTTGAAGTCTCAGAATGTGTTCAACCAATCTATCCCTTCTCTTAGTCAGGATATGCCAGAAACTTCTTTTCTCCCCGATTCGGTTAAGCACCTCTTCATTAGTTTCATGATCTACCCATCTAATTTTCATCATTCGTCTGTAGCACCATATTTCAAAAGCTTCTAACATCTTTTCGTCTGAATACCTTATCGTCCACGTTTCACTCTCATACAACGCTACACTCCAGACAAATGCTTTCAGAAAGGACTTCCTAACATTTAAATTAATATTGGATGTTAACAAGTTTCGCTTCTTTAGAAACGCTTTTCTTCCCATAGCCATTCTGCATTATATGTCTTCTTTACTTCGGCTACTTATTTTGCTACCCAAATAATAAAATTCATCTTGTACTTTTATTGTCTCTCTAGCTTAAACCCGCGGCTCCGCTCGCGTGCTGTTGATTATGATAATGCGCGAAACCTCAAATCGATTTATTAAAGAGTTGTATTAAAAGTAATTTCTTTTTTACTGCTTAATTTATTTATTTTCATATTTCCTTATTTGTATGCCTATCCTTACAAAGAAAGAGCTGAAGACATTGTAGCACGCATAGACCAAAATATGGTCTGTGGCATCACGTTTCGCTGTATGTAACCTCCTTGCTACAGAGTCAAACGTCATCGCTGGCCTTCGGTCCGAATTTTTTTATAATTTGACGACTTTCAACCACCATATCATCCATCCCCTTATAGGTATCGTTATGAAACTGCTATGGTGTACAACGGGAGACTCGGATAACAATTGCACACAGATTATTCGTTTGCGTTCTGTAGTTTTCGCAGCAGAGCAAAACATTAACACACACACACGTAGAATTTTATATACACCGATAACTTTCCATCCCAATATACTCCACCCTTGTATCATTATCAACCCTCAAGCAACAATGCACCCAATAAAACCATTTTCAAAGAGTAAATATAATTTTAAAGGGTAATTATTGTTCCGCATTTCGCGTTATATTCTTCAAATTACTAAATATCTATCAGATCGCTATAAAACCGTCCCTAAAATCTTCCTCAGGTATAAATTAGTAACTGTACAAATATTTAAGTCTCTGCGTCTTGTCGTTCGAACGTGACAAGCGTACACCGAACAGACATTCACATTAACTGTACAAATGTTTAGCTCTTTATGTCTTGTGGTTCAGACGTGATAAACGTACACCGAACAGACATTCACATTTATAATATAGAACATTACCTAATCTAATTCCTTTGGCATCGCCCGATTTTCTGACATTGTCTTCCATTACCTTCGTTTTACTCTTGTTAATGTTCATCTTATACCTTCCTTTCAAGACACTGTCCATCCCAGTCAATTGCTCTTCCAGATCTTTTGCGGTCTCTTACAGAATTACTATGTCATCGGCAAACCACAAAGTTTTTATTTCTTCTCCCTGCACTTTAATGCCTTCTCCAAATTTCTCCTTCCATTCCTTCACTGCCTGCTCAATGTACAGATTGAACAACATTGGGGAAAGGCTACAACCTTGCCTTACGCCCTTCCCAACCTCTGCGTCCCTTTCTTGCCCTTCGACTCTAATAACCGCTGGTTGGTTTTTGTATAGGTTGAATATAACTCTTCGCTCCCTATATTTTACTCTTGATACCTTCAGAATTTGGAAGAGTGTATTCCAGTCGACATTGTCAAAAGCTTTCTCCAAATCGCCACACGCTAAAAACGTAGGTTTCCCATTCCTTAGCCTATCTTCTAAGATAAGTCGTAATGTGAGTATTGCCTCCCGTGTTCCTACATTTCTCATAAATCCAAACTGATCTTCCCCCAGGTTGGATTCCACAAGTTTCTCCATTCGTCTGTAAATAATTCGTGTTAGACTCTTGGGGTATCCAGCAGAATTTTAAAGTACTGTTCTCCATATGTTAGTCCAGCCTAAGCCATATTTGTAATTTTTCCTTTCAGAGTGCTCAGTTTCCTGACAGATTAAAGTATACTCAGTAATGAAACCACTTTATAAAAAAATTATAAATGGATAATGTAGACAACTATAGACCTATTTCTATGACATCGATTTTTCTAAAGATATTGAAAAGGCTGTATATTCAAGATTAAGTGATCATTTCAGTTCACATAATTTGTCATACAAATACAGTTTGGGTTTAGAAGTGGTTTAACGACTGAAAATTCTATATTTTCGTTACTCTGTGAGGCACCTGATGGGTTATATAAAAGCCTATAGACATTAGGCGTCTTCTTTGATTTAACAAAAAGCGTTTGATTGTGTTGATCACAAAATATTCTTGCAGAAGTTGGAACATTATGGAATACGAGGAGTAGCTCACAACTGGTTCATCTAGCTTACTTTAATAATAGACAACAGAAGGTAATTCTCCGCAGTGTAGAAAATGTCCATGACGTACAATCGCAATTGGGGCACAATTAAGTATGGGGTGCCCCAGGGGTCTGTTTTGGGACCATTTCTGTTTCTTATTTATATAAATGATTTGCCTTCGAGTATAACAGGTAATTGTAAAATATTTTTTATTTGCTGATGATACCAGCTTGATAGTGAAGGATGTTGTTCGTAATATTGACGCAGTATCAAATAATGCAGTTCAAGATATAAGTTCATGGTTTTTAGAAAAGAAGTTGATGTTAAATCACAGTAAAACTCAGTTTTTACAATTTCTACCACATAATTTGACGAAAGCTGACATTTTGATTACACTTAATGGGCATATGATAGTAAGACTGAACAGTTCAAATTTCTAAGTGTTCAGATAGACAGTAAGCTGTCGTGGAAAGCCCATGTTCAGGATCTTGTACTAAAACTTTAATCTACTATATTTACCATTAGAACAATAGGGAAATAAGTGATTTTCAACACGAAAAGTAGTTTACTACGCTCACTTTCACTCATGACATACGGTGTTATTTTTGGGGGTAACTCGACTGAAACAAAAACGATATTTTTTGCTCAGAAACGGACGGTTCGTGCAATATATGGTGTAAGTTCACAAGCGTCATGTCGATCTCTTTTCAGTAATCTGGGAATTTTGACAATGGCGTCACAATTCATTTTTTTAATGTCGTTTGTTGTTAATAATATCAGCTTTCACTCGGTGAATACTAGACAGAAATCTAATCTACATTTGCATCACACCACCTTGACACTAGTGCAGTTATGTTTAGTGACGAAGCGACATTCACAAACAGAGGTAACGTAAACTGGCATAATATGCACTATCCACGATGGCTGCGACAAGTGGAATATCAGCGACCTTGGCGGGTTAACGTATGGTATGGCATTATGGGAGGAAGGATAATTGGCCACTATTTTATCGCACAATCAAAATGGTGCAATTTGTGCTGATTTTTTACGTAATGTTCTACCGATTTTACTACAAGGTGTTTCAGTGCCCGACAGAATGGCGATGTACTTTCAACATTATGGATGTCCGGCACATGACTCACTTGCAGTTGAAGCGTTCTTAAATGGAATATTTAATGACAGATGGATTGGTTGTAGAAGCACCATACCATGGCCCGCACGTTCATCGGATCTTTAATCCCCGGATTTCTTTCTGTGGGAAAAATTGAGGGATATTTGTTATCGTGATTCACCGACAACGCCTGAAAACATGCATCAGACCATTGTCAATGCATGTGAGAACATTACTGAAGGCAAAGTACTCGCTGTTGAGAGGAATTTCGTAACGCGTATTGCCAAATGCATTGAAGTTGAAGAATATCCTTTTGAGTATTTATCGAAGTCATGAGGTAATTACAGGTAATCATGCAGTAACAAGATGCTTTCTCATAATGTACGATAATTTCACAAAAGTACATGTATCACATTGGAACAACCGAAGTGATGTTCAAACGTGCCTACGTTCTGTGCTTTAATTTAAAAAACCTATCTGTTACCCACTGTTCGTAAAAATTATGAGCAATATGTTTGTGAATATTACAGAGCCATGTGTCACAAAGAGAAAAAAGTGTTCCAAATAAAACATTCATATTTATTTACGTGCTACAAGAATATGTAATAAAATGGGTGTACCTACTTAAAAATGCAGTTTATATCCGTTTGACCTATGGTAGCGCCATCTAGCGGGCCAACCATACCGCCATCTGTTTTCCCCCTCCAAGCTAGAAAAGTTTTGTTCTTTGTAGTTTTTTCGTTTGATGCTTACTTCGTGAGAAATTTGGCCCGATCACTATCAACGGGCCGCCCTGTATACGAGGCGCGTCCAGAAAGTAAGTTCCGTTTCAATTTATCTCCGCTGCAGCGCTGCGACTGCAGTTCCGCACATGCGCTGTAGACGATGTGTATCAAGGAGAAGAACGTGCGCCATTTGGAGATCGCTGTCAGTTACGTACGCTTTGTTGTGCTTGTTTGAAATGTCGGCGTCGATTGAAAATCCCGCCGCGTGTGAAATTAGGTCGATGATTCGGTTTCTGAATGCGAGGAAAGTGAAATTTATCGGCAAATTTGCGATGTTTACGGACCAAATGCGATGAGTGATTCGATGGTGAGAAGATGGGTCCGACAGTTCAAAGGCGGGCATAGTGATGTGCACGATGAAGAACCAAGATGGCGTCCACCTATGCTTACAGAAGAACTGGTTCACGCGATTGATGACAAGATTCAGGAAAACCGTAGGTTTACAATTAGTGGTCTCACTATGGACTTCCCCCAAATTTCATTATCACTGATGCATGAAATTGTTACCAAGCAACTGAAATTCCGTAATCTTTGCTCACGTTGTCTACCAAAGATTCTCACTGAGCAACACAAAACACAACGGATAGATAGTGCACTTGAGTTTTTTACCCATTGTGGTGAAAGCGACGAAGAATTTCTGAGAAGGATAGTCACAGGAGATGAAACGTGGGTTTCTTATGACACCCCTGAGAGTAAGCGACAATCAATGGAATGGAGGCACGCTTCATCCCCACCAAAGGTAAAGCCGAAGCAAATCATGACACCTGGGAAAATGATGTGCACAGTGTTCTGGGACTGGAAAGGCATCCTACTCATTGACTTCTCACCGCGTTGTCAAATAATCAAAGCAGATGCTTATTGCGAGACACTTCGGAAATTGCGCCGTGCAATTCAGAATAAGCGCCGGGGACTGCTGTCAAAGGGTGTTGTTTTGCTTCACGAAAATTCACGACCACACACTGCAAATGTGACGAAAAACCTCCTACAGGGATTTGGCTGGGACGTGTTTGACCATCCTCTGTACAGCCCTGACCTCGCTCTTAGCGACTTTCATCTGTTCTTACATCTCAAGTCTTTCCTTGGCGGTCATCACTTCATGAATGACGACGAGCTGAAAGAAACTGTTTCCAACTGGTTGAAAATGCAGGCGGCAGAAGAAGGTATACAAAACCTGGTGCCACGCTATGACAAATGCCTGCAAAATTTCCGCAGTTATATGGAAAAGTAGTTTAAGAGTTGTAGAATTTTCTGCAGTAAAAATTTCTTCTGTATCTGTGTACAATTTCATTTTATTACCAAACGGAACTTACTTTCTGGACGCGCCTCGTATAATTGTATTTGTGCTTGGGCAGCAGTTGGCAGTTTCAGTGCATATGCAAAAAAGAGCATACAAATCCTTATGTGTATACTGCTTCGAGCTGCAAGAAAACGGAGCAACAGAGGGTGTAATGTGTAGCAGTTGGATCAGATAGGAAGTGTGTCCAGATAGCCAAAATGGCAAGGCTACACTTGTGCAAAGCAGAAAATCCTCATTTGAGCTCCGATTCACCACAAATTCTAACAGTCACATTGATGTGTTTCCAGCAGCTCGTAGCAGCTAACCTTTTTTTTTTCTTTATCAGGAAGTGTATATAATTTTTCCAAAAAATGTCTTTTTTCCTTAAACTGGCTGTAAATTTTATAACAAAAAAGCAACATCTTACTGTACTGCATTGTTATTCCTATAGATCAAAGTAGTCCATCCTAAAGTATCAGAAGTAATTTTTCAATTAGATATGTGGAACCTTGCAAATATATGTCTCAATTTTAAGCTGCGTGTTTACCTTTACGAAAAGAGTTACGAAAACGTTGCCAGTGGACTACTAACAGTAGCAGATAACTCAGAACTGTGGATACAGATTTATAGGCGAGTTACGGTGTTATTACATGAATATTTATTGGCAATGTAACTGACTCAGTGGGCAAGTATCTCACTGTAAACTATACAGCCTGAACTTTGATCACTAATTGATCTCATGACATTTTCTGTAAACTTTTGCATGTGAAAATCTCTGGCACAGACTTTAATGGGAAAAATGCCAATGAACACAGAGTTTAGGCCACATGTCTTATAAATGGTTGGGTGAAGCACTTCAGAGGTTGGAGGAAGAAAAACAGATTAACCACCTCCAATTCGATCACATCCAGGATAAAGAAACAACTAAATGTATAGTTCAGAAGAGCTTTACTTGCAAGTAATGCACAATGAAGAATTTTAATTGCTACTACTGGTAGTACTCGTTACCCGCTTGATCTCACCTAGAAATGAAAGTAAAAATTTCTGTGTGTATTTTGTGCATTAATATTGTATTTTTTGTGCTTACTACAAATGTCTGAGTACAAGCTTTACAATGAGTTGTAACTTAACCTTCCCAGTGTATTTCATTTTACCGTGCACTGTCACTGCACTTGTCATATTTTTACTGAAAATAACCTGTATCACATGTAATGAAATTACACTAAGGCCAACTATAAACTAAACAATACTACCAATTATTGTTGTTGTTGTTGTGGTCTTCAGTCCGCAAACTGGTTTGATGCAGCTCTCAACGCTAACCTTACCTGTGCAAGCCTCTTCATTTGAAAATAAGAATGGCAACCTACATCCTTTTGAATCTGCTTACTGTTTTCGCTCCTCCGCTTCCCTCTAGGATTTTTACTTCTTCTGATGCTAAGTCGATGATTCCTTAAAATCTCAGAATGTGATCCACTAACATGTCCCTTCCCTTAGTCAGGATATTCCACAAAATCCTTTTCTCCCCAATTCTGTTAAGCACCTCATCAGTTACGCGATCTACCCATCTAATCTTCACCATTCGTTTGTAGCAACACATTTCAAAAAATCTATCACCTTTTTCTCTGAACTCCTTGTCGTCTACGTATCACTCCCATACAATGCTATACTCCTGACAAATGCTTTCAGAAAGGACTTCCTAGCATTTAAATTAATATTGGATGCTAATATGTTTTGCTTCTTTAGAAACGCTTTCCTTCCCATAGCAGTTCTATCTTCTCTACATCAGCCATCAGAAGATATCTTGCCGCGGTGGAGTAGCCGAGCGGTCTAAAGCGTCTCGCTGCGGAGCGCGCGGTCGCTCGCCGTGGATGTTCGAGTCCTCCCTGGGGCATGGGTGTGTGTGTTTGTCCTTAGGTTAGATTACCTAGGTTTAAGTAGTTTGTAAGCTACGGACTGATGACCACGCAGTTTGGTCCGATAGATTTAAAAAAAAAAAAAAAAAAAAAAAAAAAGAGAGAGAGAGAGAGAGAGAGTGAGAGAGAGAGAGAAAATAACTTGCTACCCAAATAAAAGAACTCATCTACTACTTTTATTGTCTCATTACCTAATCTAATTCCTCCAGCTTCGCCCTGATTTTCTGACACTACATTCCATTACCTTCATTTTACTCTTGTTAATATTCGCCTTATACCTTCCTTTCAAGACACTGCCCATTTCGTTTAATTGCTCTTCCAGGTCATTTGCTGTCTCTGACTAAATTACTGTGTCTTCAGCAAACTGCAAGGTTTTTATTCCCTCTCCCTTGACTTTAATTCCCTCTACAAATTTTCACTGCTTGCTCAATGTACAGATTGAACAAGGGGAAAGGCTACAACCCCGTCCTACTACCTTTCCATCCACTGCGACCCTTTCATACCTTTCTTCTCTAATAATTGCTGTCTGGTTTTACCCCTGGTTTTACATTTTACCCCTGCTACCTTCTGAATCTGAGAAAGTGTATTCCAGTCAACATTGTCAAAAGATTTCTCCAGATACTCAAATTCTAAATAGGTAGGTTTCCCTTTCCTTAAGTTGTCTTGTAAGATCAGTCTTAATGTGAGTATTGTCTTACGTGCTCCTACATTTCTCATAAATCCAAATTGATCTTCCCCAAGGTCGGATTCAACCGGATTTTCCATTCCTGTGTAAATAATCCGTGTTAGTATTTTGCAACCATGACTTATTAAACTGATAGGCTCATTCTTCATAACGCACATTTAAGAAAGTGATATAACGTGTCCAGTGCAATGTCTCTGATGGTAACTTAGAATTTCGTCCACATAATTAGAGGCCAAATATCTGCATTAATTATTATGGAAATGTGAATCCATTCAAGGAAATAATAGAGCCCATTATTCGGTAATGTTCGCCTATATTATTATTTTACAAGCAGTCAAAACGAATGAAAGCAATGATATGGAGGTGGATAGTGGGAAGATTTTATTATAAAATATTGGGGGCAAGAAGAGAAAAAGACTCTATGGAGAAATTACATGAGAGTGTGGACCAATAAAGTAAAAAAAGGAACAAGCACAGTTAGTCGAGGCTGTATCAGCACACTGCTCTCTGCAGTGTTCATTGGTTTACTCATTGCAGAGGTTGGTTGTTGTGACTTTGAAACATCAGGTTGCTTTGGAGACGTCAGGATTTTCTTCTCTTCCTCCTCGATGTACTTCTGGTATGCTGTATCCCAGTTGGCCCTGTCGATGCTCTGCAGCAGAATGGAAAGCACCTCATGAAGCTCGGAACGCAAGCTGGCTACCACCTCTGTGGCATTAAGCTTCATAAGCTGACCTGGAACTACACTGGCAGGTGTGGTGGTTGCACCGTAACCAGCCAGGGGGTAAGTGGAATTTGTTACATTCTGGTTAGCGGTAGAAGAACTGTTAGTAAGTGTGATAGAATTAAGGAATGCATTGACAGGTATCTCACTAGAGGAATTGTCTGGAAGAAGTGTAATCGTAGATATGGCCAGTACACTAAATATATTTAGGAGAAGTGAGAATGGTGTGGCAGGTAAGAAAGTGGATCTAATGGTAGGTGCTTGATTTATAGGTGCTGTAATGGAAACAGTACTGTTTGGCGAGAAGGGAGCCGGGGTGACTACAGAAGTGTTTTGTTTGGCAATTGTGGTCGTACCTTTAGAAATATTTAGGCTGGTGGTATTGGTGTGTCTGATGACTCCAAACAGAGCCTTCAGCTCTTCCTCAATACCATCATCAACTAATTTAGTATGATTCTCCGGGATACTAGTCATAATGAAAGTTAGATTCACAAGCGGTTCGAAGTCTTTCATCTGCTGAAGACTGGCTGCCGGCGGCTTTGTAGTGGAGGTTGCGAGTGGGCCCAACCTCGAGTCAAAGTAAAAATACTCTTGCTCTTCACTAACGTTCTCAAGAGTTGCAGCAGACCTGTCCAGAAAGGTGTAACCGGTGCCAGTCTTAGCCTTTGCATCTGTGTGGCGGAGGTGCCGCCTGTCCAGAAAGTCCTCGAGGAACTGTGCCCAACGCCACACTATGCTGCCAACGCCAGTGTCGCTTCGGGCTGCCATGGCATGAGCAAAGTAATTTGTGGCAATAAAGCTGACCCCATTGTCGGAGATGTTGAGAAAATTTATGAAGTCCGGTCCCTCCTCGGCAATGGCGAGAGCAGTGGACAGTATGCGGTTCAGGTGAGTACGTAGTGACGAAGTGGCCCTGCCACACTCTGTCGCGTCTGCGCTGTGGAACCAGCGCTGCGGTGGATCATTCCTGACGGAGAGTGGGGAGCTGCACTTGGGCCGCGCCGGCACTGACTCATGACGGAGTGTAGACCAGCTGGCAAGCGGCAGAAGATCGCAGTCACAATGCCAAGGGTTGCCTTCTAGTCTCAGGCTAAAAAAAAAAAAAAAAAAAAAAAAAAAAAAAAAAAAAAAAAAAAAAAAAAAACAGGAATCACTACATTGTTTTTCTTCCTCGGATTATAAATAAAATGACAAACTTTTAAGTCCCTAATTTGGCGTAACAAAAAATGTTCAAATGTTTGTAGAACTTATGGGACTTAACTACGGGGTCATCAGTCCCTAAGCTTACAAACTACTTATGAACTACCTAAGACTAAGGACGGCACAAATATCCATGTCCGAGGGGGGATTCGAACCCCCGACCGTAGTGCCCGTGCAGACCGTGACTGGAGCGCCTCAGTCCCCTCGGCCACCGCGGCCGGCGGCGTAACAAACATATTTGCCTTATTAATAAATCAATTAATGATGAAAATTCTCCTCAGAGATGATAAATATTGTTTTTATTATTATTATTCTGGTTTTACAATGTAAGCTTGCATTCTTTGCTTACTTTCATTCCTTCATGTCATATGATATAATATTTTGGGGTAACTCTTCAAGTCAGTCAAAAGTCTTCAGAGTCCAAAAACGTGTAATACGTATTATTTGTGGAGTAAATTCACGGACGTCTTGTAGAAGCCTCTTCAAAGAACTGGGTATATTACCTACTGCCTCTCAGTATATTTATTCCTTAATGAAATTCGTCATAAATAATATATCCCTTTTCCCAACAAACAGCTCAGTTCATACATACAAAACTAGAAATAAAAATCATCTACACAAGGACTTAAAAGCACTTACTTTACTTCAAAAAGGGGTCCACTACTCAGGAACAAACATTTTCAATAATTTACCATGAAATTTAGCTACAAATAATGATCAGTTCAAGAGGAACCTAAAAGACTTTCTAGTGGCCAAATCCTTCTACCCCATTAGTGAATTTCTAAATTGTACCAAATGATGCATGCACTCATACTTTATTAGTATAATTATATTATCAGCAAAAAAAGAAAATAAAATAAATATAAAAAAAATATAAAAAACGGAAAATTTATGTATCTGCATTTATATTTGTATTTATATTATTAGTATTATCTATTATTCAACTTGTAAATTTTGTTTCTTGACATGTTCCACATCCACGAGGATCCCCTCAACATGGATCTACGGAACAAATAACTAATCTAATCTAATCTAATCTAATACATTTTTCCAGTACCTATATTAGATTACATTAAGTTACGAATTATTGTTCTCCACTCTTCTCTGTCCTCCCATAAGTCCTCAGGAATGTTGTTCTTCCTCATTGCTGACTGGACTTCCTCCATCCATGTGGTAGGTGGTCGTCCCTTTTTTCTTCTTCCGTTCGGTGTCCAGTCGAGTATGCATTTTGGAAACCTTTCTTGCCCCACTTTTCTGACGTGTCCATACCATTTCAGATGTTTGTGTTCGATGAATTCAATAATTGTATTTTTACATTTCATTGTTCCTCTGATTACTTCATTTCTTATTCTTTCTTTTCTTGATATTCTTGATGAACGTCTCCAGAAATCCATTTCTGTAGCTAATAATTTTGATTTTTGTTGCCATTTTGTTGTCCACACTTCTGAACCATATGTAATAATGCTCCGAACTATTGTTTTATGTATCCTAATTTTGTTATCTGTAGTTATGTGTTTGTCCCAGAGAATTCCATTCAACAAAGAAACTGTCGTCTTTCCTGCATTTATTCTTGATATAATTTCTTTTTCCTGTTTCTCATCATTTGTAATTTTCACTCCTAAATATTTATATTCCTCTGTAGTTGTTATTGTTCCCATCCCTTCTTCTAATATGAAGTCTTCATTTATTACACCAATTACCATGTATTTCGTTTTATTCATGTTGACATTTAGACCTGCTTTTTTATATTCCTGAATAAATATTGTTCAAACGAGATAGAATGGCTGGCCAGTACTTACCTTTGTGCTGTACCGCCGATAGAAACACAAATGAAGAAACAGAAAAAAAGGGGACTAAGAGGACAAGCTTTCGGAACACAGTTCCTTCGTCAGGTGGGAGAGAAGGGAAGAAGAAAGGATGGGAACAGAAGGGAAAGGTAGTTCGCGACCTAGGTCATGAAGGTGGTGTTTCGGGAGTGTGGACGTCAGAGATACTGCATGTACGTACTGAGCCAAGCCAGAGAGGATATGTAACCAAAGAGGAAAGATCAAGTAGTAAAGAGAAGAGAAGATGAGTGAACTGAATTATGCTGAGGGGTGTAGGAGGGGCGGGGGTTGTCTAAAATGTTTTTCATTAATAGGGAAAGATGGATGGTGTTTTTATCGGCGGTACAGCACAAAGGTAAGTACTGGCCAGCCATTCTATCTCGTTTGAACAATATTTATTAATAAATCATTTTCACAGGGGTTTGATAGATATTTCTGTTGGAGCATTCATTAGGTCTAATGAGTTACATGCTTGCGAGTGAGAGTACTATTAACTAATGCTTCTTCCATTAGATAGTACTACTCATCAGTTACGATTAAAACTCTGGAAAAGTACTACAACGCTATGAGCGTAACATTTAAATTCTCATTTATGAAGAAGTAAACAAGACTCAACATCAGAATGAAACTTTCACTCTGCAGCGGAGTGTGCGCTGATGTGAAACTTCCTGGCAGATTAAAATTGTGTGCTGGAACCGGGACTCGAACCTGGGACCTTTGCCTTTCGCGGGCAAGCGCACTACCGACTGTGCTATCCCGACACGACTCACGATGCCGCCTCACAACTTTACTTCCGCCAGTACCTCGCCTCCTACTTTCCAAAACTTCACAGAAGGTCTCCTGCGAACCATGCAAGACTAGCACTACTGGAAGAAAGGATATGGTGGAGACATTGCTTAGCCACAGTCTAAGGGATGTTTCCAGAATGAAACTTTCACTCTGCAGCGGAGTGTGCGCTGATATGAAACTTCCTGGCAGATTAAAATTGTGTGCCGGAACCGGGACTCGAACCTGGAACCTCTGCCTTTCGCGGGCATGCGCACTACCGACTGTGCTATCCCGACACGACTCACGATGCCGCCTCACAACTTTACTTACGCCAGTACCTCGCCTCCTACTTTACAAACTTCACAGAAACTCTCCTGCGAACCATGCAAGACTAGCACTCCTGGAAGAAAGGATATAGTGGAGACATGGCTTAGCCACAGCCTAAAGGATGTTTCCAGAATGAACCTTCACTCTGCAGCGGAGTGTGCGCTGATATGATACTTCCTGGCAGATTAAAATTGTGTGCCGGAACCGGGACTCGAACCTGGGACCTTTGCCTTTCGCGGGCAAGCGCACTACCGACTGTGCTATCCCGACACGACTCACGATGCCGCCTCACAACTTTACTTCCGCCAGTACCTCGCCTCCTACTTTCCAAAACTTCACAGAAGGTCTCCTGCGAACCATGCAAGACTAGCACTACTGGAAGAAAGGATGTGGTGGAGACATTGCTTAGCCACAGTCTAAGGGATGTTTCCAGAATGAAACTTTCACTCTGCAGCGAAGTGTGCGCTGATATGAAACTTCCTGGCAGATTAAAATTGTGTGCCGGAACCGGGACTCGAACCTGGAACCTTTGCCTTTCGCGGGCAAGCGCACTACCGACTGTGCTATCCCGACACGACTCACGATGCCGCCTCACAACTTTACTTCCGCCAGTACCTCGCCTCCTACTTTCAAAACTTCACTATGGGGATTTAGCAGTATCTGGGGATTTTTGGCTAAATGTTTGCTTGTAACAGGACTGCACTGGAAATAAGCAATCATTTAGCCAAAAATCCCCAGATAGTGCTAAATGACCAGGTACAGTTGAACATATCCCCACTGTTAAGCTTCACATAATGTAAACAAAACATCTACATACCACAGACCATCTTAATGTCACTGGTAGAGTCCCCATTTCTACCATGTTTACTTTAAGACTTTAAGATAAAACAATATATATAATAAATTGCACAGTAATATGTAATGTAATTTAAATATGTGAATCTTGCCAATGCTGTCAAGTAAGTAAATTGTAAAATCACTGTAGAAAACGAATTTAATGTACACCTTAAGTGACGATCTCAACACTGGAGACACGTCTAGTACATCCTGTGTTAAAATGAGCCATGATTTGCTGCACTGTTGCCTTTCTTTCGCTATTGATGATGTATCTCAGGTGTCAGTCCCAGAGCTAGAGGGTGTGTGGACTGTTGTTCACTATTCACGATAAGCCCTGGATACAGCTGAATGTGGGAAACCAAATTCCTGCACCACTGCTGAATTTGAAATTTCCATCCATGGAGCACCTTACAACCGTATCCGTATCCTCACGACGGTGATGCTTCATAAACCGCTTGCACCACCACATCTCAGAATGTCTCCTACACAGGAGAACTGTGATGCACAAATAACAGACCAGTACCATATGTGACACATATGCTGATGACATTTGTAAGTCCATATACATTTCTATATTGCTATTTTGAGCCCGTAGTTGTGTGTAAAACACAGGATGATTCTTACAATCAAGAAAACAATAAGCGAACACATTAAATTATGCTATTTATTTACAAAATAGCGGCGTTATCAGTATCAAACCGTACAGTTCACCATTAGTTAGCTATTAACGTCTGCCGCGGTGGAGTAGCCGAGCGGTCTAAAGCGCCTCGCTGCGGAGCGCGCGGTTGCTCGCCGTCGGAGGTTCGAGTCCTACCTGGGGCATGGGTGTGTGTGTTTGTCCTTAGGTTAGTTTACCTTAGGTTAAGTAGTTTGTAGACTACGGACTGATGACCACGCAGTTTGGTCCGATAGATTTACAAACATTTCTTAACGTCTGCATACATCTCTTGTCATCTATATTTTGGTTCTGGTCAAAATTTTGCCGTGTGGTGAAACGTTCTTGGTCAGGTGGTGCCCTAAAAAAAATCAGCTCTGTTACGTTGCAATGTTGTTTGCTGCAGTTGTTGAAGCAATGGGACACTTTGTGTTTTCACTTATTTCACATGCTGTACTAGGAGCAGCGTAGCTTGAATCACCACATACACACACACAAACACACATCAAAATATTTTGTTACGTAAGACACGAAGTAACTGAACTGATTTTATGATGGTACCACCTAACGAAGAACTTTTCACCGGCAAAATTATAAGCATTAACGAAATATAGATGACAAATGTATTGTGGTTTGGTTGGTTGATGGGAGGAAGGGACCAAACAGCTAGGTCATCATATATTCCACATTGGTTTCTGTGATTATTTCATGCAGTGTTGCTTGTCTGTATTGATGCAAATGCCAATGCTGTCACTCAGTAAGTGCAGGTCATCTGCCATTGCCATGTCTGAAAGGTAACGCCTGAGATTTGGTGTTTTTATGCATTCCTGGTGCAGTGGTTATTGGAGTACTGTATTCTCTAATGGTTTCCAAAATGGAATGTTCCATGCTTCTAGCTCCAATTATCATTCCATGATCAAAGTCTGTTAATGCTCATTATGTGGCCATAATCTCATCAGAAGCCCATTTGCATTAATCACAGGAGTCTAAATGACAGCTCTGTTTAACTAACAGCCTTTTATAGCTTTAGGGCCACCACTTGTATCTTTACACATCACTATCCTATTCTTTGACACCTCAGTGCATAAAACATAAATGCTCACAATTAACAGTCAACTAATGCACACTGAAAATGATTCTTATAATAATAATAAAAAACAGCAACAACCACATTTACTTAAGGTGTTTATTTACAAAATAGTGACATTAACGGTTTCAAACCTTACAATTCATCATCAGGCAGCTGTTAAAGTCTACATGCAGTTATTGTCATCTACATTTTGTTTGTGGTCAAAATTTTGCCCCTTCTGGTGAAAAGTTCTTGGTTATGTGGTGCTATCGAAAAGTCAGTTCCATTACTTTGTATCCTATGTGGCAATATGTTTTTTACCCTCCCCCTCCCATCCCCTATTTCGACACCGCAGAGCGTGATTCCGAGTGCGGCGGCAGCCAGAGATGACAGTTGTGTGACTGTGTTCTGTGGCTGCGTGACTGCGTGAATGGTCCTATTTTATGAAGAAGGTCATGGCTGATAGCTGAAGTGTTGTAAGTGTGTATCTTTTTTATGTGCCTGTCGCAGCTCGTCGTCATGTCTTTGCGTTGAGTTGTAAACTGTCCTTATTACTATATTGTTAATTCCAACCTGGTCTTTCCATTATTAGACCCTCATAAAATTTGCCATAAATGCAACGCCGCGAGAGACCACGAACACCGACTGCCGGCGTGGCACAGGGGATAGCGTCACCGACTGCGGTGCTGAAGGGCGCCGGTTCATGGGCTGCCGTTTGACGGCTGCAGCGTATGTCATAGCAGGGCGACCTCATTCTTCACGTGCGGTGCGATTGGTGGGGCAGACAGGAGCTAATGTCTGAAATACGTCTTCCTTGGCGGCGTCGGCTCCCTCGTGACTTACATGGCTTGCATCCATGGCCATAATCTGATGCTCGCTCGATCTAATAGTCCCGGCTGCCATGCACTGTTGTAATTCTTCTCTCACCATTTGTCGTATGAGAGAAGCGAAGTCCTGCTGGTCTTCCACAACGGCCATAGGGACTACATTGAGGAGTCGGTCATACTTCTTGCGTCCAACTCTACTTTGTTGCATCTCTTCAATACGCTGGCACCACTTGATGAACTCTTCTGTCGTAGCGACGTCTTTTATCAGAAGGGCTTGGTACATGTCTTCTGCTATACCCTACATCAGGTGCGTGATTTTGTCCGCCCCAGTCATGTTCGGTTTGACTATGTTACACAGGGCCAAAACATTATGTATGTAAGACTGTGTCGGCTCACCATGTCGTTGGGCCCGGTTCTTCAGTTGTTCTTCCGCCGAGCGGATTTGTCGCTGTCGGTCTCCAAACGTCTTAATTTCCGCCTGGAACGTTTCGCAGTCATTCAGTTTGTCTTCGTTGTTCTCGAACCATTGCTGGGCTGTTCCGTCCAGGTAGAAATAAACGTTGGCCAAGCACATCGGATGATCCACCTGTTGTACTTGGCGACTCGGTCGAATCCTTTTAGCCATTTATTGGGATCCTGTCCAGCGTCTCCAGAGAACACCGACGGGTGTCTGATGTGCAGCTGTCCTACCTTTGATTTCGTGTCCATGGTTCTTCAAATGATACGGACTTTCGGAAGGATATATTCGGTATATCCCTTGTATTCTGGTTCTAGTGCGTGTAAGCGACGGCTTCTACGTTTGCCTAATCGGAGCCACGGTGATGCAGCTGTTGCGCAGGGTACCCGGCGCCTCCATCAACAGGCTTGACTTCGAAGGCAACTAAACACAGCACTTATACTGAAAGCACGTTTATTACGAACTCAACATACACGCAGCACTGACTGCCTCTCAGGCAGAGTGCTCTGCTATTTATACAGAGACAGAATTTACCAGAAATTAGAAGAACAGTTAACATAAGAAACAAGTAGAATTTACAAGTGAACATAAGAAAGATGTAGAACCTTCTGGAATTGTCAATTACAAAGAAATAAATTATTGCCGGTGGGCGGGATTGAACCGGCGACCTTCTGCTCCGCAGTCCGTGGTGATATCCCCTGCGCCACGCTGGCAGTTGGTGTTCGTGGTCTCTCGCGGCAATATTAGAAGATAATCGCCGGCCGCAGTGGCCGAGGGGACCGAGGCGCTCCAGTCACGGTCTGCACGGCCACTACGGTCGGGGGTTCGAATCCCCCCTCGGGCATGGATATTTGTGCCGTTCTTAGTGATTTCACACTCTGATCTGTTGACTGGCAGTGTTGTCTTTCCTGATAACATCGTTCTGAGTAGTCTCCGCGTAGAGATCCGAATGGTGGACTATTTTACCTCCAGAATATGAGAGGATGCCATCGTCATATATTCATATAGTAGAGTTGCATGTCCTCGGGAAAAGTAATGGCTATAGTTTCCCCTTGCTTTCAGCCATTCACAGTAATTGTATGTCCAAGCCACATCAGCTGATGTTACAAGGCCAGCTCAGTCAATCATCCAGACTGTTCCTGCAACTACTGAAAAGGCTGCTGCCCCTCTACAGGAACCACACGATTGTCTGGCCTCTCCACATATACCGCTCTGTTGTAGTTGCCCTTACAGTATGGATGTCGGTGATGAACCCAAGCCACTCCACCTCGGCAGTGTTTTTGGTTCTTGGGGGTGAACTGAAGAAAAAGAAGTGCTAGGGCAACCAACCCTCTTGTATTACATGCGTTCTCCCCGTATTTTACCACTGGAGAAATAGAATTGCTATAATACAGTGGAACTTGTATAATACGAGAGAGTTGGATGCCCAATCTGCACTTCACCAGGTCAAATATGACATTAAGAGGTATCTCATTGTTTCGTCACCTCAGTATATATTATAACAGGGGAAAAACTGGTTGATACGTTAAAATGTAGAAATTAACATTTCTATTAAATTACTGTATACAAACACTGTAAGGGCGAGAAAGTATTTTGAAACACAGGACTTCTCAGGAAAAAACAACTATTATATTTTTGATGAATTACAGCGTTCAAATGAATGAAATAAATCGCAATTTGCGATGTTATGGCTTCACTGTATTAGGTTTGGATGGAATACCAATTGTATACAAGCCGAGGCTGGGCTCCTGACGACAATTAATTGTGTTTCGATACCTCATGCTCTGTTCTCCCTGATGCGGGAATACAGTATTGTAGCTGCGAGCATTATAGAGTAAATAGGCTGTGGTATAGGAAAGAGACAGTGTGGCGAATGGAGATTTGTGTGTGGCGGGAGACGTGCAGGGAAGAGTCCTCTGCAGTGGGGCTGGTCCCTGTGTCCTCGGTGGCGGAGTGGTCAACGCGTCTGCTTAGTAAGCAGGAGATCCCGGGTTCGAATCCCGGCCGCCCACAAATTTTCATTCTATCCAAACCTAATACAGTGAAGCCATAACATCGCAAATTGCGATTTATTTCAACAACAACTGAAAGTTAATCAATATTAAAGCAAAGGCGTACTTACACAGCAAGATGTCCACCATGCTGGTGCAATACATCTGCACTGAGAACGGTAAGCTTATTGTAGGAGAGGTCTAAGAAGCCGAGCTTTGTGCAATCCTGTATGAACTCGACAGGGAACTTGGTGATATTGTTATGTGACAGATCCAACCACTCCATATTTGATGCATCTTCTAGGAGGCCAGTCGGGAGTCCATCCAGCTCGCAGCTGCTCAGCAGGAGCACTCTGAGTTTAGTGTTATTTCTCAGCAGGTCCCTACAAAGAGGATACAAATACAATTGCCATTAAGTGCTCTTTCACCAAATTTTAAAAGGAACTACAATAAAAATTGGCTAGACGTACTCAAAAGATCGTATATAATCTAATATTTCCTGAACTGTGAGGTTGAAACGTGTCCATAAAAAAATTATCTTATAAGAAAATGTCTAATATTGTGCCTCCTGTTTTGTATCGAGTAACTTGCTTGCAAGAAAATGTATAATATCGCTTCTACTGTATGTATCGATATGTGTAAAGTTTCATCTCTGGCAAAGATCATGTATTGCATAGCATTGTAGCTCGCACTGAGAGAGAGAGTAGCACTAGTGGTTCAGCTCGCTTAGAGAGCGGTTGGGTTGTGTGTATGGCTCCGATGTAGAGCAGAGGCTGCTTTGCCAGCAAGTCAGAAGTTGTATTATGTAGGTAATGTAATGCTGTTTATCAATAATAAGTAACTTAACCCTGTTTCATATTTCATTTACGTAGTTAGAAAATTAACCTACTTCCTTCATTTGATAATTACTTGATTTAGTGGAGTGTTGATTTGAATAATATTATTGAACATATTTCATTATTGGTGCCATAGTAAGATAATAGTTGATTTGGATTTCAATAATAAGTGATCGAGATAAATTCTCACAGTCAAGCATTAAGAAAGTGATTTGTGGTTTTTCTTATATCTTTCTCGCAGTCAAAATTTTTGAGTATAGTCAGTGTCTGTTTCAAAAGGTTACATGTCACAGTTGTTTTGTTAAAAATATCCGTTGCGCACATAATCAGTTTAATGCACTGTTTCTTATACATTAATATCAGGACCATAATTAAACCAAATAGCTGTGTTAATGAACAATTTATTGTCTGATTTAACGAAAGGTTCAACATTCCAAAACACGCGTACAGCTTTTATCTGGCGACCCTGCCAGGATAGTTCACAAACAGGATCGTGACGTAGTTAGATACGTAGTCTTATTTCAGTTAGTTTGTCTTTTCCACTAACCAACTTACCTTTTGGCTCTTAATTTAATTTTTGTAGCACCATCCTCTGTTGTAGCAACAGTAGCATAGTAATTGTTTCTGTAGTCTGTTACTTACCATTCTTGAGATTGTGTAGTATTGTTTATAGTAGATGAATTGAATATACAAATAATTGCATTACTACTGAACAAGCCTCTCTTTTATATTTCTGATGTTTGTTGTGATGAAAGTTCTAGTACCGCGGAACTCGTGTGATAATTAACGGTTCGCGTAATCTCGATTGTGACTGTATGTTGCACTAGCCCGATTCAGCCTATTGTTCTCTCATAATTACCGTGTGTAATTTTCAAAAAAATATGCAGTAGGTGAAAATAAATATTAGTGGTCACTTTACTGCAAAATTCTGTTAACAATGTCGAAGAATAGGAGAGTTCGCGCTGATGCTAAAACTGCTTCCGAAAATGAGACCTTGAATGATGCAAGGAGAGAAACTGAATTTTTACAAGAGTCTTCTCACTGCACTGATACAAATACGACAGTAAATACCGTGTCCGAAAACGCGGAACAGATTAGTTTAGGAACAGACAATATGGATAATGACAAAGTACAGGATTCGACAATACAGAATTCCGATTCTTGTAACGTGGTTGCGGAAAATAATGCATCGGTTCCGCCTAGCTCTGCTGCAAAAAATACTTGTGCGACAGCTATGGAAAACGTATTACCAAATGATTTCATGCAGATATTAGAATGCAGAATGCAGAATCTCAGCAAATAAGACAAGATATTCGCGACGAGATTAACCCGGTAGTGGAAAGCCTTGCGTCACGAGTCGAAAATATAGAAACCACCGAACTCGCTCAATTGAAGCAACAGAGTAATCTATTTGATGAAAAGTTGCAGAACTTCCAGTCAGTCACGACGGAACAGATCAATAAAATTAATAAACAGTTTGAGGATATTACTGTTAAAATTACCCAAATCAGTGATAACAGTGACAAAAGTTCTGATGTAACGCATCCTACCCCGTTTAATGAAACTAATGAATATGTCGCCCTTGACCGTTTCAAACAAGGTCAAATGACCATTAATCAGCAATACAAGGCTGAGGTCAGGAAATTAGATGATCGCGTGGCGCGAATAGAGAGGAAATTTGACCACACTTATGGAAATGCATACGAAGATGTAGAAGAAAATTTGAACGAAAATGACAATGATGATTCGAGTCAAGTAGGTCGCTTGGTACGTGAACGAAGTGTACCTTGTAGTAACAACAATGAAGACGCAGTGCGTAGTTTACGCCCACTTACGCCGCACGGGCGAAAGGAAGCGTTTGACTACAAGCATTTCCTGACTGTACGTAAATTCAAGACATTTAAAAACTCTCCGAATGACTTGCACCCTAAAGAGTGGTTGCAGCAATTCGATTATTGTCTTCCCCCGAATTGGCCACTTGAGCACAGATTAGAATTTATATGTGGTTATCTGGAAGGCGAGCCAGCCACCAGAATGAGAGCTATTGCACAAGAGTGCTATAGCGAGAATCAGTTCCGACGCTCATTTCTATCCGCATACTGGTCGGAAGCGGCACAAGACCGCGTTAAAAACAGTATTGCGACATTCAAAACTTTTGAGCGATCAAATTTCTCGAGCCCTGTGGAATATTTCCAAAACTTAGTATACAAAAATCAATTTTTATCGGCACCTTACTGCCCTGCGGAATTAATCAGAATTTGTTTGAACAAATTGCCTCTACACTTGCGTCAAATTGCCATTGCGGCACGATGCAAGAATGATATTGAAGCCTTTAGAAATCTCTTACAAGACTTAGAAGAAGAAGACGAGGAAAATTCCTCGCGCAGTCGATATTTTGAAACAAACAGATATGATCGCCGGTCGCAACAAAGCCCGCCGCGTACTAAACGTTATTCAGAGCACGACGATAAACCAAAAAATAATTCTTTCACTAATGAATCTTACAAACAAAGTCGCGACAATGAGAACGGTGAGTTTCATGATCGTGACATTAACCGTGGAAGTTTTCGTGGCCGCAACCGAGATGGTGGTTTTGGTCGCGGAGGACGCTACAATAATTACTATCATAACAGCAATACTTCGAATGATATAAATTGGCGTGATAGACGCAATACTGATAGTGATCGCGAGACTGAAAATCACAACAATAACGCTGAGAAGCGTAGTCGGGAGGGCACACGCGATAATTCTCGTGATCGCCTTCCACGATACGAAAACACAAATCAGGGCCAAAGCAGATCGCATACCCCGGAAAGACAAGAGCAAAACATTGAAATCAGACCTGCTAATCCACGCTACAATTCGTCAAAAAAGGGGCCGCGTCAGGTATAACTAGCGGACTCGACGGCAAATAATTCGGCCGTACAGAATTTGTGTGATCCTAGCTATACGCTGAAACTTGTTCATTGTGAACTATCTCACAGAGAGGAAGATTACGATGAACAACCACCCGAACAAAACAGAATAGTAGTTTGTGCGGAAGTGCACAATACTGATGCTGGTAGCACCTCAGTAAGTGTGGGGTAGAGAGTCCATTAATCTGTTTTGGACACACCAAGTGGCGATTGGTGCCCCGTTCTCGAGCTGAGTGTCACTATTCTTCCGCTTTTCCTTAGTGCGCTCTATCTACCTCTTTTTCTCACTGTTACTTTTCTCTAACTCTGAATACTTATGCTCTGTGCTACGCTGGGATATTGTCATACGAAACTTTGATCATCTTGCAATTTGCATATAACGAACTCTGTGGCTGTGCAAGACAAATAAAATTAATGGAAATTTTTGATTGTGTAATCTAATCAAGTTCCTATGTTTCAGAAAATATCAGATTTCTCTTCTGTGTTACTAATTGCATAACTTACGAAGTTCTGAGCGAGCGAAGAAGATTTTGAGTTGACATGAGCATTTGGTAAGCCAAGAACATTATGGAGGATGATGAGTAAGGCAATACACAATATGTCATGGTGGTCTTTAAAATGCATTATTGTTTATGGATAAATGATGGTAAGGAAGGTATTGGTAACAGTCAAAGATGTTTGATAAATGTAATTATGTGGACGAGATTATACAATGATTATGAAGCAATTATGAGGAGAATCGCTATGTTGCTAATGATGACGAGATTATACAATGATTATGAAGCAATTATGAGGAGAATCGCTATGTTGCTAATGATGACGAGATTATACAATGATTATGAAGCAATTATGAGGAGAATCGCTATGTTGCTAATGATGCTATGTTCTGTTATTTTCTTATGTACTTACTCGCACTGCCCTTTTGTGTTTTCTCTTTGTGCTTATGTGCACCATTTTGTATGTTGATGCATTGTGCCTTCAATGGCATGTGTAATTGGTGAGATTCATATCCTTCTGATGATCTGTAATTATTTGTAATTATGTGTAATGAATATTTCTAATTATGCTTGCAGCTATGCGTATTGCTCTTGTAATCAAAGCTTACCGCTATGCTCACTAATTATATACCTAAGCCCTACCACTATGCTAATTAATTTTATAATGAAGCTCAATGACAATGTATGGTTATGCTTATACGTTGCACACAGCCATCTATCTTGCAAACTTGCAGCTATGCCATAAATTGCGCCTAGTTAAGTCTAGAAAGATAATGCACAGAAGTATTTTGCTTTTGCTTACTACTATCTTCCAAATTTTATTGATGATCTTGTTGATGAAAATCTGCAGCTATGCCTAACGAATATTACGTCTGTGTTTATGTTATTGGATGATTTACTGTGATGTACATCTAGTACTGTGCCAAAATTTGCACTAATTGTTTTGTCTGACCCTACTGTTGACTCAGACAGACACAGACATGACCTGATGACTTGAACCTCTTTTGATATTCTCACGAAACTACCCTGATGTGTTATACCTTAAGGCAATGAAATATGTAGCTCAGTTAAGACAAAAGCCTGGCCATGGCAACTTATGTAATTTAAGTGTTATAATTTGTGGTAATGTAATCACCATCATAGTGATATATATTAATTTAAAGAGATATGAACTAATGGTAATTGGAATGTCAATTTAAGTTATATCATGCCAAATTGATGACAAGCACCCTCAATGTATTTCATACGATTATGTGTTTGTAAAGCAATATGTACATAGTATGTACAGCCTTGTGCTTATATGAAATGACACTAATGTTGTAGATACTCTAAAATAAGAATTAAATTACTCATTAGTATTCAAATGTATCCGTCTTCAAGACACTACTTGTAATGTAAAAATATGGTTTAATACCATGACCCCATTTGTACCACTTGAATTTGTGGGAAAATATTTCTGTAGATATGTTCTAATCAATGACTTTTCTTTCAGTCTAAACTGAAATATCATGACTATGTTACTAATTTGTGTGTAAAATGCTTTATTTCATGTACTTTGGACACGCATGGGAACTGGCGATTTCGCACACGAGATTCCAGAATGCACACAGAACAATGGACGAGTTACTATACACCACTGATTTTGGGCCTTTTTAATGAAGATGTTTGTTGGATGATGTTTGGCCACACAGTACTGTCCATTGCAGCCTTGGCCATCCACCACCATTTTGCTCTAATTTTGGCTATGCTGATGCAGTCTGCTAATAGCTCTGTTGGTTGGAGCACACTTGGTTGTCGAATTGCATGGAGGAATACATCAGAACCTTTTCCCCATGACTTCCACTTCAATGCAACCAGCCAGCCCGCCTACAGTGTGGTGTAATCTCACAGTGTTTTGTGTTCGTGTGCAGACCTAAAATGAATGTTAGGAGCTAATGTGCTATTCGTGTGCATATACTATTCAGTGCCTCCCATTGCAAACGTTGTCCACAGGTTCATTACCAGTGTTTAGGTATATTTCATGGTTCTTTCACAGTCAGTGACCAAAATAAAATTGTGCTCTTGATAGATACATATACTTAGTCTGAAATGTCATTGTGCCTATTCGATTGACAAACGTTATATTGAAATCCTATTGTGCTGAAGTAGTAACATTATTTTGTACATGATCAGAAGCCTATGTAGTCAAAAATTTTACATGTATGTTCTAGCATCCATGAAAGTATAGCATTTTAAATGCATCACAGAATACAAAACTGACACTTTATCTTATACTAAGTGCACTAAAAATTTACATAGACTACATTGTGCACAAGATACAAATGTTCATTTTATGTTCCCAAAATACTGATCTCTTGTACAAAATGTAAACCCATGGAACTTACACTACTGTGTGTATTACTTGTAATTACCACATTTTCTTTAAAGAATGATGACATTAGTTAAAATATCTTTTGTAAAACTTTGTATATGTTCATGTTTATTATTGTATATTTTTTTCCATTTGTGTATTACTTCTAGCTATCTCATTTTCTCCACTATATCATTTGTCAAACTATGTTTTCTGAAATTCTATATACTTATGTTTACCATTATGTATAATTGTCATATATTCCACTTATTGCTGATGTTCTGTAAATTTTGACATTTGCTTATGCCTGTCACACCCTGTACCTCTCCATGCATGACTTTTGATGGTACTGTTCTGTAAAATGGCATGTATTTATGACTGTCACATTTTTTTTTTTAATTTTCTATGTACTCCATCTGTTGTTTTGATCTTGTTATATTTTGGATGTCATTAATGGATTTTTGGACTTGAAATTCAGTAATTTTGCTGGCTAGGCAATGCCATTGGCATCACCCACCCTACAAAATTTTAATAGGTAGGAGGGGGGTGATGAAACGTGTCCATAAAAAAATTATCTTATAAGAAAATGTCTAATATTGTGCCTCCTGTTTTGTATCGAGTAACTTGCTTGCAAGAAAATGTATAATATCGCTTCTACTGTATGTATCGATATGTGTAAAGTTTCATCTCTGGCAAAGATCATGTATTGCATAGCATTGTAGCTCGCACTGAGAGAGAGAGTAGCACTAGTGGTTCAGCTCGCTTAGAGAGCGGTTGGGTTGTGTGTATGGCTCCGATGTAGAGCAGAGGCTGCTTTGCCAGCAAGTCAGAAGTTGTATTATGTAGGTAATGTAATGCTGTTTATCAATAATAAGTAACTTAACCCTGTTTCATATTTCATTTACGTAGTTAGAAAATTAACCTACTTCCTTCATTTGATAATTACTTGATTTAGTGGAGTGTTGATTTGAATAATATTATTGAACATATTTCATTATTGGTGCCATAGTAAGATAATAGTTGATTTGGATTTCAATAATAAGTGATCGAGATAAATTCTCACAGTCAAGCATTAAGAAAGTGATTTGTGGTTTTTCTTATATCTTTCTCGCAGTCAAAATTTTTGAGTATAGTCAGTGTCTGTTTCAAAAGGTTACATGTCACAGTTGTTTTGTTAAAAATATCCGTTGCGCACATAATCAGTTTAATGCACTGTTTCTTATACATTAATATCAGGGCCATAATTAAACCAAATAGCTGTGTTAATGAACAATTTATTGTCTGATTTAACGAAAGGTTCAACATTCCAAAACACGCGTACAGCTTTTAAGGTATACTGGTTGAACACTTAGAATCGTGCTTAAAGATAGCCCTATGTCAAACGACTTTTCAAAAGTAGCCAATAAAAACAGAAGACCTATCACAAAACGAATCGAAAGATGAAATATTTAGCAACTATATCTCCAACTGAGCATTTACAAGCTGTACAATCTGAAGTGTACATTACATTTGTGTAACACTGTTTTCAAATGATAGCATTCTTTTACAAATTAAAATTACAAAATGAAAAAAGCAAATACCAATATACTATAATATATAAATAATGAAATTAACAATTGCTCCTGTGTTTGATAGGTCAGTTCCCATTCAAGACAAGCCAGATATTTTACAGTGATGTATACCCACTAGATTAGATTAGATTAGTACTTGTTCCATAGATCATGAATATGACACTTCGTAATGATGTGGAACGTGCCATCTACATCTACATGGGATACTCTGCAAATCATATTTAAGTGCCCATTCCATTCTCGAATAGCGCGCGGGAAGAAAGAACACCTGAATCTCTCCGTTCGAGCTCTGATTTCCCGTATTTTATTCTGATGATCATATCTACCTATGTAAGTGGGACTCAACAACATATTTTCGCATTCGGAGGAGAATGTTGGCGATTAGAGTTTCGTAAGCAACCCACGCGGTAGCGATAAGCGCCGTTGTTGTAATGATTCCCATCCCAGATCCTGTATCATTTCAGTAACGGTGCCTCCCCTGTATCGTGACAATACGAAACGAGCTCCCCTTCTTTGGACTCTTTCGATGTCCTCCGCCAAACTGACAGTTTCAGTGCTCTGTCCCTTACAGAAATCTAGCATAACCTTATCGCGAGAGGTACTAGCAGCAGTGGCCGAGTGGTCTGCGGCGCGCCAGTCACAGTCTGCACGGCCGTTACGGTCGGGGGTTCGAATCCCCCCTCGGGCATGGATGTTTGTGTCGTCTTTAGTATGAGGTAGTTCGTAAGTAGTTTGTAAGTTTAGGGACTGATGACCCCGCTGTTTAAGTCCCTTAAGCTTAACAAACATTTGAACCTTTGAACACTACACCATAGTGTTATAAAAGTTGAAAATTCGGGTTGGAAGAAAAATGTGTCTGAATAGCCTAATTGGTTAAGGTGATGCTGGCCCAAAGTGGGAAATTCGGATTCGAATCCCGCTTCGACATCCCACAGATTTTTCAAATTCGTATTTGAATTTATTTCTACTCCCCAGAATTGTCGAAATGCTTCAATATTTTGAATTCCTTAAATTACTTCCATTTTACCCCAGGCATATTCAGTTGCTTTGTATTGAGGGAACATGCAGGCCAATTCAGTCCTCCAATATCGTACCTGATTGATGAAAGTGTTGATTTCAGCACGATGGTATCAGAAGTCATCGTCCTTGAATTCCTTCCTGAAATGCTGATGAAACAACTCGGCAATGCTGAAACGGTGTTATCGATATTTCTAGAATATTTTAATCTGCACTGGGATACTCCCCTTCGTGTAAGCGGGGGAAAAAACGCCCACGAAAGCGATTCGCAATTTCAGACTTTTTTTCTCCTACGAGCATTGTCTGTTTTGTTCCCCTTTTCTGTCATCTGTCAAATACTTTGCATGTATTGTTCTTAGAAAGTGGAAGTGCGATGCAGTAAGATGTTCAGCATCGGCATTCAGCAACCTAGTTCCCCTTCCAAACCCCTGTCCCAAGAGTGAAAGGGAACTGCAGCTTTAAAAGTGCCTGCTAGACATTGCGACCAATCAGTCGACTCTGAAAAGTGCATCCATCTGGGCGTGATGAGAAGGGTTGGCACTGACCATGTGCATTTTCTGTTACATTTGAAAATCTACAATTACCTTCAGCCTTTTGTAGTTAACATTGCCAGTCTATTTATCAGTGCGATTCATCCATCATAGAACTTTTTGCCATATTACAAGACGGAAGTGAATTTACAGTGTTGAAGTCATGTGGCGAAAATATCTCGACTCGTCCAGTCACCTTCCATACCATACACAACTGTGCCCCTGCTGTATCTCCCATGCCGTCAAGCACTGCTGAAAGCAATGCCACGTACTGAGAAATACAAGCATGCTCAATTTGCTAGTGATTTAACTGAATTGTAGTTCCTGTATTATACACATGAGCGAGTAGCACATAATTTACTGAAGAAAAGTCTTAAATGTAGACAAAGACAACTGATTTTTGAAACCTAAATGTGCAGAGTCAGATTCTAACAAGAGTCAGTGTCGGTAACAGATAAACATTTGCCACAGCAGTATTCCTCTGTCATGGAGCATTACCAGGTTCCCTCCACATATGTTATCGATGGTCATCTGGTGTCAGACATATGTGTCATCCATCTGTAAAGAGATCTTGGCACCAATTTTCCATACTTCATTCTTGGTGATTTGGGAACGACCTGTGCAATATTGGGTCCGGCCTGTCCATGGCGGTCTAGAATTTATAAAGATGTTATTGAGTCAGTTTCATACAGTTTGATTTGCCATTTGCTACAAAGTCATTGTTTATCAAGTGGCAATCTGGGTGGGGTTGCTTCAGGACAGAAGTCAAAGAAAAGAAACATCTGTATCAGTTGCTGCCCTAGGGCAACCCTTTCAGATAAAGAAATGAACAGTACCTATAGTTTGAAAATGATGCCATGTCCTTAATGCATCACTCTGATTCATCGATATTTGTCTTTCAACTTCTCTCCATGAAAGTGCTTTATGTAAAGCAGCAATCTGAGTGATGAAACAATGATATTTTTCTTCTTGCCATTGCAGAATGTCTATGCAATATCTACTGTTCCTACAATGTGTAGGTTCAAATGTTAGTGCCTCCCCTAAATTCAATGAAATTTGTAAGCTTTCAATGGGTAGGGCTTAGGAAAAGCTTGTTTATATTTTATGACAGTTGAAAGGACCATGTTTGTCAAATCATTTGAGTTAAGCGAGGAGCAGTGAGTACATTATAAATCTTGAAGTTTCAGTTTGTTGGTCTAGTTGTCTGCAACGACGGTTTTAAATAATTTTATTGATCCTAGACGTCTGTCAGTCTGTTTATAATGCAATTATTGAGTTGGTGTCTGTTCTTTTCAGGCATCTCAGAAAGAACAGGCACCATTCGTTGCCAATAAAGGCCATAATTTTACGAATTCAAAATATTGACATGTCTGAAAAGAGCAGACACCGCACCAATAATTGTAAAATACGATCCAAACAGGCAATTGACAATTTCAATGTGGACGCATTCAAAAGCTTGATTTATTGGAGGTATCCAGTATAAGCTGCGAGCAAGAGGAACCAATGTTGGGCAGGGAGGCACTACCATCATAGTGTGCTATATGTTGAGAATTTGGGGTGGAGGGGAAGCATGCCCAGATAGCCTTACTGGTTAAAACAACGGGAAATCCTGTTTTGAGTCCTGGTCCAGCCCAAATTTTCGACTTTGCCATTGAATTTATTTCATTGCCTTGAAACAGTGAAAGTGTTTCAATATTCCAAGTTTTGTTTATATTGATACTTCAGAGATTTTTTAATAACTGTCATTTATTCATATTGAACCACTTCCCTTTAATGCTTTGACATGGTACACTAAATTACATGGTGGCCATCTTACCTTGAAGACAATACATAGATTACATCAGCTGTTACTGTAAAGAAAACAAACATGTCGTACAGCTCCATGTTCAAACCGTGGCTGACTGTCAGCTCAAAGTCAACACAGTTTCATAGAACTCCCAAAATGAGGAGTAAAATTTTTGAAATTTGAGACTGAATATTGTAAGTAATTACTCAATCAACGACTTAAATCATGAGCTGTGAATATATGGTTTAGTCAAAGCTGTTCACATGTATGCCTGTGAATCACGATTAATATTGCAAGTGACACGTTTAAATAAAGTGCTTTAAATCAAAATTCGTAAAAGTATTTGTACTTACTCCTGTGATGTTTGTTTACATTTAGGAAAAAGTGTAAAGTAACAAATAGATTTTGGAAGTAGCATAGTGTTTTGAAGTAAATGAATTAATAGGTTCCATTTTTCAACGTATAACACAGGATATCCAAAAAGGTGTGTTTATGCTGTTTTTGTACCTGCAACAAATTCACATTTAGTACCTGTTTTCTTTGTTTTGATGTAGTTTTTATGACAAACGAATGTCTGTGTCATTATATGCCGTATCATAGAACTGTGAGGTTAATAGCTAATTCTTACACATAGTACAGTTGCGTGATTACATCAAAACGGAATATAAGGTTAATGTGTGACTTTATGTTATGAGTGTGACATTTCTAAAAACAATATGTTTATAAATTACAAATCAGGTATCATGTTCTTCTGTATACGAGTTTGGTATTCTGTGACACTATAAGGTCCAGGAGGAAGGTGTTTATGGTATACACATGTGATCCAGCACTGATTTCTGCATTCCAAATGATTCATAATGCAGCAGCCAAATGCGATGATTGTGTGTTTGAGAGTTCTGCCTGGGTCATTGTTCAATGGGCCATTGACTCATTGCTTGGGTCATTGAATAAGTCTGTATTGTGTTCTGAGAAAATCTATGGCTTTAAATGTGTAAGTGAACATCATTTTTATGCACCTTCCTGTGGCGAGATTGCATTGTCCTCGTATAATGTTGAATTCTAATCTAGGCGTTGCCAATAGTCTTGATGATCTGTCTTAGTGTTTCTATTGGAAAATTCAGTGGTAAATGGTAACACAATTAACGTCAATTATCTTGGTATGTACTGTATTACCATGCAGTATGATCACACAAAGACTATGATATCTGTACCTCCTGATTAAATTAAAAGTGGACAAAAATATTAATATTATTCTTATTAATAAAGGAGATTTATGTTTGTTAAATAAGATGATTTTAACAAATGGTTCAAGAACATGTGTACTTCAAAAGCTCAGGATTAAGGATCCTTAAAATTACAGAGCAAGAGAAAACCTAGTCATACTTTGAACTAATATTAGTGACACATAATACTATCCCACCCACATCAGTAACTCCTGTCAGAGCTGCAATATAACGTATTAGAATCTTAGCAGTCATAATGGCTAGTGCTTTCTGACAGGAACCTCTTTACAAATTATAATAAGTAATCAATTCAAAATATGCCTCCGTATGACTCTTGGAAAAAGATCGAAAATACCCATTCAGTTTAAGTATGTAGTTGACTAATGGAGAATAATCCACCAATGTTTTACAAGAAGAGAAAATGTGTGTACTCTTTAATAGCTCAACCATAACAGAAAAGTGAAGGAACCAGTCCATGGACAGATATGTCACAGATTTTGAAAGATGCACATTCTCCTCAGTATAAAGTTAGAAAAACATATTTGCAACAGACTTATAAGTGACAGAAAATTTATGATACAACATGTTCGAATTTTCTACGCACCTTTTCTTCAATTCAAGGTCGAACGGAACAAAAAAAATAGCTTGGTAAATTTCCTAATTTGGATATAATTTTCGGATAAAAATAGAACAAATGTCTCTTGTGTTCATCACTCTCCTATGCGGCAGACTTCGGCTATTTTACTATTATTGCTCTTTTACATACAGAATCCTACCAATAGTAATAGCAGCCTATTACTTTTTTTTTTAAGTTGCCAGTTTGAGAACTCCTTTTTGGACTCCTTCTTGACAGTTTTGAACAAGTGTAAAACTTTGTGGAATAAATAAAAAAACTGTGGTGTCGCACAAGTCCAAAGTGCGCGCCACCTACTTTCGCCGCGCGCCGCCATGCACGCACGGCGCGGCGTTCTTACGACGTCAGCCACGAGCGCCCTCTGCTACAACTCCGCTCGTGGCCACCACTGAACGACATCGTTCACTTGGGACTGAGATAGGAACCAGTCAACACTTCGTAATCAGATAGGCACCAGTGAAGACTTGGCTATCGTATAGGCACTAGGCAGGCCTCTAGCTCAACTATGTATCAGCCTTCTGCAGTACTATGTAAAAGTTAAGTATTGTATAAATTCTGTGCAATATATATCTCGTTCTAATTTACTCTATTGTTTCTAGTTTCTGGCTGCTCCCCTCCGTACCTGCACCAGCGTGCTATCTTTATTCCTGTGTCGGTCTCATTCCACTCGGCCACCGACACCTACGACGGAAACGAGACACAAAAACGGCGACGAGGATGGGACAAAAAAAAAAAAAAAAAAAAAAGTGATACTTACTGTGGTATATCTGAGCTTATCTGCAATGGGTTTTCTGTCAGCATCAACTCCTCGAGTTCTCTGTTACCTCTGAATATCCCCTGAGGCAGGGTCCTGATTTTATTGTAGCCTAGGTTCAGCCTCTTAACATTTGTCAAGTGTGTGAATACATCTCGATCCAATGAACTGATGCTGTTGTGCTCCAGAATAACATCCTCAAGGTTGTAAGCGTCTCTGAAGACATCACTGTGCAAAGATTTCAACTTGGAATTCTTTTGTACCACCAGATGCTTCAGGTTTTTGGTGTCACGGAAGAGATCCCTTGGCAGTGATGTGAGCTTTGTGTCTGTTATGTTTATGTATTTCACATGTTCAACATTCCTGTGGAAAGAAAATTTGACATGTCAATACACAAAATAATTAATCATGACAAGGGACATCTACATTTACACTTTCTACTCTAATATTACAGTCATGCTCTGGTTTTATACCTAATATTAGAAGAAGAGACTGAAGAGATACATATCTCCATTTTTCTGGAGCAGAGCTTAACATTGGCCAAAATGCAACAGAACAGTTTTCTGGCATCTCTCAAGGATTAGTGTTTTATCTCTCAAATAAGTTGTCACCATAGATTTAAAAAATACGTCACATATCTTAAATCTCAATATAAAAATAATTTTCCACTGTTTCAGCACCTGTGCACGTCACATCGGGTGACCAGTCTTTCGTTTACAATGACAAGTCTTTTGTTTATGACTGACAACAACCTCAGAGATTTTCCCCACGCCTCCACTCCTCATATTTTTCTCTTTTCTTGTACTGCTACAAATTTAGGTGCTGTGGTACACATATCACATGGAATTAACATTTTATGGATGTGTATTACAGGGTTGCTCATGTCAAATGTGTTTCTTATTTGTGATTATGAATCTGACACTGTATAATTCAGCCCAAGTCGATGAGTGGAAGACACATGACATTTAGAGCATTTACTAGACATATATCTGTGTTTCATGTCACATTATGTTTTATTTTACTAACACTTCAGGAAAGCAGAATGCATTTGACCTTGATTGGCAACAAATATCTTAATCGTTATTGATCACCAAATGTTGTACACAATACAACTCTTTTAATGTTGTGACTGGCAGTTGAAGAAGATGTGGTGTCAAAATGATGAAGAGTACTGACTTGTGCCAATACGTAAGAAGCAGAAATGGGCAGCAGATGTATACAGGTAGCAGATGTAAACTGCTGTGGGAAACACAAGAGGACCTATCATCATAATATTAATATGTAAACATGAAACTTGAAGCATCAAGTTTTAATATTAATTATAGAAGGCGGTAAACGTATTCAGCTTGAACGGTACTTTATCATTTGTGTGCACAAAAGAGAGAAAACCATGAGTGTATACAGCTGTTAAGAATGGTAGAAAAAAGTAGCTGCTTTCCTGTTTATAACACTGTAATTATTTATCTGACATTAATATCTACAGTAATAATGCAAGAAAAACATGTAAGTTCTATAAATCTGATATTTGCATACCAGACAGCATTCTGGGAGCATTCCCTTTTATATGATTTCTTTGAAGCAACACATGCAGTGACAAAGGACCAGAGCCACAATGCAACATGAGCCTTTCCCTTCTAATGGTTGCTGACATTGGCAACAATGAGTAAACTTATGAACTGTAACTGTAACTTTAAAAAAAAGTAAATGATATGTTGAAGCCAAAAAAATGTGTACCTTATGGACAAAACAGTTTTAAGAATGCCACCATATCACTATGGACTGAATTCAATTAAACCTGCCTGAGCACAGATGAAGAATTGTGTTGCAGTGATGAATGAAACCTTTGAACTGAATAAAGTGTAAGTGCTCCCGGTTGAAGCAGTCACTGAAAGAATGCCGGATTGTTGCAGAAATGTATGTACCACGTTAAAAACAAACTGAAAAATCAATGTGGGTCATGGGTAAAATTGTGGAACCTTATGAAGCAATGTTAGTCATTAGCATCAAAATTAGTAGCAACAGCCTTTTATCAGACCCTTCAGACGGGTGGTTGTTCTGTCTGTGTTGGGCAAAAAGAAACAGCTTGTCTGATAACATTACTGGTGGGTAGTATTTATATTTGTGTTTTCTTCAGATGCAACTAAACCACTTGTGTCACTGGGAGCAGGAAAGAGTGAGTGCATGATTGCACCCATAACTTTGGATTTTATTCTCATTATTCTTTCTCATTTTCAATGTTTTACACATAACAAGAGTCTTGCTGTTGGGAAACCTCATCTTTAGGTTGTTCAAATGTTTGTAAATCTATCGGACCAAACTGCGTGGTCATCAGTCCGTAGGTTACCAACTACTTAAACCTAGGTAAGCTAACCTAAGAACGAACACACACATCCATGCCCCAGGGAGGACTGGAATCTCCACGGCGTGCAACCGCGCGCTCCGCAGCGAGATGCTTTAGACCGCTCAGCTACTCCACCGCGGCTCAGATTGTTCACCCCCTGGTGGTCACATGATCAGTCTGTTCACTACGCTTCTGAGGGGTAGTCCAGTAAGTGACTTGTTTGCTCACACTGTCTCGTTTCTGTAAATGGAGTGTAGCTGTATTTTATATTTTGCATACATATGAGGCCTTGAACTCCATACTGCCTGTTAATTAGTAAATGAACTTTAGCATTGTTTAGACTTTGATTCAAAATGCTCAGGTCCTGTGGGGCCACCCCATCTCATCTTTCTTAAGATTTGGAGGCCCTTCAGGATGAAAGGCCTGTTACAGTCCAGTCTCTGTGACGTAACAAGAATATTTCATGGTTGCACCAGACTACCTTCAGCTCAGTTTTGCAGTTAAAGAATACAATAAATAATTATTAAAAATTGATTTATGTTTATTATGTTGTAACAAACATTGCATACTCAATGTTCTCTTTGTTTTATTTTCTTCATGATACATCAAACAAGCACTGATGCAATACTTAGCCACCGCTGCTGCTGAGGTAAGCGACAGTGATGAACCAACAGACCACTGTTCACATTTGACTATAGGTTGTGGCTAGGAAGATGCTGCAGAACAGTGGCAATGCTCAGTGATGTTTTGTTATAAAATAAGAGAAAAAAAAACATTGAATATTGTAATGCATCACATTTTCTGAAATCAATGAATGTTCATTTGGTATTGATGTGTTGAGCCAGATTGTTTGTATTACATGCTCCAGTTGTAATATTGTGAACAATAAAAGTATGAGTTTATTCGATAATCGATTGTGTGATGGAAGAACTCGTTTGAATATTGTTTTATGTGTCTGAAGAATTTTGTTCTTTATGGCGAATTATGAATATTTTATTTTCAAAGATTAATGAAGAAGACCGATTTTTGGTGTGATCAAAATATTTTATAGGTGATTATCAATGTTTACTGTGAGATACCACAGAGTTCACAAACCAACATAAAAATTTTTACAGCTAATTTACACAATTGTTTTGAAGAGAGATTGGAATAGATTTCCCAGTGAAAGGGGACTGACTCAAGAACCTGCAAAATGATATTTGATGAGTAAATTAAATTCAGAGAAATAATTTCTCTCTAATTTATTCGTTATATGCCGTGCATTCGCCCCTCCCTTTCTTTCATGAAGAAGTGGGATCAATCACATAGTGAATCAGTTGCAGAGCATCCTATTGCAACAAGACAGTTTCAGTTAATGGAAATGTTTTTTTCTCAAACAATAATTAGAAAGTTAATTTTAAATGGAACAAATCTCAGCTTGACACAAGATAGGAGGTCATATCCCACTCCCACAGTATTAGTAAAAAAATAAATAAATAAATAAAAGAAAAAGAAAAAGAGAAAAGGGGGATGTGATACTGCATACTTGACATAATACCTCAATAGTTAGATCGATGACATTGATAGCAGCAAAAACAATAAAAATGTTGTAGTAATAAAATCTGTAAATGAATTTTATTACTGGCTTCATTAGTTTGCTGACTTCTCTGTAAGAAACATTCTGATCACTTGACACCATTACCAGAAAATCTGAAGGTAGATCCTAATTTTCAGTTCCTCAATTTCAAATAACTATGAACAGAGAAAGAGAAAATGGACTGAGGGAGGGGACAGGAGGATATGTTCATTGAGAGGAGAGAGAAGGAGATGGAGGACAGGAGAGATATGAGGGTTGAAATGGGAAAAAAAGAAGTCTAGGATTTAATTGCCACCTGGTCTTAACCTTATGAGGAACAAGAACAAACAAGAAATTTAGTGCATCCAATGGCAGATGGTAAAAGTTGTGTAGATTTCTACATATTCTGGTTTCTTCATCAGTTTCCGATTCTGCAGTGTTTTATTGCTCAACCCTCATATCGTACACCCAGTGCCAGACTGGGAGAAAGGGGTCTTTGGGAAGAGAATTGAACCCGTGCTTCTCATCCTGGGAAACCTCCAAATATTGAGATCTGAGAGATATGCAGGCCAACAGGACCTGACAATTTGAATCAGATTCTAAAAAATTCCAAAAGACGTACATTAAATAAGAGCCAGTCGGGAGTTTCAGGCCCCAAACGCATACAAAATATAAACAAAAACACCTACACTTCATTTCCTGATCGAGACAGTGCAGGTAATGCCACACACTGGGCCGCCCGCCCGCAGGTGTTCAGTTTATGACCTGATCACGTGTTCATTGGGGGCAAACAAATGGAAGGTGACGTTTCTCAACGGTAACGTGCTTAGCATGTACAATAGTTGGACTAGAGGAATAATAAGATAAAAAAAAAAAACAGTCAACAATCCGAAGATTGGTTTGAACACCACAGTGCTTTACTAGGCATGGTCCTGTAAGGAGGTGGTATGCCGTTGCCTTCCTCCGACCTTCGAACTGACTTACCCAGCCAGTTATAGTGGGACCTACAGTTTAACGTGGGTTCCGAACCACGGTGCTACTCGATATTTTTCACATGAGCAATACTGCCAGAGGTGAAAGAAGTGGAAAGTGACAGATAAAAATCCTAAGACCTGGCGGGGATCGAACCCGGGACCTTTGTGTAGTCTGGCACTCTACCACTGTGCAACCGAGGCGCACACAGAGGAATAATAATGGACACAAAATCTGTAGTTATGGACAAAAATACATGCTTATTTGTTCCTGCTCCTTGTGGCACAAGCGCCTATGTTGGATTTGAAGAAAAAGAAAATGGAAAAAATAAATAAAACTACTTACCAGGAATGTTAACAGACAAGCTGAAACTTCCACAAGTCGCACGCTGTGGCTGTAGCGCTCCTATCATCCATGCCGTCTTACACTCACCATTACGGATTCTCGCGCAAGATCGAATGTATGACCACATCTGCAGTGAAGTAAATTAAGCAGACGCCGTCTTTGCGTGTAAATACTTATTATATTGGTGCACTGTCTGTCCGAAAGAACAGCCATAGCGTATTAGGCGAGTCAAATCGTACAAAAAAAGGATCTAAAAAGGCAAATCGTGATGTAGTTCAAATTTTTTGATATGTTGTTAGGACCTGTTAGAGTAGTATGAAACCAAGTTTGCAGCTTCGAAAACCCTGTGCTTCCCAAGTTATAAGTGAAAAACTCCGAAATTTTCGGACTTTTTTTAGATTTTGCCTTCTAACGCGTAAACTATGAGTTTTACGATGTTAGTAGTTTTTACCATTTCCAAAGTACATAGAATATGTAACAATTTAAGCCTAACCGCAGCGTTATACGTCCAATAGTTTTCTAGATATGAAGAGTAAAAAATTGGCTTATTTTTACCAAAAATGAAAATTTTAAGTTTTGCTCTGATTTCGAGCTGAATGTTGGCATAACCGCTCATCCCGCGAGAATAAACATGAGAATTGAAGTTGTAGTAAATTTTATTAGCTTTAAAATAAGCACAAGATGAACTCTCTACAGCGAGTAGTTCTCTTCAAATTGTACAAAAACGGTAAGTCAGGAAACTGAAATTTTTGAAGAAATGAGCCTAAACACTAATGACAAATTGTGGGCATGCAAAGAAATAAAAATGTATACCACTGTCTTTAAAGAAATGCAGTTGTGTAGTAAAAAACATACATTTCAATAACTGAAAACTCTCACTGTTTTGGTTTCTTAGAAGGTCCTGGTTGTTCACAGTCGTTTTCTAGGACATAAGGAGGCTCCTGCGGTGCTGCATCCATTCCTGGCTGTTCGTCCGAAGGCGGGAGATCATCGTAGTCATCTTCATCCTTGTAGATCAGATCAGACTCGTAGTGACGTAGCAAGTGGTACCAGAGCAGTGAGTGCACACAGCTGAGCACTGAAGCCCGGCTCAGTGTTTAGGCTCCTTTCTTCAAAAATTTCAGTTTCCTGACTTACCGTTTTTGTACAATTTGAAGAGAACTACTCGCTGTAGAGAGTTCATCTTGTGCTTATTTTAAAGCTAATAAAATTTACTACAACTTCAATTCTCATGTTTATTCCCGCGGGATGAGCGGTTATGTCAATATTCAGCTCGAAATCAGAGCAAAACTTAAAATTTTCATTTTTGGTAAAAATAAGCCAATTTTTGACTCTTCATATCTAGAAAACTATTGGACGTATAACGCTGCAGTTAGGCTTAAATTGTTACATATTCTATGTACTTTGGAAATGGTAAAAGCTATTAACATCGTAAAACTCATAGTTTATGCGTTAGAAGGCAAAATCTAAAAAAAGTCCGAAAATTTCGGAGTTTTTCACTTATAATTTGGGAAGCACAGGGTTTTCGAAGCTGCAAACTTGGTTTCATACTACTCTAACTGGTCCTAACAACATATCAAAAAATTAGAACTACATCACGATTTGCGTTTTCAATGTCTAATTTCACTGGCCTATATGACTTGTGGAAGTTTGAGACGGGTGGGAAGCGAGCATGGGTAGCCAAGTGGTTAAGGCGACCGCTGGGCCGAAGTGGAAGAACCAGGTTCGATTCCCAGCCTGGCTCATATTTTCACTTGCCGCCATCGTTTAATTTCAGTGCCCTAAAGCAGCCACTGTCAGTCCTTTCCTTCCTAAACCTTCTTCCTTCCCCTCTTTCATAAGTAATTTGCAAATGTTATATGGCTGCGAAGCAGGTGTAGTGTCTGTTCTTTCGGACGTGTCTGAAAGAACAGGCACCACACTACTATAATAAGCTCTTTTTTTTCCAGCACAGATACAACAATCACCTATCCTAGTAGTCAGATGAACTGCTGCCGCACCAGTAATTGACCGTAATAGGTAAAATCTCTTGACAAACTTCCCCAATATTTTTTTCTTCATGTCTCACATTATTATTCTTGTGTTCCTTTCGTGACTGCTTCAACCAGCAATACTTCCACTTGATTTAGCTCTAAGTGTTCATTCCTTGTTGTGACGTAGTTTGTAATCTGTGGCCAGAGAAATTCTATTACGAAAGACTGCTCATACCACCAATATGCTCTAGTTTGAAAGGGTATTAGAAACTTGGTTAAAAGAGTGTGAATTTTACACAGTTGAAGAGTTCATGGAGAGAGATGTTAAAGACCTGTGCTTTGAGTAGCAACACCTAGCTCAGTAAAATTTTTGTAATAAATTTATGTATATGTAACACAAATGTAAAAATAGAATAACGTTAAGTTATATTGCTTTGAGCAATAATAAACAATGATCAGCTGTATTATTTAATAAATAAATATTTGTAATTATAATTCAATTGTTTTAAGCACTTATGTGTAACCAAGAGCTCAAAGAATCAGAACATATGTAAATATCTGTGATCAATATGACAGTGTTATAAGCAAGTAATATGTAAATATTTGTGATTAATATGAAATTGCTTCTAGTGAGTAATATATTTAAAAACTAGAATAATTAGACAAGAAACCTTAAACTGCTCTATTAGTACAATTTATTGTTACATGTAAAAAGAAACAATTAACTGTAATTAACACATTGACACTGCCAATTGTATCAAAAAATACTGAACGGCTGATAACAATAATCTACAAATCTATAAAGGCATCATCAGACAGTCTAAGTATCGGCTCGATTGTGGGCGGAAAGAGTGGGCAAATCATGCACACATGTCTACGATAATCTTCATGTCACATTCGTGGAAATTCAGGGAAAGTTTAAACAGTAATAAAATATGGAAAAATTGCGAGCAAAATTTAGATTTAAAACATGTAATAAAATTACTTAGTTTTTCTGTTGGGTACGTTCAGAAACATACTTTGAAAGAGTTGGCTTTACATGTTCTGAACCCGTATATGAACTTTCAAAGATAAAAATGAATTGCTGTTCGTTAGTCTCGCTAAAATTCAAGAATGGCTATATATCGTTACACAAACCACTGACTATATTGTGATGAAATCTATTCCAAACTTTTACTTCACTCAAACCTTCCTCTCGCTTTGAACATCGAACGTGCAAAATTTTATCGAAATAAGATGAATGGTACTGATATGTCATACAAAAATCTATGTTTTCTGAATTTTACAATTTTCCGAGAAACTTTTCCAAATTTTTATTTCAGAAGAACGTTTCCTTGCTTTGAACGTCAAATAATGCAAAATTGTATCTCAGTCGGACGAATGATACTGATATCTGATTGAAAAAAGCTCTTTCAGTCTCTCGCGAATTTTCAAATTTTCTGGGGTAACTTTCCCAAATTTTTAGTTCATAAGAACGTTCATCTTTCATTGAACATCAAGTGATCAAAATTTTATCGCAATAAGATGAACGGTTCTCAACTTACAGTGTTGAGTACATTTAGAAACACATTGAAAAAGGAACTTTCCTTTGTAATTGTCCCTATTTTCTTTACTGAAAACTTGTCCAAGACCATAATGAACAAAACAAAATAAGAATTACCCCTCCTCGTCATGCGAATAGTCAGTTATAGTGCTGAATTTAATCAAAAAACTCATTGGACAACGCTCTTTCAGTTTTTCTCACATTTTCCAATTTTCCAGTAGGTTTTGCAAAAAGTTTATTTCGCACGAACCTTGTCCTGTCAAGCCGTATTCAAGTGATGTTCTTACAACCATGTGGCAATTAGTTTTTATTCACAGTAAAAAATCGTTTTCGGTTTTTCCTCAATTTTACCACTGCCCGGGAGACTATTCGAAATTTTTATTTAATGCGAACCTTCCTCTTGCTTTCAACATGAAATGTGCAAAATTTTATCGCAACTGAACGAACAGAATTGATAGTTCACTGAAAAAAAAGCTGTTTCAGTTTTTCCAGATTTTCCCCTTTCTGGGGCAACTTTTCCATATTTTATGACCGTTTAAACCTTCCCTGGACCTACACGAATATTTCAAGACGAAAATTAGCCATATAGGTTCAGCCGTTCTCGAGTTTTAGCGAGACTAACGGACAGCAATATATACATATAACATAGTTTGACCCAATGTTGGTGCCATCTACCGCAGCACCTGAAGAACTCGTAGTTCCTGCTTAATTCCATGACATCTCTAAGGATGGACCAACCTCGTCTCAAACAAGAAATTTGCCCTCTACGGTGTTTTCATATAGATAAAAATTTTCATAAGGGCGCTGTTTTACCAAAGGAAACAAAAATGATTAAAAATATGGAATGAGTATGGGCTATTCCGTTTCAAACTAGATGAAAAATGAGAAAGTTGACCTCCATGAAATTATCCTTAAATGATTACTAATTTTCGAGTTAAAATTTGCTTAAGTTAGTGTTTTTTCTGAACATGACACTTAGTGTGCTGTGTAACCCAAGAACCTCATGCCAGATTTTAGTGAAGCTGAATACCTGAAGTTGATGTAGTTATACAACAATAACATGACAACCATTAATTCATTGTTGTAAAACCTTCTTTTTCCATTTATTAAAATAAATTAACTTTTCATAAGGATTAAACTTACATAGGCTTGGACTTCTTTTTATTACAAGTTGAAATCTGTTTTAAGTAGTAGGGAGTCCCTCATCTTCAATGTGGAAAAAAATAATTAAGTAATAAATACACGACAGGGTGAGACGCCTCACACGGTCAAAAGGGGGCTTAAGGACTGACTGGTTGCTTACATTGCACAGCCGGCGTAATAAGGTGTAGTGCAGCCAGCAAATTTGGTGCCGTTTCTATAGAAATGTTCAAATGTTTGTATAGTCTATGGGACCCAACTACGGGGTCATCAGTCCCTAAACTTACAAACTACTTATGAACTACTTACGAACTAGGACGGCACAAATATCCATGCCCGAGGAGGGATTCGAACCCCCCGACCGTAGTGGCCGTGCAGACCGTAACTGGAGCGCCTTAGTCTCCTCGGCCACCGCAGCCGGCTTTCTATAGATACATTTTATTTTTTCTGCAGCTCTGCCCATAAAACAGTTTACTGATACAGGTGGTTTTAAATCAAATGCTGAACAATATGGCATGCGTTTAACTCCATTTAAAATGCATTTCATAGACAAAAAATGAACAGTGTGAAAAGAACTTGAAATTTAAATTCCAAAAGTACTGCATAAATACCACATAAACAGTGCCTTCATTTTGGAATTTATTTGAAAATTTTTCTTGGAATATTTTCCGGGCTATGACTGTCATAATCATGTAACTTATGAAATTACGTTACCTTCGTTACTAAAAAAAAAAAAAAAAAAAAAAAAAAAAAAATCTTTGAATATTGCAGCTGCAAGTACAGAAAAATGAAACTCCACAAAAAATGCAAGGTTTCCTGTTGTCCAATTTGAAATGGAATGGCCCTATGCGGCGTGACTGGTAGTGACTGACTAAAAGTACATGGACCATTACTCAGCCTGGATCTGTTCCATAAAACTAACAGTGTCCAGTTTTTGCTACTGGTCATCGTTTGAAAGTAAGCAGGTTCTTACTACAGACTAAGCACTAACCTGAATGCATCAATAGACAGGTAATCAACTTCCTCTGATTTGATGAAGATTGTGGTGACTGATGAATTCACACTTGATGGTATGCGTTTGTCCTTTAGGTTGGATATGCACACTGCTGTTGCATCCTTGACACAGCAGCCTCTGGTTACCTTTAGTGGAATTCCTGAAGGGTAGTTGTAACTGCAAAACAGAAATATTATTCTCCTGAACATGTTAATTTATTGTCCTTCTGTATGAATTTCCAAAGGAAAGTTCAAGAAAGATTTGTAACATTTTTAATTGCCTTGCAGTGCTTTTTACCACTTACAAAATTTGTAGTAACAAGATATTTCAGTTAGTCGAATAGTGGCAGAGAAATCCACAAGTGCAACGCTAGAAAGAAAAGTAATTTGTATTAACATTTGAAGAATCAAATTTTGGCACAGAAAGTGGTGAAATATGGAGTCATATAATTCTTTGATAATCTACCCATGCAAAGGGGCGAAAAAATCTGTAAAGTAGCAGAAATGTTTTCAGAGGTAGTTTAAAAATGTTTCTTCTTAACTAGTACTTTTTTACCATTTGGGAATTATTATATGCAAAGAAAATTTAAATACAAAAAAAAAGAAAGAGCATGTAAATACGTAACCAATTTACACCCAATTTAATTTGTGCATCTGTCTCCAGTTTCTACAGATAACTGGCTCTTTATGACCTTTGTTCTTGTACTGTGTGACATGGTTGCAAAGTGGTACACCATTCCTTGTAGACTCAAAGAACAGTCCACATTGCTGCACATCTAACTGGACATCATTCAAGGTGTAATCATGTTTACCTTCAAACGTAACTCAAAAAAAAAAAAAATTTTTTTTTTTCCTGTGGATCCCATCGACAATTGCCTCGATATTTCAGCCCAGAAATATCTCATCTTTAGGTGAGTAGACAACTACTAATGAGTTCAGGTGCAGTCATGTTGTTTATGGTGATATTGGGCGTGCAAAATGTGCTGTTGTTATTTTCTTCTTGCATTCGGTGGTGACTTGCGTGATACAGCTGAGTTGTATGTACTGCCCTCAGTGGTAGAAGAGAAACGGTCTGCTAATAACTGATTATCACATGACTGTGCTGTAACAATAATATTAATTGCCGGATTCCAATTTTGATAATACTAGAAACTGGAACAAAAATTTTTATTCTTTGCGTGTCTCATGGAAACAAAAATTTTAGCTCCAGTTTTTGGGATTGTGTGATTAAAGAATCAGTGGAAACACATTTTGCCGACTATCTTATAAATCATGACAATGGCTTTCAGCTGGATAAAACCTCAAATTATATAATTAATATTATCCAGTCACAGTGCAATCAATGAATAGAAGATTGCCGCGGTAGAGTAGCCGAGCGGTCTAAAGCGTCTCGCTGCGGAGCGCGCGGTTGCTCGCCGTGGAGGTTCGAATCCTCCCTGGAGCATGGGTGTGTGTGTTTGTCCTTAGGTTAGTTTACCTAGGTTTAAGTAGTTTGTAAGCTACGGCCTGATGACCACGCAGTTTGGTACGATAGATTTACAAACATTTGAACTTTTTTTCTTTAATTTTTTAATAGAAGATTGTTTTCTCTTGCACCGCTGAGGGCAGCAGCTTTATTGTGCATGCCACCATGTAATGCATGTGCAAATATCGTGGCAAAATGTTGACAGGATCTAGGTTCACACCTGAGAATAATTGGAAGAATAAATACAGACATTTCAGAAGTCATGTCACTCTGCTGATTGCACACAACCAAGCAGACAGTACACTTCCATGACTTACAATCACATGACCATTAGATAAAGCCCTCACAGAGTACTGCGCCCAGTGCTCAGATATGCATTTTCATCGGAAGTATTGGAGAAGTTGAGTCATTTGTTCAGATGAGGAGGCTACCTCAGTCAGTTGTATGTTGTCTGTGTATGTTGCGACTCTGTATTGCTGTACACTGAATAACATCACAGATTCGAAGCACATGGTGTTGTGGTCCAGCCATCGTAATGGACACTACTTGGTGAAAAAAATTGATTTTCTTCACAGAAAACATTTTGACTTTTTCTGTCTATAAACCATCAAATTTAATTTCGCTATTCACTGTAGTTATTGTGCTGCATGAAATTGAGTAAATTATTACATGATATTTTACCAAGTTTGTAGAGGTAAAATCACATTGCCCCAATGTTGCATGTGGTTGATGATAGGACATTCATTGCAGTGAATGAAATTTAGGTAAGTTATTGAAATTTTTGACAACAGAACGATAGCTCATTTGCTACACAAGATATTGTGTTTCATGTCCCACACACGGTCCCCTGCGTCATGTTGTATATTTCTGCATGGGTCTGGTACTCCTATGTCATTTTCTTCTGAGAAAACTTTTCGGTGAAACATTTTGATATTTGCAAAGCACACATTTGGACAATTTCACTCGATTAAGGGAATAATTTCTTGTCATTATTGAGTCAGATATCTCATTTCATTATCAAGATATTGGTGTTTATAAACATTCAACAGTCACTATAGAATAATACCTCTGCTACCATGCTGTCCTGTCAGCTAGGTAGCTGACCACTGTTCTCATCCACTCTCCTACCATGCAGTATATGTAGTGGCAAAGTAATACTGTGCATCCTATATCACTGCTACACCTTTTAGGGCCGGTTTGTCAATGTCTCATTAAGTTCCGGTTAAAATTTTAACTTGTCGTTAGCTGAGAACTGCGTTTGTCAATGTTTCGTTGTGAGTTAACCAGACGTTAAAAGACCTCAAACTGGCCGTTAAGTTAACGAGTAGAATTCTGCTCGTTACACGGCTATCAGTTAAGTGAGAATCTGTATGAAAATTGAAAGATTCCAAAGCGCTAAAATACCGCAATATATTCACGTGATAAGACCGATTTATCGAACAAAATAACAGAAGCACTACATGTATGAAAAACTAGTGTGGAAGGCAGCTTCATTGAAAAATTTTATCGTCGTATTTCTCGTCCCATCCATGTCAGTAGCTAGCAGATGAGTTTGATATATTACAGATACGCAACATAACCTTAAAATTATTGTTGCGATATCAAAATACAAACTTATGGGTAACGTCTAGTTCAGTGAGAATCGGTATGATGAAAATGGTTGGAATAAGAGATTCGGTTGACAATGAAGACGATGTCAATATTTCAGACTATCTAGAGGTCATTGCTCCTATAAAACGAGCTAGACGTATTTATGTTCGCCCAAATCATTTCGAATGCTGAGATGATGCAGAATTTGTTACGCTATTTCGTCTTGGAAACGCTGCATGAAAAACTCCACGGCCATCTAAAGAGTCCAACAGATAGTAGAATTGTGTTAATATTTTTCACGAGCTACAGAGTAAACGTTTCATTCGCAGCAAAATTGATACTGTACCTGCTCTATGGTTGACAGGTTCTTGTATGTACCCTTATCCGTTCAGAAAAAAAAAATTTTCGTTTTAATTGAAGTTGTCAAGAAAAATCATTTATTTATTAGTCGTCTGAGTTGCCGTCATTACCGTTGGTGCCAACGTAACCACTGCAGCCCGACGAGAAGTGTGGTACAATTTAACCCAGTTCTACACTTCATTGTTTATCTGTTGCCAACATAAACTCTGGAGCCCGGCGAGAAGCGTCGTAAAATTTTACCGTATACTTTTGCCTATGTGCAAGCTTGCACTAAGATACTACGCACTTGGAATATTATCGTACTAAGCCCTAAGCATTTTCACTGTCCTACATTTTCCGTGGAAAGCACTGAATTCATTTGCCACACACGATCGTGTCGCTTTTTTCTTCTCCTTCCATGTCGTAGCGTCCAATGAACCCCAATATTTCTCTATTGAGGACACAACACACTCGCACTAACTTCTTATAAAAATTCGAGTTTCTTTCAGGTTTGTTTTCCATGACGCCAATTAACAACAATCTGCTAACCTCTTCCCTGATAGTTTAAATAAAGGAAACAGCTGTTTATTCAGACGGCACTTTCATTTGTTTCTATTGCTAACGTAGTCGGAATATATCGTACCTTCTAATTTTCTCCAGGTTAGCAAACGAGAGGTGTATCTGGCAATGACAAACGCAATGTACTTAACGAGCACATTTAACTGGACGTTAAAGGCATCTTCTCGTTTACTAACGAGAAGTTTAACGAGAGATGGACGAACCGGTCCTTATAATACCCCAGAGTGAAGTTAGCAAACGAGAGGTGTATCTAGCAATGACAAACGCAAAGCACTTAACGAGCATATTTAACTGGACGTTAAAAGCCTCTTCTCGTTTACTGCCGGCCGCGGTGGCCGAGGGGACTGAGGCGCTCCAGTCACCGTCTGCACGGCCACTACGGTCGGGGGTTCGAATCCCCCCTCGGGCATGGATATTTGTGCCGTCCTTAGTATAAGGTAGTTGATAAGTAGTTTGTAAGTTTAGGGACTGATGACCCCGTAGTTAAGTCCCATAAGCTTAACAAACATTTGAACATTCTCGTTTATTAACGAGAAGATTAACGAGAGATGGACGAACCGGCCCTTATAATACCCCAGAGTGAAGTGATTCTTTTGTTTGTCAAGATTAGTAGTAAAAGGAGTGAGGATATATTCACGTCCTACATTGTACTCACTTTGGTATCTGCAAGATGATAGTCGGAGAGCTCGGCTTGAAAAAGTCCTTCGAGTATCCAAGATGACTTCCATCACTTATGGTGACATTGAGGCCTGTTATTATGGAGCTGATGGGCACATATCTGAGATCCTGAGTAGCCTGGATACATCGGTGGCTGTACAGGATCGTGCACTGGCTTCCCTTCCTTCAGAATGGCAGGAGGAGTGGTGTCACTTGAAGAACTGCGTGGTAGTGGGATTTTGCTGTTAGTGCCACTGGTAAAAACAAACATGCTACACTGCGTAGCTACTCTATTTACTTCGCCTCTCAGCAAAGTTAAGGCCAAACATCGACATCTATTTTCAAGCGAAAAAATAAACATATCAAAACATCAAACAATACTTATAAGAGTATAACTAGCGCCTGTTTACTTTATGCATTACGATTTGCCCGCTGATATTGTTAATACCGTCGTAAACAACTGAATTTATGTCTTTCGTTAGAACTGACTTTTTCATTTAAAATGTTATTTAATGAGAAATGCGTAATCAAATTACAACCTTCTTCAAATAAACAGTTTGCTTCAGTCTTTTCTGTTACAATGTTAACTAACATTAACCATTTTTTGGTTTCAGATATCCGACTTCGATTTTGGGGGGAGAATCTATTGACAAAAATCTTTAAGTCGTCATGAAACATTTGAGATTTACCCCTAAAACGAAGTATAACTACAAAATAAAGATGAATAAGTCACATTTGCATATAAACAGTGCGATCGTCGACTGCAACATGTAATTCGCGTGACGAAAATAGGTTAACTTCCGATGTTAGCAGACGGCCGTTCCGTCAAAACATTCTTCGCGAGAAAGCTTGACGTGACATGACGTGACGTGACGGTCCGGTGACGGACAGTGTGAACGCCGCTATTAAAAATACATTGCGGAATGTTCTGACGGATGGTGACGTGACGTGACGGACAATGTGAATTGGCCTTAAGTAATTCTGAAAAATTCGAAAAAGGATCTACTTCTTTACAAATTGTCTTTACAACTTGGGACCTACCTTAATAAGCTTAATTCGCTTCTGAATCTTGCCTGAAATGTAGAACAGTGGCTAAGCAAAATATATTCTTCTGTTGGAAATCCTGTAAAAATACGTTAAATGTGTTCAATTCCGACAAACATAAAAACCTTTCGACCAACAATGTAAAAGAATACTGAAATAAAAGAAAGAACATCATATTTGTTTCTTTTGAGATAGCACAGTTTTGGTACGATTCGTGAGGAGTGGAGGGAGTCGCAAGAATATTTTATTTGAAAGGGAGTCGCCAGAAAATTTTTACTTCAAAGGGTGTCGTATATTCGGAAAGGTTGAAGAAACACTGCTCTACTCCATCAGGCCCTCCATTTCCTGACAATGCCAGTAAGACTAACCATTTCATCCCTTACTTATCTGACACCTATTCCATTCCTGACAATCCCTACTTCAATTACTCCCTCGTCCTCGATGTCCATGAGTGTACTTACACCTCCACTCCCCCACTCTCCCCTGGATACCAGTACCTGGCCCATGTCCCAACATTTGACCTCAATATCTCTATTACTGCCCTCGACATACCAAATACACTATACTCTAAATGCAAACCGCTTCTGGTCATGACAGCCTCACCTACAGACACCAATTTGCCTGCTCTCTCTCCTTTCATGCCTTTCTTTCTCTCCCCTGTAATGTCCTTCTGTACACCCAATTTTCCCCAACCTATGGTAAACCTCCACCTCATGTTCCCAAAGTCCAACAGACCCCCATCTCCCACCTTCTCCTCCTGCTCCATCAGCTCCACCCCAGTTTTCAGCAAGGTTCTTGAAACTACACTATCTCGCTGCATTCACCAGCATCTCCATCCAAACCAACTCCTTCCCCTCTGACAATGTGGCTTGCGACCTTTCTTCTCTGCCGATGACCTCACTCACCTCTCCCTCCAGTTTATCTCGTGTTAATAATAATTGGCTAATTGGCCTGGACGCCACTTCAGCGAATTGCATGTTCCTAACCTACTCCAGTTATCAAACCGGAGAAAAAGGAACCTACAGGTTAACGTGGAATCCGAACCACGTGTCGTTTCTGGCAAGTCCTCAACATCGTCGAACTGAAAAAATGCGAGACCCGACCGGGTTTCGAACCCGCGACCCTTCGGTTTCCAGTTGAGCACTTTACCCCAAGACCACCGGGCCCGACTTATCTCATGTTCCCCTGTTATCTTTGTCTCCCTCGATATTGAGAAAGCCTATGACCATGTAAGGCATCCCAGTCTTCTCTTCAAACTCCAAACCTACGCCCTTCCCATGAATTAGGTTCGTCTTGTCATCTCCTTCCTATTCCTCCAACCGTCCTATATGTTCTTCCCTTCGGTGGGGTTGCCCCAGGGCTCCACCTTCTCATCCCTCTCTGCAGACATACCCCACCTCCAACCACGAAACTGATGACCTTTGCAGTTTTGTCGCCCCTAAAACAACCAACCACCACCCCCAGTTCACCTTCTCCAAAATGCTGATGACATCACATTCCTTGGCCTTGCCCCCACCCTTCAATGATCCGATTGTCTTCTTCAGGCTCACCTCTCCCAATTCTTCTCATGGTGCAACCAATGGCTTCTTTCTGTAAATACTGACAAAACCCAGGCAATTGCCATAGGTTATAACACCCCCTCCTTTCACTCCACGACTTTTACTTCACCCTCTATGACTGCCCTATCTGTCACATCTCCACCCTCAAATACCTCGGCCTCACCATCGATAATTTCCTTACCTGGATCCCCCACCAAAAACCATCCAACTGACTCAGACTCCTCAAACTCCTTTCCAGTCATACATCGTCGTTTACACCTACCACTCCCTGATGTGTCACCAGGATCTCTGGTCTTCATTTACTCTACAAATCCCTCCAGATCATTGAGTGCCAAACACTCCACATCACTTGCCATGTCTTCAAACATCTTCGCATTGTATATGACTCCCATATCCCCCTGGACTCCCTTCTCCTTACTGACAAAGAACTTTCGCCACACCTCCACCACTGTATCCCCCCTCCCATTCTGCAGCTACACATATGTCACATCCTATTCCAGAACAACTTCTGCCTGCATTTTTAAGTCGTCATCTGTGTTTCCATTTCTAGAGGAAAATATGGTCAATATGTTCTGTAATTATAGGAATGAATCACATTAAAATCACCTAACACACACCATAGGCCTTGGATTATACGTGACTAGTTTTCGTCCAAAAAGATACATTGGCAGTGTTGACAGCTTACGATTAATGGTTAAACAACAGATAACAAGTTTTCAAGTGCTGTGTGTGTGTGTGTGTGTGTGTGTGTGTGTGTGTGTGTGTGAGTGAGTGATCCATTAAAAAATTATACAAATTAAGCGGATACTTTCTTCCCCTACTATCCTCAGTTGCAAATGTATTGTCAATCGAATCCTATACTGTAAAATGTTAATTTATATCTGACATAACTTTGGTAAATAAATACTCTTCAAATTTTCATCAAGTTTTACCAACTTTATTTTTCCTTTTTCATCTCCTTCTATGAGTTATTCTGAGAATCATAAATTTCTGCCTCAATGGATGGATTTATTACTTTCTCATTGTTGGGATAGTTACTGACAGTGCAGCACCTCTTCTTCACACTTCTACTTCCACTGTTGTTACATCTCACTTAACCTGAGATGAGTTTATTTAAGAAATAAATACTTTTAGTGAACAATTACAACGGTTTATTTATGGAAAACTATGACTCAGGGAGCAATAAATTACAGTTGTTTTACTCCATTTCCAGTAGTAAAAGAAACATATTTTCTGCTGATGTTTTTCACATTTTGTGATATTTCTTGTGATGCCATTTTCTTCCCTTACATACCGGTAATGCTTTACAAAATCTGTGTCTTCCTTTATACTGAATTTATCTGAATCGCCTCACATGTGCAGGATTCACAAGAATTATTTTTTGCGCTTAAATGTGCTACTATGTCACCTACCGCTGCCATGTTACCCGGATGACACTACAGATGCGACATTGCTTGGTTCCATGCAATAATAATAGCAACTTTGTATGCTCCTGACCTCAACGAGAGGTGTACAGAATTAAGATTGAGATTGCAGAACAGCAGAGTCTCTAGGTATTTTACAGAGGGAGGCAAAAAACTATAATGCAATAATAAGATTATTAGATTTATGCTGTTGTTATTTCTACTTCCTCAATTAATAACATGATTAATTGGTGCACTTAAACCATCAATTAATTCATTATTGCGAAGTACTACTCAAGAAAAAAAGACTTGTACTAAAAGTCTCTTACTACCTCTGAGACCACACCTATCTGCACCTGTGGAATGTATTTACTTTATATATTTCAGTGCAACTGCTGGAACAAAGTCTAGTACAATTCAAAATCCATATAGTGATTGCAAACAACCAACACTATTAAATGCACAGCATTACACAAATAAGTATCACAAAGAATGTAAAATAAAAGTTTCAACTCATTTTCAACTCATATATCTGTTTCCAGTACAACCAAAAACAAGGGTAGGGAAGCATTTCACAGTTATAATGAGCACACACAACAATCAGTATACTTCATGGTACAGATTTATTTTTCAATATCATATAGGTTTTATACTTCAGAAGATGTAGTTTGAAGTATACGAGCATGGTACGTCTCACTGATGATAGGCTTATTGCCTCAACATCACTTTGGCAAATAAATATTTCTGAATATGATGTGCAGAAGGATGTCATTTATCACAGGATAAACATGTACCGCTCACAAAGCATTAATTAAGTCATATTAACTGACTGTTCTGTCAGTTCTTGACAGAATATTTTATACATTATGAATGAAACACACGAGATAACTGCGAGATATTCTGCAAATTTATTGGTTTACGAAAGATTTCCAGCTGTTAGGCCTTCATCAGGTAAACATTACAAGTTTAAGTTTGAAAGATCGTAAGTTAAACAATGGAAATTACAGGAATCATTCAACAATATTTTCGCGAAGGATAGGTTGCTTAATCATCACAGAGACGTCCCATGAGTCGCTGAAAGGTACAACTTGATATCTTTCGGCCATTAATGCCTTCGTCTGTCAGAGATACACACACATACAGACGCTCACACAGACATGACAAACGTGGCCACAGCGGCCGGACAGAGCGGTCATGTCTTTGTGAGTGTGTGTATGTATGTGTCTGTGTGTGTGTGTGTGTGTGTGTGTGTGTGTGTGTGTGTGTGTTTGTGTGTGTGTCTGGCCGACGAAGGCCTTAATGGACGAAAGATATCAAGTTGTTTTCTGTTATTTGTGCCTTTCCGCGACGTATCGGACGTCTCTGTGGTGAGTAAGCAACCTATCGTTCACGGAAATATTAAATATCATAAGTTGATCGATGTATAACTTTCAAGGGAGACTGGTGCTTTCTTTTAAAACCAACCTGAAGGAAATTCTTATAATTCAAGTCGTAATTGCAATAATTTCCCTCAGGTTAGTTGTAAACGAAAGCACTAGTCTTCCTTTTAAGTTACATCTAGGACTTATGATCTTATGAATCTGTATTAGGAAAAGGAAATATGCAGTCCCACAAGTTGCTTTAAAATAATTACAGTTTATCTAGATTTCTACATATGCTATTGGTTCTACACATACGAATAGCTTTTAATTTCGTTAAACTGCTTGTATTTACCTAGGATGTATTTTTATAAAAAGACTTCATGTCATTTTATAGGACATGACCACAATATGGTTAAAGTCTCATGTCATAATTTTATTCTTCTGATGAAGACACCCATAGATGATATTGAAATCTAGATAAAGTGTAACTGTTTTTAAAGCAACTTGTGGGACTGCAAATTTTCTTATACAGTAAATTAAACTGTTACAGTTGCTGCTACAGACAAGCGATGCTCAAAATCATATGATTATATGTTACTTTGTAAATAAGCTCTGTAAATCTTAACATACATTTTCTTATCATATTAAATTCACAAACTGACTTTTCGTAATTAACATTGTTGGTAGATGAAATATTGCAATATATGTATATAATGTGTGTTCGTGTGCACGCGTGCGTATGTATTGGACTATGAATCGAATGGTTGTGGGTTTCATCCCCGCCAGGTCCTAGCATTTTTATCTGTCACTTTCCACTTCTTTTACCCTTGGAAAATTTGCTAATGCAAAAAATATCTAATAGCGCCATGGTTTTGAATCCACGTTAAACTGTATGTACCCCCTATAACTGGCTCGGTAAGTCAGTTCAAAGGTTGGAGGAAGGCAACGACATACCACCTCAAAACAGGACCATGCCTAGTAAAGCACTGAGGTGTTCAAAACCAGTCATTAGATTTTATATATAACCTGATGGTCCTGCTGAGAGCCAGTACGTCATGAAGTTGCCAAGCAACAAGGAGTTATGTCAAGTCAAATTCAATTTGAGTTTATTTTTATTAAAAGGAGGCGATCCAATTATGATATGTTCCAAAAATGTTACAACCAAGATTGCTGGTAATTAATTTTATTTTGGATGATCGGTTTCGCTGGTCTCTGCCAGCATCATTTGGAATCATCTGAGAATCCTACTGTCACTCACAATGATAAGTATTCTTTCATTATAATGACATAGTGCACTTATGCACTCTAAATTATTTTATACTGGCTTAAACCCGCGGCTCGGTTCGCGTGTTGGTTGATTATGATAGAAAAGCTGTCTCTCAGTAGTGTACTATGAGACTGGTTTTAATGGATGAAATGAAATACAATACATTCTTTCGAAACCAATATTTTAAATCAAAATTCAAATAAAAAATAAAATTATGTGAAGTGCTTAATGATTTACAATAAATAATACAAACATTATTCCTTATAGCCTGTGTTGCAATATATCATCACGTATGGTGACAGTAATGTCCAAATTCATTTTAATTTCATTTTAGGGCATTCTGGTAAACTACGTTACTTGTATTAAAAGAAATTTTTT